>JAPSGF010000031.1:7041294-7173687 GCA_035772895.1 Perdix hodgsoniae
ATTTGTTCCCAACACCATTGCTGTCATAAAGAAAGACAACCACATCTGATTGCTTTCATTGCTTTTTCCTGGTCCTTAACCATTGCCTACTTTTTCTTCTTATAGCCTGTAAGATGCTCTGGTCAGGATTCTTTCTTCTTCAATATTTAGAAAGAGCCTAAAAAAATCTCAGCCACTGAATAAGCATGTATTAAATAGCATCCCAATTTCGGATCCCAAGGGACTGGAAAGTGCAATTCAAACAGCTGCTTTTTTCATTTATGCATCTCCAAAGGTCAGCCATGAGCTTGAATGTATAATACATAATCTGCCTGTGCTCATCAAAGGAAGAGTCCAATCTTCAGTTACTTTAGGGAGGAAAGAAACCAGTCTGGCTAACACCTAGTAAGATGCCCTGTGGGAAGTAAAATTGGTGTCAGAAGCAATGTGGGTGATGGTCAGCTCTTTATCTAATCTTTATAATAGTTGATTCACTCAATGCTTAGGTTTGAAATTCACAAGCAACATATAATCTTTGACTTCGGGAAAGCAGACTTCAAAAGAACACTTTCCTTAGACAAGCTGATTGAAATTTTGTAATGTAACAGAATCTCACCGTTAAGCATAAAAGCCACAATAATTCTAAGGCAGTTTATAATGTCTCTTTGTTTTGCATTTTCTTTTAAATAATGAGCTTGTAAATCATTAATAGTAAGATGAAGACACTGAAAGCAGTTGTATGAAATATTTATGACAAAATTGGAAATACAGTATCACCTGAGGTGAGAACTGTATACCTACGAAGTGTAAACCTATTGCTACTGCATTTCTGAACTCTAATTCAGTGACAGTATATTTTAATTTGGTTTTAAAGTTTTAGTTCCCACTGAACTGGCTGGGAAATTGCAAATTAAAAGAATTCATGTTGCATCTGGGCGGGGAATGTAGTATATTTTCCATACAGAATGAAGTGTACTTAATTCACATCCATTTTAACATGGCATGAACAATTTGCAGGAAAAAAAATGTAGTCCTGGAAAATGTATAATTAAGGATATAAAAGGAGAGCTCGCTACTGTGGCAAAACATACATTCTATATTGTAGTATTAATACAGAGGGATTTTTAAATTAAAACAACTTTGTAAACCTTTAAGAAAAATTAACCCAACCAATACAAACCTTTCAGGCAGAATTTGTCAGTCAGATTTGAGTGCTGGATAACGTGAAAGAGAATTCCACGTCTCGTTAGAAAATTGTTGAATTTCTGATATCCAGCCCCAGGCAGACACTTCTGATCACTGCAACCCAACCATTTTTCTGTCATTAAATAAAAGCTTATGTACCACAGGCATTGCCTCCTCTTCTAAACACAATTTTTATTCTACCCACATTGTCAATCTCAGGACAAGAACAACTCATTCCATTCTCTCTAATAACTAAAAGAAAGTAGAATGGACAAAAGTAGTCCGTGGTCAAAGAATATTTGCTACCACTGTAACTGTGCGTGCTGAGTGGCTAAGGAAGATATCTGTCTTATTGGCATAGCCTAAGAAATTCCCAAACCAGTAACATCTAACCATAGTATTGTTTCTCAGCAGTTTGATACTTTGCTTACTTTGTGTAGTTTCAGCTGCTTGACAAACAGTAGAACATCCATATATATGCAGCATCCCCTAAACAGCTTAGTTAGTGAGCAACTTACGGGAATTTAACAAACCAGTTTATTTCCTGGCTGCAGACAGTGAACTTGTCCTAATGGTATTAATGGGACTGGGTTTACCTCAGAGGTAAACAGCCTTCTGCTCATTTATTTGCAGAGTTGTGAGATCCCCTGGTCAGACCCCAAACCAAAGTCTAAGAACAGGGACTGGCTTCGTGGTATTCTTATTAAACAAAATTTTGTTGGGGAAAATGGGGCGTTAACATTCCTGCTTACAGATTTAACAAAAGAGAAAATTGTAATAAGCATTCTGGGACATCCACGCCCCAAGAGTTATGATGATCAAGGGTTAAACAGATGTAACATCAGGAAAACAAAAAGAGTTGTCAAGTTACTTGATAGCACATAGCAGCTTTGTGCTGTCAGGCAGCTCAAGAAGTGGTAAAGGTGAATTTTGAGGAAAAACAAAACCAGATTAGAGCAATTTGCCCACTGAAGAAATGTCAAAGTCAATGGGGACTAGTTCCATTTTCTGCCTAAGTCTCCTAGGCCAATGAAGATCCCACTTAACTAAGTCTGAGCTCCCATCATGGTGCACACTTTTTCCCTCTGCAATAAAGAACATTTTGTCTGCTAGGCGAAGACCCTTGTACTGTGCACAGCCAAGGGACTTCAGTCTGACCTACGTAGACAGATCTCTTGCTTAGCTCAGGTATACTGTCACAGACTGTTTGCCTTGAACAAATGACATGCTAGCAGTTTGCTCAGCATGTGAAAGCACTGTCATCTCCCAAACATGAAATCTGCAAGGACAGAAGAACACAGAGGAGCCTAACACATTGCTTGAAGATGTCAAAGGACATTTTTGGTGTATGAGCCCAACTGCTGGCTATAGTACATGAATAACATTGTATGGGACCTCTAACTGAAGAGAACACCCTTCCTGCACAAATCAGGTTGAAAGAGGAAGCTCACATAGTCAATCTGGTCAGCTTGGGGTGGAAGTGATACAAATTGCACTGAGGGCTGCAGCACCTGAAGTGCTGATGTGAGTCCAGTCAGGGCATCTATTGAGAATTGCACTGTAGACAAACGAATTGGCTTCCAGCATACAGACTGACACACTACTAAATCCATAGGAAGCAACAAACAGGAAAGATGTTGCATCAATGTTGCAATGATATCGCATGGTTTTAAATACGAAATCCAACTAATGCGTAAGCAGAAATGTTACAAAGAAAATTGAAAATCCTGATTCTTTTCATTAAAAAAAAAGAACAAAACAAAACGCGAGAGCAACATTTTACTCTATTTTTAAAATATATTCTTAAATCAGAGAGAGATCAGTCACCTTCAGATAGAAATTTACAGTGATCCAGTTCTAATTCAGCCTACTTCAAAACTGAGTTTTGCCATTGATCCGGAAGGTGAAGTGTTCATTATCTGATATGGTTTGGGGCAAGTTATGTACCAGATAGCCTTTTCTGAAATCAGTTAGATGCCATTTTCCTACATACTTTTAAGATGTAAGCATATGTAAAAATTATTAAAATTAAAAAAAATCCCCCCCCACACAAAAAATGGAGAGCATGAGAATCCTCCATTCATGCAACCAGACTCGCTTTTTATAAGCAGCACACGTTGGAGATGGCTTATTCCAGCACTAACAATGAAACGTTTGCTGTACCACTATGATGTGACTCACAAAGTGAGGTCACAGAAATCTCCTGGCAATAGGATATTCTAAAATTATTGGCAGGAAATGGGTATTCACAACTGCTAGCTAAATTATTTTTAAATGTAATGTGCTGGAGAGAGTGGGCGACTGGCCAAATTCTTCTCTCAGCCACATAAATGTAATTCTGAAGTGACTCCATTGACCTGAGCACTGAAGTAGAAATGTGAATCTATTTCTATCTTAAATGTATTGCAGCCTGTCGCATTAGCACCACGATCGTGTCAGATCCTACAAGTAAACAGGGTCAGGATGTGTCAATATACAAATGGGAGGCTGTCAAACAACCTCTAAATGTGTGAAGGAAGAGGTGCTTATCCCTGCAAAGCCATTGTTTGTGAGCATCCCTCATTTGGGGACTTCTCTATGTGATATCTGCTTGGCCTAAACAGTCCTCTGACATTACGAACAGTGCAAGATGCCCTAGCACACACATCTACTCATGGAAGGCTACAGCATGTGACTTCTTCCACGCTCTCTTCTGGTGTCCCTTAATTCTTCATCACATCATACTTTTCAAGATCACTATCCTCCCTCATACCCAACTAGGTAAGCAGCTCACATTCCTTTTCCATCAGGATGAGGTATCTCAAAGACCTTTTTTTCTGAACTTATCAAACCAACAAGCATTGTCAAGGCTAAGATGCAGTAGGAAATGATCCTACCAGTAACTGCTACTAGCATGAATGCAAAGAGCATCAGCAGGAAGGCAAGGGCCTTTGTGGCTGCCCCCCAGACAAGAAGCATCCTGTAGCCCAGCAGCACCCTTGGTACCTTCATCCTTGCTGGGTGTACCTTCATCCTTGCTGGGTGTTTGGGTGCTTGCAGGGTGGAGGACAGCAAGTCTCACGGTGTAATGAACGGAGACTCCTTGTGAGACAGTTCATCAGCTTCATGAGGACTCATCCATCCTCAGAAGCACTGTCACTTCCCAAATGGTCTGTGTGTTTCCAGCCAGTGCAGAAATAACTCCAACATATAATCTCCACCAAATATGTTTATATGGCTTGGATGGATAGTCTAAAACATTGGCAGTATTCCAGACTGAATCTCTGGTGTAGACAAACTGAATTTATGCCTTATGTGATGTTAGGTGGCAGTATGTCGCTATGTTAAAGACCTGATACGCCTTCCAGTGCTCTAGGAACATTTGGGATGTTAACTCAGAGCCTCTGCCAGATGTCAACTTTCCATTCTAATGACCTACATTGCAACAACACCTACGTACTGCTTGTTTCTAGCCCCAGACCTCCATTTTTCTGAGCAGACAAGTTAAATCACAGGGAGTGATTTTAAAGTGTATCATTAAGCATACAAAGCAGTTTACAATGCCAAAGCATTAAATGAAAATGCCACATGTCCTTGTTAGTCAATAAGGATATGTAGAAAGGTACAAAAAGTCAGAAAATTATCTCAAATCCTAGATCTGTTTTGATCAACTTCATAACACAATTCAATAAATAAAGGAAGTAAATATACCTATTTTTGCCCTTATCCATTATGAATGCCCCTGCAAAATGCCAAGAGAGGCCAATAAGAAAACACTCCATTTGTCAATACCGAGATCTAATCTTTTTACCAAGGGAATATGAACGACGCTTCACTTCTTCACACTAAGATCTCATCTAGAATGTGAGGCTGCTGAAAGCTTGCTCAGACTCAGCCTCATAGTAGCACTTCAGAATTTGGTTAATAATGATTGTCTTTACACTGCCACGAAGTCACTGAACTCCAAACGGCTCAGACTGCAGGATCAGTTCTGCCACTCTTTAATTTTAACACCTGGAAACAGCAATAATCAATACAACTGAATAATCAATTATTTTTAATGAATAAAATCAAATAAAATTAAATTAAGTCTCCTATCACTGAATAAAATTCCTTATGTAAGATAAAGGCACACAAAAGGATTTTCTAAGTTTAGCAGATTATACATAGATGTAGGTACATTCAAAAACTGTTTGCTGCTGTTTTCAACACGACCTTTTTTGATGGCTAACTAACCAACTGTAAGCAGTATAAATCATCACAGCTCTATTATCATGTCTTCATTACACCTCCTATTAATCTGGCCTTTGGGTTTTGATATACTTGCATACAATTAACCTTTTACATCAAAATATTTGATCTGCATGTTTGCTTTGCTTATAAAATATCCAAGCAGTTGCGAGTACTTTTCATTAAAAAGATAATCTGATTTATAAAGAGATCCTTAAAGCTTTCTGGACTTTACTTAATGTTACAAAGTAAACTAGAAAAAATGCTTAGATTTTTTTCAGTAATGTCAAACAGATTGCTTACTTTTTTATTCTTTCTCCTTGAAAAACTTGGTTACTTCTAGAGAAAAAAAAAAATCTTTATCTTTTCCAGCAGCTTTTAAATTCTGTGGAATAAAGAAGATAATTTAGGGAAAACACAAAGTACACAAAATCTGAGAGAGATAAAAGCAATTCCATTTTCCAATAAAGATGAAATTCCCCATAAAGATTTCTAATCAGAATGTTTCAAAACTGTATAAATGATTTCTAAAACCATAATTAATCAACATGGTAAAGCTGCCTTTAAGACATCTAGTACCAGCTAAAGAAGTCTGCAGCCACATAGCACAGAGCACTGGACAGGCTTAGCCTCAGTCTGCCAGTTTGGATTTGATCAAAAGGTTTTGATGGGTTAATTTTGAACCAGCAAACTGCATCTTGCATCAGGTCTCACCTGCTGGTACCACTCCTGATGCCAGGTACAGTGCCAGGTGTCCTTCTGTAGGCACCATAAAAGCACACAGCTGGGACAAAGCCCACATAACATGCTTTGGCTAACTGGGCAGAAACCTGCTTGTGCTGTACCATGTCAGACAGGACCTGTGAGCATTTGGTGTTACAAACTTTGATAATAACCTCAAAGCCACCCTGAACTAATCCTGTGCCCCTGCTCACAGAACACCTCCTGCAATGGCATGCACGGGTGTGCACTTAAGAGTTTGGCTGTACAACAGTTTTGGATGCAACTGAGATTGTGCTGCTGTAAACAAGTGCAGAAGTAGAATTTAGTGATAAACATGTTCTGCATCAACAAAACAGAGTGAACATTTTCAAGCGGAAAGAGAACAAATTCAAATTAAGCAAAGCATCTGTGATGTTTGGTGGTTGCTTCTCCATAAATAACCACTCTGCAAGGAGAAATCGGATGGTAATACAACATCCAACTCAGTTACCCAAACATCAGGGCCTGGTTCTAGGATGCAAAGGGGGACAGTGTCAGGCCCAGCTTTCTGGCCAGAACCAGCTGCACTCAATGCCAGCAAAACTCAATGCCACCATGCACAGCATGCCAAAATTCGGATGCATGACAAAAGATTTCAGAAGGGACAGCAGAGCCTTTCTCCTCAAGGCATTAGCCAGCCCCTATGCAGAACACAGGCAGCAAGCAGTGGTGTTCCACAGCATCGCCACTCTCTGGCAAGGGGACAAGTGCTAAATAAAAGCCATGTCTTTGCTGGGGCATCTTTTACCAACATGAAATGCCCAATAGGTGGGAATGCTGATGCTGTGAAACTGCACTATGTAGAAAATTACATGTTAGCTATCTCCATTGTAGCAGGCTGTCATCTTTCAGCACAGAGCAGCCATTAATCATCCAACAATCATTCATCCAGCCTTTCGGTGAAGCATTAAACTGTGGCCCTGTCTGTCTGTCTCTGGTGCTCATCCAGGTGGAAATTAGAAATCCCAGAGTGCTTTTCAGAAAGTACAGGGGCTAACCTGAGTGACCCTCAATAATAAAAGAGAAAACCTGTTTCCATTGTCCACAGCTGCATGTAAGCTATCGCGCAGTACATAATAGCACCACATTTACCTACACAGTCACTGCTTCTCCAGCATTTAACTCATTCATCTGTAAGAGTGGCTTGGGACACCTTGAGTATGAAATATGCTTTGTGAAATCAAATTCCATTATCCTTTACAGCATGCCAACAATCATTTTCAACCAAAAATTTCACAGTGCCTCCGTGATTCAATCTTAAATGACTCTCCTTCTGGTGTAACAATCTGCAGTAGGGCTTCACATTCATGCAGGGAAATAAGTACTCAATACACCGTAAAACATATGCTAATAATAATGGACAAGTCACTTAACATAGACAAATGTTTGTTGTTGGTTTTTCCTCTTTTTTCTCACATTGATTTTCTTTGGGGTTAAAATTACGATGCTAACATTCCCCAGGCTGGATAAAGACCCATTCTTTCTTATAGAGCTTCTGGATGAAAGACATTTAGGGACTTAGATAATCACCTTCTTAACTAGATTTGATCTGATTTTGAGGTCATTTTCATGCATTAGCTTAAAAGAATTACAACAAAATTTAATAATAAATTCTGTTAACATAACTTAGCCTTGAAAAATGGCACTTACATAGAGCAAGTAATATTTTTTAATGTTTTATTCACTAAAGCCCAATTCTAAAGACATTTTGATCCATAATCAGCAATGTCCTTAAGCACATCCAATCTTTCACCAGAAAGATGAAATATAAAAGCAGAAAAACAACAATACAAGGGAGTTAAGTGACTCGGTCTCATTAAAGGAGGACAAAAATCAAGTGCCTGACTGCTTTCGTATTTCTGCAGTTTCTAGCCAATGGAACATAAAACATATGCTGACAGCAAAACAGGTTGAGGAGAAGGGGGTGGGACCTGCAGTGACCCCAGATTCCACATGCTCCCCTAGCTGCTCCTCTGAAGGAATTTGCAGCATGCTGATCCTACTACTGGATTACAAGAGATTTTGCACCTTGCTCACTGTCACCTTATCCAAGTAGCAGATAACTGAACAGAGAAGCAATCAATTGGATTTTCACTTTGGCTGCAACATTTATTTTAGAAAAGATGTGTTACGTAGGAAAAAGGAGGAACAGGCACAGTCGTGTGGAAGAAAAATAATTTGAACCACAGTTCCAAAAAATCTCACATCTATAGTTAGATCCAAGGAGAGAAAGAAATGTGCTATTTTCTCTCAGCTTTTTCAAGGGCACAGATTACAGGGACTGAATGAATTTCTAGTTGTAGTCCATTGTGCATTGGAAAGACAAGATCTGCTCATAAAGAATGTTCCTCAGTCCTGTGAAGAGCTGTACACATACATGCTTGGTTTCTTTGACTACAGGCATAATTCTGGAAATCATATACCATTAAGCACTATCTAAACTGTGTAAAGCTGGTCAATTTAGGCATGTGCATTACTCTTGAGTGGGAGGTAAGTGTAGTTAAATGAAAAATGGAGAATGAGAAGAATATGAATGTGGAATACAGATCATTCTTTTACTTGGTAATGCTGTTCCCACAAGGAGAGTGGGAACTACTTAGGAGGAAGTTTTTCACCCAGAGTGTGGTGAGGCACTGGAACAGGTTGCCCAAGGAGGCTGTGGATGACCCATCCCTGGAGGCACTCAAGGCCAGGCTGGATGTGGCTCTGGGCAGCCTGGGCTGGTGGCTGATGACCCTGCACAGAGCAGGGGGTTGGAACTGGATGAGCACTGTGGGCCTTTTCAACCCAGGCCATTCTATGATTCCATGATACTGAACTTTCAAATATGTACTGCAATAAGGGAGTATTTACAACATATGTTGGGCAACTGCACATTCCTTTCTTATTACACCTACGGCTGAAAAAAGACAGGACAAGTGGTGTCCAAATGCAAATCTACAGAAAGCAACAACTAAAATATCCCTACACCAGAAACTAGAAGGAACAGCACAATGCATGAAATCACACAGAAAGCCAAGATGAAGGAAGTCAGCATGGGAACAGATGTGCATTAAATGACACAGGTCCAACAGCCTCTTGGTGTCAAAACGGCAAGCATCCTGCCTGCAGAGAGCAGAAGAAAAAGGCCTGCAACTCCCCCCCTTGATACATCGCTGGTTGCTTGACCAATGATTTATATCAGGTGCCTAACGTATCCGCTCTCAATTTTTCTGCAATTAAGGAGGGCAGGGCAGCCCAGTGACAAACGGTTTTCCTACAGCGCTTTTGGCTTTAGCTATTATCCCTTAGATATCTTTAAACTAATTCATCCCTCTCTAGAATCCCAGGTTTGGGTTGATAAATCAAGTGAGACCTGTGTGTGCTGGGAGCTGATTACAGGGTCATTCCTCAGCAGAAATGTTTGACCATAGTTTCCCAACTTCATATTTTATCTAGCAGCTGGTGATGTATCATCGCTAATCCAAATGCAAAGTATCAGGAAATAAAAGAAGGAGGCACTGTTTATAATAAATCACTGACAGAGAAAGCTTGACCTTTTCATTTCCTACAAGGTATTTCATTGTTAGACCACAGACAAACAGAATTTTTCATCTGGTGCTTAATATGCATCAGAAGAGAACAAAGGTTTATAAGAGAAGAGGAGTAGGGTACTATCTCCACTAGAGGACACTTATCTTTCCATAGATCAAAAAAGACAATGTTGTTAATAACGCTTTTTTCTTAAGATTCCTTTAGTCTTATTATTAGATCATAATTTAATGATAAAATGTGTTCCATTCCTTTCATCCTGAAGAGAGATTCAGAGACCCTGTTAACTCTGAAATGTTTCTTTAAAATATGTTATTTTGAAGGAAAATGCTTATCATTGAACACCAATATAAATGACTGATATTATAATGATGTACAAACATAAAATAGTAACACTGCCATTATTAATGTTCAGGCCTGAAACATATCTACCACACGTTATTATTGGTACTGCAGTTGTGGCTGCAGATAGGAATGCTGTTAAGACTTGATGCAGCACAAACACCTAATAAAAAGCTTCCTCTGCAAGGAGCTTCTGTTTCACCTCTTACACACCAAGAATGGGAAACAGATACAGAATAGACATGACTCATTTGATATCTTTCTTGAAAAAAAAATTATATATATATATATATATATGTTCAATAGAGGCAACTCCTCAGCCCATCTCCCCTGACTCTCAGTCAGTTTATGTGCATCCAACAGCAAGATTCAGCCTTCTGTCAAACATAACAGACACATCGTGTTGCTAGGGGTGCAGAGGTTGGTGAGCTGCTGGCACATTTCCTCCTGGGGCAAACAGCAGCATCTGGCACACAGTGGGACACAGGGTCTGCTGCCTGTGCTGACTGGTGGAATCTGAGCCCCAGGTGCCACATTCCCAGGGGCTACTTTGTCTGGGGGAGATGAGCACCTGGGATGGAGCCACTGCTCTGCAGAGCTGAACTGCCACTTGCTGCCAACACAGACAGTTGCTTCCTCTAGCTCCTCCACGGCTCTGCAGGACTCATATCATGAGGATCTTAAATATTCCTTCACACACGTGCAATTACGATGACACCAAACCACCTCAGAACCATAGCAGCAAATCCTCTAGACCACCTCTTTTCCTGGAGAAAACCACAGAGTTGCAGCTATAGGCCACAAGCTGGCTTCAGTTCTCTTGAAAGTTGGTGAATTTCTGTCATTCCTTATAAAAATGTCCAGTTAGGAGCTCAGAAAATTTGAAGCCATTCGTGCTTCATGTGTTACCAGGCAGAACATAGGCATGCAAGCTTTATCAACTGTATGTCGTTTACTACCAAGGTATCTAAACATGAGCACAGCTTTCGGCATTACTTCAGGGACGTCCCACATCCTCTCTCCTCCATACCTCCAAGTTATACCAAAAAAACTTAACGTGGGCCTCAAACAGAACCTCTCCTTCACTCACCTTCAGCAGCAGACTTAAGTTCACCTGAGTAAAGAGCACCAATAGAGATGCTTCACTGCAGCATTTATACCGGTCTGGGTACTGGGATTACAGGCAGCTGGTGTCTGAAGCACCCTCAGGAGGAACAAGGTGTTTGCTCCTACTGGCACAAAGGAGGGCACCCTTGGGAAGCATTTGCTCAGCTTGCTCAACAACAGCAATGCTACTTCAGCCCAACCTCTGGGCGTTTGTGCTGTGTTGGTGGGCTGCAACCTCAAGCTCACAGAGAGTGCTGTCACACTGCTGCTGTTAAGCTGCAAGTGGCTTTCTTTCATTTGCCAGCATCTTAATGTATTTTACTATCATTAGCTACTTGTTCTCCTCTCACACAAAACAGGTTTAGAAAATCTATTTTACTAAGAGCTGGTATATCTAATTTGTACAAATTTACTAAAGCTTGTCAGTCACACTAAAGCATTTAATCATCTGTGACATTAAAATAAAACACTTTAAAACCTTTGGCACAGTGTTCCTGTTAAGAAAGTGCTGTAATAGTATTCACTCTGCTGGCAACACAGAAAAGAGCAGCAGAGAAATTAACTCAAACAAAATGCAGTCATTCTCATAGAACTTTTGTGCTGGTCAAAGCTGGGAAACCACGGATGTTCCTGTGAAGAACAGCCTATTCCCACTGTAATGATTTGAGATGGTTCAGCCTACCATACACAGCAGCCATGCGGCGGAGGGAAGCTATTATAAAGTCAATACTAGGGGGTTTTAGTGTAATTAGAACTCCTCAGTGCCCAGAGGGAAGGAAAAAAAAATGGTTGGAAACTTTCTCTCTGCCTTTATATTACTACTGAGAAAAAATCTGAACGCTTAAATTAGAGGAGTTATCTTAAAGGGGAATATCTTTCTGCCCTCCTGTGTTGAATCTTCACCGGAGTCAGGATCATAAGGAACTGCCATTTATCTCCACTCCTCTCTCCCTGCCTTCACAGTAAAAAGAGAAAATAAATTTTAATTGTCACATTCACTTCACTCCAAGGAGCTACACCAAATATAATGAGACCCCAAATTAAGCAGGAATTGACAGAGCTGAGCCTGTTGCTGTGCTACACGGCAGTCCACCTCCTTGTCCAGGAGTGGCACCAGGCAGCTCCTCGGGCCCCAGAGGGCAGTGTGGGCAGAGCAGCGACCCACCAGCATCCACCCAGCGGTCACAGCAGGAGCATCTCTGCCCAGCCTGGCCATGCTCCAGAGTGCGAGGTTGACAGTAGCTATTCGTGCATTCCTTAGTGTGAGAAAAATACATATGGAACAAACAGAAGGAAGAAATTATCATTTCATATACATACAATGGCGCGCTACTAAACGTAACTGGGGATTTGCACAGCTGCCTATAGAATATTATTAACTGTGTAAATACATTGAAAACAACATCACTCTAGCCAGGTTTTGCACTTGTTTTCCTTCCTTGCGTGCACAGCTTCCTTTGCTTCCAATGAGAATTCTGCTCATGTATTAGCGAGGCAATACATTTCTTAATTTTCAAATTCACAGTTCGGTCTTCAGTCAGCTAGGAACCCTCCTCCTAATTCAATTTGCCGCATGAGAATGTCCCCAGCAGAAGGTAAGTCACTTTGTGAGAGGCACCTCTGCACGACTGCCACAAGGAAACCTCCCTTATCGTAAGCGTGAAACACGTGCAAGGTAGAACCAGAAATATTTGAGCAATGCAGTCAGAAAAAGGAAGTGCCTGGACATTTGCCAAGTGCTAAGCCCAGTTTGGCTGTTATTACTTAAAGGCTAGGATTAGGATTGAAGCATGCACATTTCATTTAAAAAATAAATGTTGACTTTTAATATTTCCACTGAACTTATCAAGACAAAGATGATCACTGCACTGGGCTGGACTCTATGAGAGCCTGCTGAGGAGAGCCTGTTCAGCCTTTCCAAGGGAGCTGCTTTTTCTTCTCTGATTACGAAAGAACTTAAGACAAATTTGCTCGAGGGTAGCAACAGAGTAAAACGTCAGTGTGAAGCTGGAGCATCTGAGAATTTGCAAAGGAAAAATCTTTATTTTCTCAGAGCTCTATGTTTTTTCTGTTAAAACATCTCCTGTCTCTTCCCTGACAGAGTTGGGGCCAGGGAAACCAGTGCCACGTCTCTTCTACTTGTTCTGGAAAGATCTCCAGCTTTCCTCTCCTCTAGCCAGGAATCAAAAACCAACAGCACCAGAGCTGCCTCTTCACCACTCCAAAAATCCTGATGGCATTCCTTACAGTCCTTCTGCTGAAGAAAAGTTGTATTTCTACAAATAATGATAATTATCATTATCAAGATGGTAGACATTGCAGTGTCAGAAATATTTTTAGCCTGGTATACATGGCACGGGATTAATTCCAAGGCAGGTTACTGGTTTCATAGTGTATAACTCTTGATCTGGGGTGGATTCTTCATACTTTCTCTCTATACTTCAACTCCAGTTAGACCTAGATAGTTAGACCTTTCACCTCCCACAGAAAAGAAGAACAAATCCCTCAGTCCTACAAGAACTCTGAGCTTCTCGCATTGGAAATTTTGATGGAAGGAGTGGCTCTCTGAACAAACACCACAGTGGATTAAGCCAAGAACTGTTGGATCTGCTGCCCTATTCACATCCATCCAATGACATAAAGGTGAGAAAAACCCTCCTGCAAGCCTTCATCAATTTGAGCACAAAGAGAAACATTTTTACCTAGTCTTCAAAAAGATGAGCCCAGTTCTCACTATCATAACAAAGATTCTGCATGATATAGAACTGAAGAAAACAGTAGGAGAAACTGGCAGCTAATGCAAGAGCAATTTGGCATCAGCAAAGCCACACTTTACTGAAGGACACATTTGTAGTAACTGTATGCAGTGATTTATACTTGATCATCCACTAGTAGCAGGCTTAAAGATCCTTGTTGGTCATGTGAGTTTTCCTTTATCTTAGCAAGATTATTCCTACTTGTATTGTACAGATTCCAAAAGGCAGTTCTGAATCCAAGGAAAGTGCTGCTGGAGGCATTAAGACTCTCCTTGGCTCTTTGGCACTGATAAATTTGATGGAAAATGTTATGTCAGATTACTTGTACCCTGTACGCTTTCTGGTATACATCTTTCCACCTAGACTACATCTCCCATGTTGCATCCAAGTCCCATAGTACAGGGATTAAAAAATAAAGCATCATGCAAGACATACAACCATGAGGTTTTACTCACTGAGCATAAAATCAGAAAATAACTCCTGTGAGATATTACTGCAGCTTTTCTAATAGTTTCTGGATCCTCCTTCACACCACCACCCGTAGAAAGCTGGCTTGTTTTAAAAACAAAATAAACATAGTCTTTCAACTATTTAAAATCTAATTATAGCTAGTCTAGAGAATTTCTTGCCAAATCCAAGCTTATATAGATCCTCATGTGTGTAAATAATGCCACTGAAATCAGCAAAGATGCACATGTTCCATCTCTGTTCGCACAACTGCTGCATCGAGCTCTCAACCAGTCAGCACATAAAATAAAGATGTATAGAATTAAATTCATTGTGTTCCATCAGTAGAAAGTAACTCAAATTAATTATGCAAACTTTAAAAAACACATTTAAGGATACGATTTGTTCATAGAGGTACACTATCTGAATCTAGCTGAGAGAACACATAAAACATTCATTTCATTTTCTGGTACGCGCTCGTTTAGTACAATACACTCAGCCATAATGATGTAGCTAACAATTTTATGGTCTTGTATGATTCATGCTGCAAAGGATACCATGCCACACTGAAACCTTTTTATTATCAATCACTGGGAAACACAACCTTGAAGACTGGCATTAATTAAGAGGGTAAGGATTTACAAATGCTCCTGCTTCATTCTCTAAATATAAATATTCATGTTAGTATCTATGGATCACTCCTCGAAGCAAAAATTGATCTTGGAAAATGAAAAGTTGTAACAGAAATAGGAACATAATTATGAAAGGCTGTCTTCAAGTCTTTCAAGTGAAGTACTTCATAATCATCTTTTTTCCCTTTTATTTTTTCTAAAAACAACAACAAAAACACACACACACACACACACACACAAAAACCCAAACCCAGAAACCCAAGAGGCAGAATAATTAAGGAGACAAAGCACTAATTTAGACTCCATTCCTTCGTTAAGGCCAGCTTTAAGCATAAGAAAAGCTGAAATTCCTCACTTCCTTAGATCTCACTATACAGTTATTCTGTAGGATCTACTTCTCAATGTAGTAGATCTGTTAGATGCCCCTACAGAACGTATCTTCCCATCCCATTATCCTGTGTTCTCTATCTGTACATCCTTCTGATGTCTCATAGCATCTTTTAGGCCAAATCCCAAATGGCCATTAGCCATAACTAAATTAGTTGCTTTTTGTTTGCATCTATCTTCCCAATTCTCTAAGTGACTATGGTCAATACCAGCACATTAAGCATGCAATAAAAGCAATAAAGGAACACATAACTGCTATCTCTTTAAAAATAGGATTCTTTATGATACTTTTTTCAATTTTTAAGAATAAAATGCACACAGACATGATAATGTCTCCCAGGCAACATATACATGAAGAATGACACATATAGCAATAAAAATATAAAAAGCAATAATCAGTTGAGAAGGATTAGTGTCACCTCACCACAGAAATAGGTAAAGAATTCATTTCTTACAACAATTTAAGTACAGAAAAAAAAAAAAAATCAGCAGCAACTAGAGATGGCTATGGTAAGGAAACCATTCCTGCAGAGCCTATATCTCACCAGACAAATTTGAAGTCTGTCCCCAGTTTTCTACCCATAAAGAAATCTGGGTTTCAAGTAGAGCAAAGCATTATTTTTCTAGGTCATCAAGAAGTAGCTGTTTTTCATTTAAGATCTCTGTAAGTAAATAAAACTGCTCATGTTGATAAACACAGGGAAAATGACTTAGAACACTGTCTCCTTAATTGATCTGGAGATAAATGAACAACAGGAGCTTGCCCACACTTGATTTCTCCATGTTTAAAATCTGTCTGCTAACAACTGGCAAGGAACACTGATAAAATCAAGCCAAACTGACTTCGTAGTTCCTTCGATTCCTGCTTTCCCTTTTTAATGGTGTTGACAAGATTAACAGACGATGCAAAAATATCTTTGTCTCCTCAAACCCCTGATTGATCTGTGTTTTTTTTTTTTTTAAATGTATTTTCTCTTCTCAAACCAGGTCTTATTAACCTAAAACATTCAGAGAGATATACCTACACACATGCAGCATGTGATTAAATGGAACTATATTCAGGGCTTTCATTTATGAATTCCACTTGGAAGAAAAATTGCCATGCTGCTGGATGGAACATTTGAATTTTCTTTCCTATCACAATTATTTATTATTTCTATTAGCTAATGTTGTTTTACTCCTAATTATGGGTAATTAGATGATGAGTTGTCAGCACACTCCATTCACTTAGAAGCTTCTACATTTAATTAACTCAAGATGGTTCTGAACATTTAAATGTCAAAACAACATTTAGAAAACAGAACATTAACATGTTGTTCATTGAACTGTACATTATAGAATGTGACTTACAGAACCAAAGGTTTCTGTATGATGACAGCTCTCAAATTCTACTTGTAGAGAGTCCAAGTTTGCTGCACATTTTGACAGCTTTATTACAATGGCTTCAGGCTTAGCAGGTCACCTGCTGCAGAGCTCAGAGCTGATGTGAGAACACCATCTACTGCAAGGCTTGGTGGATGAGGGAAAAACACCCTTAGATAAACAAGCATCTGAGAAATCTCTACCCTCATCCACCATTCATTTTAATGGGTTCAGCATTGAGATGGTTGCTTTCAACAGAAAATGGGAAAGAATGAATGATAGAATCAAAGCCATCACCAACTCAAAAAGCTGTCTTTCAAGAACAAAGAAGTAGGTAAGCAGTATTAAAAGCTATTTCAGTTCACAATAACCTAGAGTTTTTTCACTAGCTTATTGATTCCTCATAGGAGGAAGACACAGAGAAGGTTATTAGTATGACATGTGAAAGTGTAATGCATTTATAGTGATGTCAATTATTATTTGAATTTACCTTTCCAAAACAATCAGTGGTCAAATAGGTTGCTTATCCAAACACTGTGGCTACGTATCTAACATCATCAGTGCACAGCCACGCAGTAGAAGAAGGGGCAAAGAAGGATGCCAGCCACAGATGCTGCAAAACTGATGAGGAATAGATATGAAAAGGGATTTGGCCTTGGGGGCTCTTAGGGGCCCTCCTGGAGATGGGAGGAGAGCACCTGCCTTATCACAATTTTGAAAAAATATCTGGGTGTTACTTCCTTTCCTGAGACTGTGCCAAGCTGTCAAGGTAGAGAATCCATGCTGGTTAACTCTAAAGCTTAATCTTTATTCCTACAGTGATCAAATACTACCTATTACATGTTTGTTTGTTTTACTTCCTAAGCCTTGCTTTCAGTATTGCCACAGTCCTTGCCTGAAGACAGCAAAGATGCTTCAGGGAGGCAGGCAACAAAGTGTGTTTGAGATGCTAGGATGTCAGGACTTATGTTAACAGGTTGAAAGAGCCCAAGGCTCATTGCCATGCTAAGGCTGTGACAGAGTCTGTTGATTGATAGTTCAATCCCAAAAGCCCTGAGAAGCAAAACAACACACACCAGGACTCTTACAATGCAATGGGTGACAGTAATAATTATTTTATATCAGAAGAGCTGCCATAGGGCAACTGAGATGTTTGAGGTAATATCTGATGATACCTTTTCTTCTTATCAGCAGGACTTTTGGAAGAAGGCTTGGATGGGCTTGTGAGCCGCATGCCTTGTTCACAGTCAGGTAACTGGACAAAGGCCAATTCTTGTTTTGTGAGCGTCAAGGTTCAAGTAAATGGAGGCTTAAAAGTTGCCTTTGCCCTATCTTAAAACAAAACAGACCAAAAAAAAAACCCACAAAAAACACCCATAACTGCAAGAGACTCCTCCAGCAAAGATGCCTAGTTAATGAGATCCGTCATGTACCATCAAAGTTTCCAACTGTTCTCAAGTGTCAGAAGTACTGAGAAGGGCTTTCTATAAAACAGTCAAACCCATGGTCATCTATCAGCTGTTTCATACATTTGCTTAAATTTCTCATAAAATTTCTGATAGGAACAAAGCAGCAAAACAAAAAAACCAAGCTACTGTATTTTCTAGCACCAAGTCAAGTCCTTCTAGTCAAGTCATATATATTTCAATTCACATGATATTCGTTCTTTCACATCTCCGAAAGTTATTCCACTTTTCAGTCTGACAAGCTGTCACTGTTTCTAGTAACACACTTTTGTTTTGGTGTTGGGAGACTTTTCATTACCTTCCATATCAGAAGAACTGTTTTCCACAGTACATGTCCCAATTGCCAGAGTGAAAGAAGGCTGCCTGCTTTCTTTAGTACCAAAACTAGAACTTGAGAGTCAGAACAAATGACAATGAAAAGAATTTACTGAGAATTTGGGGGTATCTCACACTAACCAAAGAGAATAACTTCAGGGCCTCTAAAATAAGCACATTTTCCCTCAATTGTACAGTAGACATTATTCATTACTAGTACGGTTTGTTGCAGCTGAGCTGTGTTTTGGTACCAAACATCAAAAACATGACAGAAATGCTTCAGCCT
Source organism: Perdix hodgsoniae (assembly GCA_035772895.1). NCBI lineage: Eukaryota > Metazoa > Chordata > Aves > Galliformes > Phasianidae > Perdix > Perdix hodgsoniae. Next base: position 7,060,061 of record JAPSGF010000031.1, read on the forward strand.
TCCTACTCTCTTCCTACAAACGTGAATGTAACAGTACCCCTAAATGACAGCTACTCCCATGCATCCCACGCTCAGCACCGTGCAGCCTGAGCAGCGTGGTGTTCAGCTGAAGCCACACAAGCCAGCACCTATTAGCAGCTTCCTTTGATTCTGCAGCTCAGACAGTGCAGGGTGCTGCTAAGGATAAGCAGCATTAAAAAACGACCAAAAAAAAAGTATTATCCCCCCCAAAAAGGTCAATAAGGTTCTCTGAAGGTTTTTTTTTTCCTCCTGTTTTCACATTCCAGTTCGTAGCACAAAGTGTTTTGTCAGGATCTCTATGGCCACTCTGCATCTCAAAGACCAATCAAAACCTCTGCATAGTTTCAGAAAGTTTAAAGAAATGCAGCACGCAGTGTAGTGCAGAGCCTTTCTGCTGTACGAACCTGAAAGGTGGAGAAGCAAAGCAGACACAAGGAATGCCTTTCTGTGCTCACATTTGTTAAATTCTTTTTCTCTGTTCCTAAGTTCCTCTCTGTTACGAGCAACAAGACAATTTTCAAAGCTGACTGCAGTTTAAAAAGACACTTTCAGCCTCTGCTAGGACACAAGACGCTATTTCTACATGTTCCAAAGCTAAAAATTCCTTGCATATTATTTTCAGCATATTATTTTCAGCCAAAAATGAACAGAAGTTGGATCAGTCTGTAGCTGTGTTGTTCGTGACTGTGCATTTCTTTTGCTCATGTAACAGCCTGGAACATAAGTAACATGCTAAACCACAGTTTTTCAAATAAGTTAATTTAGAAAGTTGCAGCACATGTCCTGCATGAATTTACATACATATACATGAAAACATAGTGGAAATCTTGGGCAACTCCATAACTGTGAAACTCTTATGATGTCATTACTCACACCAAAAGCTGAACCTTTAAGAAAGACTGAAAAGCTTTAAAACTAAGTACAGAATTTCTCAGAGGCTGGTATGCTTGCCCAGCCACTATGCTGTAATTGCATGGTTATGTACTTTTACTAGAAGATTGCTCCCTTCCAACCTGCCCATTTTTTTAATCATCTCAGGCCTGTTTCCTCTTGCAAAGCCAAAGCTATGCCCCAATTGCTTCTCTTGGTACACAGGGCAGGACAGTAACCCACAGCATACGCTACAAGCAGAGGAAAAGCCTACAAAGAAAAGGGCCTTGAGGCTCCTTTTGAAAAGCCTGCACCTAAGATATTCTTGGTTTCCATGCCCTGCATCCTAATATATTTCCTGAGTGACTTGTCTGGAACTACAAAGGGATTTTGCAAGGGATCAAAAATAAAAAAAAAAAGAATTAAAAAGTCTGCCTACATCTGAGCTGGTTGCAACGCTACAAGTTTCACAGAGTCAGCATTATGTTGGAAATCCACTTCTTCAACCTTGAGGTTCATACTTGAACAGCACTGTCTTTTTCTAGCACCAGCATATGCAACTGAAATAATCACAGAATTGCAGGTATTGTGAAGGACCTCTAGAGATTGAGCCCAACCCCCTGCTAGAGCAGCTCCCTGCAGTACGTTGCACAGGGCAGCATCCAGGTGGGCCTTGAGCACAGGCAGCCTGTGCCAGTGCTCCACCACTCTGACAGTGAAGAATTCCTTCCTTGCATTGGTATGAAGCTTTCTGTGCTACAACTACCACCATTGCCACTCGTTCTACTGCTGCTTGCCAATGAAAAGAGTCTGCCCTCATTGTCCTGACTCCGGCACTTTAGATCTTTATAAACAGTGATGAGATTCTTAAGGCAAGCATCATTTTCTTTTTTTTATAGGGGACATGGAACCCTGATCTTGACTAGAATATTTTGAATCATTCAGAATATAACCACATGCAGAAATAGTAACTGGTAAATATGTTTTAGCAGTTCCCCCACCCTCAGCAGAGAGCACATAGGAATGGCATCAAAGTACTGGATATGGTTACTCCACACAATACTTAGACAAATAATTACTTTGGACACAAGTCTCTATGTCAGCACCAACATTTGTGGCTTGCAAAAGGCATTTTCTGTACTTATGCTTTGCATTCCTACTAGAATTATAATGGTGAGAAATTGTCACAGATATCTAAATGGGCTTGTGCATGAAGCCCCAGCTGCCTTAAACGCTGCTTAAGCCCAAATGACTAATGGACTTTTTCAGGGATGGCTAGATCTACGTTAAGTCCCTGCAAACTAGATGCTCCCATGAAGCTATGGAACCTTTTATTAAAATACTGGCAGTACCATTACTTTTCACTTGCAATACCAGAAAAAAAATGAGCATTTCTGCAGAGTATAATGCTTCCCAGAAGATTAAATTGCAAAAAAAAACAACAGACCAGAAATGACTGAGAATCATACTAATCTCATGGAAAAACGGTACTGCCTTTCCAAAAATAAAATTCCAGCACCATACCTACCATTTCATACCCACAATCAAACACAGGTGCAGCTGTACAGCCACAATCAATGCAGGATACACACAGATGTGCAACTACCCGACTTGCAAACAAAGAACGCACATGTCAGTAGCGTGGACGACCACATCTTCACTTCAAAGCATTTAGAACTGTACTTTGGCAGGCAAAACCATACATGTGTTTGAGAGGCTCAACAGTGCAAGAAACGATCATACACTCACTAATCAAAATCCAACTGAGGCCTTCTTTGAAAATTTGGCCCTAAACGTTAAGCAGTGCCTGGGGGCTGATTAAAATTGATCTCCCCAGGGCACAGATCACGCAACACTAAGAAAACAAGCTTAAGAAACAGAAGCAAAGACTGCTGTTCTCTGCATCTTTATTGGTATGAAAACTCTTAAGACGCCAAACAAGGGGTGTGTTTGGGGGGAGACATTAATATCTGAAGGGAGAGATCAAAAGCAGTTAACGTTCCTGGCACTGCACTGTGGCATGTGTATCTTTATACTTTTAAGCATAAAACAGAAAGGGAAAAAAAAAAAAGAAAGAAAGAAAAAGAAAAAAAGAAACATTTCTTTGTTAAATCAAATATTGCCACATGTTACTCATTTTAAGTTTGCTGTCCTAAGATCCAACTTAATTTAGTCTGCATTTAACATTTTTGATCTGAACATTTAACGTGGCAATGTTTGGCTCTGCCTGGAGTATTATCTGAATGTTAAACATGAACTCAATTTATTCATCAGAATATGGCAAGCATGATACCAAAGGTCATTTTGTTTAGATTGTCCTCTAACTCCATAACTTATGGCTTGTTTCTTTCCTCCTCAAACCTGAGAATACTCAAAAATATTGGATGTTACAGTGCGGGTAGTAGAATTGGATTCACATTTTTTTGGATCATTTTTATTTGGAACCTGGGGGAGGTAACGGCCTTGTTTAGCAGTAAGGAAAAGAACAGAAAATATGCAACATCTGCTACATTATGAACTGGCAACAGATACTCAAGCTAGGTTTGCACTAGGAATATGAAGGATGTGTAAGAAGCTACATGCATTACACCTCAGTGTCATAATGCAGTTATAATTTTCCTGATTCTTTGAGTAGGTGCTGATCCCTGACACACCAGTATAAAACCACAACCATCATATGCACATTTTTCATGCAAAACATGGCCACAAAGTCTTCACAGAATCTGTCAGCCAAATTCTGATATTAATTACACTAGCAGAACTTTTATCACATGCATGTGTCTCCACTGTTCAAAACTCCACCTTATGGCAGTAAGATTAGCTTAGAAACAGGAACCTTTATGTTAGAGGGCATCATACACAGCTCATATTATTGGTTACAATAATTCACCACTGGAAATACTTTTCCCATCCCCCCCCCCTCAGCACTTAAGGCAGATCAAGCCTGAAAGAATGGAATCACACAAAACAGGGTAAGCAGGTAGATGAAATAAGTGCTAATAGGAACATCCCTTTCAAAACAATGTCTCATTAATCCTAAAGAATTATGATTTTTTTTCCCTCTCATATCAGATCCTGATATGATTTTATCGCTTCTGTTTGTTCTGATGTGTAAATTTCTTTTGTTTTATTGAAGAATCATTTCCCTTCCATTATATTGAGAATTGCTAGCACTTTCACACACTTACACATATTACAAAAATCCATCTGCTAAAGCACTACCAATACAATCTGAAGAAAAAGAACTGATTATTGGTACTCAGGCTTGTCACATCGAGCCCAGAGAAACATTCAACATGTTACTGATATTTCCCATCCAAATCTCCTTTTTACAGTTCTCAGAAGAGTGGAGAGCTAAACTAAATGGCTCAAACTGTACCAGATGGAGCACCTTTGCAGAACAGCCAAAGCAAAGCCAACCTAATACCAAAGAGAGAGCCACCTCCAGAAGCACTCGCTGACAGAGGCCAAGACAGGTGGCATGACGCAGACATTCACAAGTTTAAGACAAACTCCAGGGGGATCCAGGGGGAGACCCTTCCTAAAAATCTCAGTGTCTCATCTAAGTGTGGGGCTGATCCAGAAAGACCTTTTTTTGTGAACAGCATTTTCTCAAACCTACAGCAAAATGGGTTTGTTTGGGGGTGGGCTACCAGCCTATGAAAAGAAGCAAGCATCAGACTAGCTTTCCTTTAGCTGAAGTCATTTGTAACCTTAGCTCTGGTTTTGGTGATGACAGAATCAAGCCCTAGTTCCCCCTTAAGCGCACACCTATAACGACAACTTAGAGCATTAAGGTTGTATTTTAACTGTGTGTATTAGCAGATCCCACGCTTATATTACTCTTCTATCATGTATATTTTATACAAGTAGTTAGTGACCCCAGCAGTTAGTTCCATTCAGTCAAAGGCTCACATTTCTAAACTGTACAACCACCTTAAGCTTAATGATTTCAAAGATTTTTTTTCCTCTTAGTGACAGACATACACAAGTGTGCTAATTGACAGAGTACCTTACTTACCTCCATAATGCATTCTTATGTTTTATATACAGGTAAGCTTCAAGAGTGCATTTCTTAATCCAATGAAATATTTATCAGATTTGAGATCTAAAGTGTACATATTCAATTTTTTATGCACACCTTTACATGATTCATGAAATTCACCCATAACGTGAGTTCTTTTCATTAAATTTTGTTTTTATGTATCATTGTTACCCCACCCACCCAATTCCTCCCCCCCCCTTTTTTTTAATCCAGATTTATATTGAACTGACAAATATCATTCAGGTATCTTTGAACAAAATAGGTCTTACCTTTTGATAGAAATCATGGAGCTCCAGCACCTGCAGAACATTCCATTCCTCTGTAAATAAACAAACAAACAAATTCAGGATCGTACTCAATTTACAATGAAGCACAACATGTAACATTACATGAGTTAGGTCTCTTTATTAAGAGCTTCTTTAGAAATGTTTGGAGATGGTCAGAACTACATGGAATGTCATACATTAAAAGATTATTCTGAATACATACAGAAATGCACTGCTTTACTTGATTCAAAACTGATTTTGGATTAAGGATTGGTAAATTTCTCAATCAAATTTGTGTTCTAGTACATTTTAAAGGCCAATTAGATTTTTAGTTGAAAGCACACTTCTAAAAACCAAAACATAGAGTAGCATTACAGCTTCAAAGGAGTATAATTTACTAATCAGACCAAGTCTGGCTACTGATGTGTCCATTTTATTTTTCATTTGCAGCTCTGCTGCACTGTAGGTGAGCTACAGGCTTTTATCATCACTTTGCAGAATACAGCATGGAGACCACCTCACGCACAGCATGAGGACTGTGAGCTCAGTAACACTCACACAGCAGAAGCAGAACCAAAGCTTGAGGGGTTTGGCTGAGCTACCTATGGCAGCACTCAGCAAGACTGCCTTGATGTACCCTCCATCACTCAACATATTTCCTCAGGTATCTCTAGAAACAGCTAGCCAATATTCTTTAACACAGGTTTGAATTAGAAGTCACAACAACCAGCAGTATGTTTTATTCATATAGGAACAGCTAAATGTAGCAAGACACAGATACCCCGCAAACGAGATAGAAAGAAACTTCACACTGTTCAGCCAGCACTGTCAAAAGTGCAAAGCACTTATTTCTATAATATAATAGATCTAAAGATAGTTGACATGCTGTCTTAGTCCTTCTGCATTATTATTCTTCTTTAAACACAAGGCTTGGTTGTCCATGTTTAACATCTCTGCAGCACGCTCACCTCATACTGACTCAGTAGGAGACAAGGGCTTGGCACTTTGTATAATCTAGCCCTCAAAAATGCGAGTAACAAGGAAGAGTTTACAGTGTCATTTTTCAAAGTCAGCTGAAAAGCATAAGACTGCAGATATTACATTACAGTGTCAAAAAATCACAGAGAAAATGCTTTATGGTTTCTAAACCATTTGAGGGACCAAGCTGTACCAGTTAATGCTAACTGCACATTGTATTTATTTTTGTTGAGAGAAAGAATACTTTTAAGTCCCAACCCCAGCTACTGACCCTTTACATGAACAAATTCCTCAATTAACATTTGAATCATTTTCTTTTCCTTGATTTTGGTGGGAGGAAAAGAAAATCCAAACACCATCACTCTTCCCCTTACAGTTAAGGTCAACATTTGCTCAAACACAGTTTTACAGGCAGAAGACAGAATGTCTGCTTTTGTTGTGAAAATGGATCTAGAAAACATCTTTTAGGCCAGAAATTTATTTGCAATTCAAAACTGGCATAAGAAGTCAGACATTTAATGCTACATCTTCAATATAAAAAATGTGTATAAACAGAACGCACGTACATGTATTATTTTATATATATTATGCATTTTCTAAATACATTCCACTTATAAAGGTCAACTGGTTGAGGTAAGGATTTTGTTTTCCTTGAGCAAGTTATTACTAGAAATACTAGAAAGCACTGGTGTGAGAACCCCGAGGCAGGAGTGGCTGTGCAGTGCCTGCATGCAGGAGGCACCCAGCAGCACAGCCTGGGGCTCCAGCATCACTACATTTCCAGCTTTGCCAGTGGCTCCTTCAGTTCTGCTCAGACAAAACTCCTCTCACTTCCTCAGTTCCCTCATATAAAACCAGGGATAAGCTTCTGAAGTGTGATACAGAACAACAGGTGCCAGCCAGCCAGCTCTTTACCTCATTAAGTTGGATTTTACATAACTTTTGCTAAGTGCACTTTTCAGTTGGGATGTACACCTTAGCCACTTGATGCCTTCCTCAATTTTGGCAGTTCGGACACATCACTAGCTATAATAAGTTTGAACAAAACAATTTTGCTTTCTCTAGCAACTCGCCATAAGCTTGCTGACTTTCAACAGCAAAGAGATACTCTCCTCAGGAATAAAATGTATTACGGCACCAAGGTTTTCCTGCACCTCCAATCAGAGACAAGACAACTCCATCTAAGGAGCATTAAAGATTCAGCCTCTACTGCCATACCACCAAGATCTGCCTCTGGTGTCACGGGCCAACGTAATGAAATAGGAGGCATCGCTTTCAGAGCAGTCCTTTTACATTGATGATTACAGATCAATCTCAGGTAAACTGTCACTGTGCCACCAGAGAGCACTGCTGTGGGTTCCCTTTGCAGCTGTAAGCAGTGAGGCCAAAGGCAGGAAGAAAGCTGCCTTCCCACCCTCACAAGGAGAGGATGCCCATGGGGAACGCAGGGTGCGGAGCATCAGTCCCAGTTTAGACTCATTTAGAAAAACAAAGCCAACCAGATACGCTGCCACTCTCTTGCTAGTTCAAAGCAAAAAAGAAAAAAAAAAAGAACCTTAACAATTCATAGTTTATAACAAGGCAGATCACAAAGAATAAAAGAAAATAAATGTTACATAAATCATGTAATCTCTTTTCCAATGCAGTTCATTAAGAGCTTCAGAAATAAATCAAAATAGCATTGCCAAAAAAAGAAAGCAGAGATAATTAGATTTGTACAGCCAATAGTAACTTATGCTAGCATTCCATGACGTCTTGAAAATCTCACCAACAAATTTTGGCTAAAAACACCACTAGAAAGAATCCCTTCCCTTCAAAACAAGAGCTTAACATATGAGCAGACCATCCAGAGCATCTAAAAAAGGCACTGCCTGCTGCTATTGCTCTTTCCCAGTTTTAAAGCCTAATGCATGACACATTCTGTTATGTATCCAGGTTAAGAAAATAGATGAGCTGAGAGTTTGAGGTGACCAGGGCACAGAACCTGTGGCCAAACTACATTCCTTTTAACAACCTAAGAAGGCAGGAGAACACAGATTTTATACTTCCACTTATCCAAGGGAAGGAAAGTGCGCAGTGAGTGAAACGTGCTGCACTTGACACTTAGAGAGCACGGATCCCCAGGGCAGGAACAGCAGAGTGGGCTGCCACACATCCTGCTTTAAAGCTCTGCACCCTATGCTTTGTTCATTGCCTTCTCACATCACAAACTTCTCGGTAATTGCAGTTGCTCTTTAGTATTATAAAATAAGTAATGCTCGCACCTTTCAGACATCAAGTGCTACAGAATAAGTCTGACATGCCAGCAAGGATAGCCAAATAATACAAGAATCACTGAGGTGTTTTTAAGCTCAAGACTGGCAAGGTGTCTTCTGAAGGATCCTGCAATGCATTGCTCACAAGCGTTCAGCTGACAGCACAGATCTGTGAGAGCACTCACTAGATAAATATTACTGTATGGGTACTAACTGCTCAGTCTCTTGGGCTTTATTCTAACCAATGAGCAGAAAAAAACCCACGTGATTTAAACAGCCAACCATTTACGAGCTAGAAATACACATTAAATGATATTTATAGTCATTCATTAATAATCCACTGCCTGAACTTTGTTCTCTAATTACATTGCAGATACCGACACAATCATGGATACAACTGTATAAATCAAAATGATGCATGAAGAGAAATGCTAAATGCATTAAATGAATCACAGAGACTATCGTTAGGCACAGCTCTCAGGCAACTAAAACTACTGCTCTTAACTTAATATTTGTCATGGATCTCAAAATGCTTTAAAATGCCTCACACCACTCTTGCCCACTTTTAGTTGTACAGTCTAAGCTGAAAGAGGTCATCCTCAAGGAAGGAGGAAAACATGGCAGCAGAGCCAAGGACGAACTGAGAAGTCTTCATTTCCAAAGCAAGAATTATTCCAGATTTCATTATTTCATTCAGCTTTGCAGACGGATGTTGCAAAAACAATTAACACTCCTTTTGGTTTATTTGTTGGATTTCAGTGGAGTGGATTTTTTTTTAATTTGATAAATGAAATGAATACAGCGTAATACCTGAAATAAACCATGTAGGGCAGCCATTCAAGCTATGCATGGAAAAAAGAACCTCAACCTGTTATTTGGCAACAAATGCCAATTTCAAAGCAGCAAAACAAATTGGAAAAGTTCAACTAGTCAGTGCTTACACCTGAAAGAGCAGTTCTGAACCTAACTTTCCTCAAAGCATGCAAAAGGAACACGTTTTCAAGAATACTGTTGCCCATTATTGATGTATGAATGTTTAAACTAATTTCTTTTAACGAAGAGTCAGAAAGCTGTGTTATGAAAGAAGCTATACCTCTTCAGCTTCGAAACTGCAGTACTGGGAATAACAAGAAAGCCTCAGCAGCTACCCCCAAAAATAATAATAATAATATAAAATATAATAATAATAATAATAATATAATTAAAAAATCCACCCAAAAGCAAATTTCACAGTGTTATGGATACCTTTCAATCTACAATTCCTGCACAGTGCAGGGGCTGCAATCGCAGCCCAGGAGTACCTTCATGCTGAGATGGTACTGCTGACAGAATGGGAGCAAACTGGAGCTGCCAGGAGATGGGAGCCTGTGCTTTGCAGGAGGACTCCTGGTACAACAGCCCCAGGCACAGCCAAGGCCCTGGTCCTGCAGAGCACCTTGTCACCTTACTGCCAGCCCACACTCAACTGAAGGTACATCGTACCAGGTCTACAATGGCAGCTCATTGGCCATTTTAAAAGGCTTCTTGTGGCTAAAGGAGATGCATAAGCAGAGTGACAGTGCACAAATCCGCTAGGACAGAATGATTGAGTAAGGGCAGGAAAACTTCTTTTGGAATTAACTCAAATTCTGATATTTTTCCCCAGTAATTTGCCAAGCAATAATAACGAAAAAACAAACCACAGTCTGGTTTCTGGGTGGCTAAAGCAGTTATATCCCAGGCATGAAATACCAAACAAAACTATCTTTTAATAGAAAACTTTTCTTCCAATGTAAAATTGATACTTTTTTTCTGGTTTATGGATAATTTAGCTCGATTACTACAATTGTAAAAATAATAATAATAATAATGCTGAAATATAACTTTCCTCTTCTTTAAACAAAGATTGTCTTACATGCTTGAGATCAAGCCACTGACTTTGTTGAACAAGTAATATAAAAGATGAGGTTTTAAAGCAACCCAGAAATCTGCCTATTCTGACCCACTAGCAATGCTGAAGGAGCGTGTCATTGCCATGAGCAGTTGGTACAAAAGAAAGAAATTGAGGAGGAAGCCAACAGCGTACAAAGCTGGAGGGAAGGAGGTGCCCAGTGACCCCCAGCAGCAGGTATGGAAGAAGCTCACCTCCTTTTTGGAGGTGTGGGGGGCACGCAACCCCCAAAGTAGCTGAATTTACAATGTGTTAAGACTCCAAATGATTTTATATCTGTGTTTAATAAGAACTGATGACTGCAAGTAACTTTCTTAAAAACAGAAAGCAACCCCCCCAAAAAAAACAAAAACAAAAAACAAAACCCCACAACACATAGGAGGGCTGCTGAAGAGCAACAGCCAAGTTTGGGATGGCAGTGCAGATTTTTACAATTGTGGCATGCAGGCTTTTGTTTATTGCTGGTGAAAATGCATAGCTAACAGCAGCGGTTGTGTTGAAAAAGAGTACTTTGTAGCTGAGAATTTGCACTATCAAGAATAATGTTATTGCTCTCTTGATACGTGTTGCAGTTTCCATGGTAATAATCAGAAGACATTACTTTCGGAGCAACCTACATACATCACTAAAAACCAGAATTTGTAGTGTGAACAAACTGAGATTTTATATTTTTATTTTTTAATGTGAAATCTAATGGAGACCTTGCAATAGATGGTTCCCTGTTTTAGGCTTAATAATACTGGGACTGTTTGTCCCTATAACACTTCTAAGGATAAAAGAGGCTTCCTTCATAGCTTGTCTGCACGTTGGTAGATGTCTGTTGTTACCAAGGGAATCTTGCATACTCTGTTCTCTCCTGGAGTTTTAATTTTGTTATTTCTGTCAGTTCCTTTCATCTACAATGAAAGTCACACATTCTGAAAGCACAGACCCCAGTCTATATGGAATATCTATCTTTAACATAAGCCGCACACATATATGACTTTAAATTCCATTACAGGGAAAGAAAAAAATCAAAAACAATTAAAGAAGAATTTTTCTGCACATATTGCTTACAGTTTGTGGAATTACACCTATACTATCCTTGCTTACTGCTTCGAAATGGTCCTAAATAACCCTTTCTCTACCATTTCCACGTGCCCAATTTTACAAGAGAAAATCTCAAAGAAGACAACTCTTAATGTTGTGGTGTCAGACCCCTGACCCAGTAGCGAAAAGCAGTCTTGGTACACAAGGGACAAAAACAATCCATGGAATACCACTATGGGGGCTGCCTTTTGTACATTATATAGCCATTATTTAGTGCTTGAAATGAATGTGCACATCAGGGAAAAGTTTTAAGAGCAGATTTCTATTTTATACATACATTAGCAAATCTTCAGAGGTTATCTGGCTAATTGAATACCATCATAATTCCCCTACACTGACCCTGTGGAATGAACTGCCATTCAAACACGGAACGGAAATAGAGACTGCAGTATGGCAAATTTAATACAAAGACTTTTAACAGTGATTGCCAGAGGAGTTCTCAAAATGAATCACTAGAACAATGTTGCTAATTTCTATTTAAGTTTGAAATATTTAACACACTCATCTTTTCTGAGCGTAGTTCAAAGAGCACACTACTCCTCTCTGGGGCAGCTGGGGACTATGCTTCTATGAAAGCACTGCAAGAGCACTAGAGCTGCTCTGCAGTACTGTATGAATGTGGTGTGTTAGCTTGGCCACAGGGATGACTCAATCATTTTGCTTAAGTCATTTTTTAAAGAAAATTAAGCTAAAATAAGTGATCTACAATGGGCCAGTTCCCTTTTCTGTGCATCAGTGGGGCTTTCCAATGGATGGTGTCAGAACAAGCTAAGGCCCAGGTGCCACCACATGCAGCAGGGCTGGATGTACACATACAAGTTAAATCTTCTCTTTCCCAACACGTATTGACCCATTTTAATGTCAAACAAACGTACACATACATTGCTTATTGTCAGAAGTCTTTTTTCCTTCTGTGCCAAGCTTAGGCTGGACCTTCTGAACACTGTGTTCCAGCTGCTACAACCTGCGACACGTAAAACAGCACAGGTGCCTGAATTCAGGTAAACCAACTGGTGCTCACAGCACACCTAGCACCACAACTGCTCTGACATGGAGGAAATCCTTAAGAACAAGTAAGAGCGTTATACCTACAGATGAAAGGATATGTCAAGAAAGACCAGAGGGAAAACAGGTGAATAACTAATCCTTTAGCCTTGACAGTTCTTGCCAATATCCTTAAAGCTGACATTCGAGAAGAGAACAGCTTTGGTTAAAGAGTTTTATTAACAAAGGTATCAATCCTATCAGATTTCAAGTGTCATGGAAAGACTCTGATCCTCTCTACAACAGAAAATCTCTTACAGAGCCTAACCTGAGGCCCAAAGATTCCCATTTCTCTCAACTGCCTATAGACTGAGCCATTTACAGCTCTTTAAAATCTAATAAGATGCATGAAAATACATTAAAAATAGTTGAATTGAATTAAGTCTTTGCTTAATTACATCATTGGATCTGACCTGTCAGATACAGCAACCTACAACCCGTGCAAAAAAAAAAAAAAAGATGACATATAAAGCAGTTTGCAATGCTGTTTAAAAGTACAGGGCGTATGGAGTGAAAGAGCTTTGCTAAGATCTATCCGTACCAGATAAGAACTTGAAAGTTATATTTACTTCAGTTTTATTCAGAAGCTGCATAGAATTAAAATCACATCAAAATACTTAAGTGGATCACAACTACGCCTTTAAACTCACTCATTTTCCTCTTGTGGAACAGAGTCTACGGGCTTTTAGTATCCCACTACAGGCCTTAAGTTTGTTATGGTGACATGCACTGTCTGTACTGGAACACATACAGCCAAGTGTGCTGTCATGTACATGTGGCCACACTAGAGCATGGCACATAGCGGAGCTTTTAGGAGAAGGGATCTGCAAGACAGCTGTCTGCCATTGCAGAACACTAGAACAGAAACGTATGCTCCTATTTATCATATTTCCTTTTTAATAATGCCCTAAAATATTTGCACACAAACATACGTAAGCACACACACACACAACACTTTCAAACATAGTAATGAATTAGTCACTACTGAACATTGTACTAAAATACAAAATTCCAGCTGCATAAAACAGTTCAGCATAAGTACGTATTGAGAATCAGCTGCACTGACTAGCAGTTAGCATGAGTTCAGTGAATAAGATTACTCAGACTAACCCTGCTGCTACACTACAGACTGGTTTTCATCAGATGAACCCTGCATGTTGCAGCACATAAGGCAGTCAGAGGTTACTCCTGTGGCATGAGCCATTGTTTTCTCCTCTTTTCCAGCTATGTTTGATGCACATTCTAGAAGCTCCTATAGATTGAAACTGTACAGTACACAGCTACTTTTCTATTTTTCTAGGACAGTGATCAAGGCATAAAGTAAGTTCTTCCCTTCAGTTGCAGCACTGGCCTGTCAAAAGGAATTGTAGATGGAATTAACGCTCATCCCACAGAGAGATTGATTTCTAAAACATTTATTCCTCCAGATGCCCACAGGCTGTAGCCGGTAGGCAACAGCAGAACCACCAGTCTCAGCTCCTCTCAGCAAGCGTGACAATGAAGACTGCTGAGAATTCCACTAGTTCTGCTTCCAATTCACTAACTGACCATATGCAATCACTTCTTTTACATCCCAGTTCCTTCAGTTGCAAAAACTGGCTTATTGAAATCTACCTCAGTGTGGTTCTTTGGGACCTATGCACACAACCCTGAACTCTTAGCTGCACATCATGCATCACCTGGCTTTGAGACTGACCTGTTAAAAAATGACTATTGAGGGTTATCGCCATATTCACTCCTCTTGCAAAGTTTCACTGAAGCTTACAGATTTCACATTCTTCAGAACACCTGGAGGCCAGTTTTAGGACTGACTTTTTTTTTTCTTACTGCTTTACACCGATGCTTTTATTATCACATGCTTATCAACAGGAAAACACAGATCCAATTCTTCGGCATGGTAATATACAAAAGGTACTGATTTATAAAACTATTTTTAATTATGAACTTGAACAACTGCTTAGATATATGGAAATTAAACAGATCTAATGAAGTGGAATGGAGTGCTAAGTTTTAATTAAACAAATTAGAAAATTTGCAGAAAAGATATTAAATAACTTTTGAAATGGAAATGATATACTTAGTTCTACGCTTTGCTGCGTTAAGATCGCAGTTCAGTGGGTAAAATACTCCCAAATGCACCTTGATTAAGTTCTGCTGGGCAAACAACACGCACCTCTACACACACAATTTCCTCTGAATATTTGCTTCAATGAAACGTTTGTCTGCACTTTGTCTTTACTTTCAACTAACTTCCTAGGGAAAGTTCTTTTGTGATGCAGTTTCCTTCCTACAGAGAATATGTAGTGAATCTTAGAGGGAATAGCTTATAAAATAAGCACTCAGAATCTGAAAGCCCAGATACATAAATGAAAACCACCATGTAGATGACCTGTTATGTTTCTCCAGCACTGACCAAATTGATTGATAAGGTAATTCTAAATCATCTGCAATCGAATGAGCTTCCAGAAATTGCATGGTGAGCAATTCTGAACACAGATGCTCAGAAAAACCATCAGCTACCACAGAATTGCAGCAGGAACAGAAATAAGCACCTTTGTGAAGTTATACGGTGTCTTACAGCATTTCTCCTTTTCTGTCCACTTCTACTTGAGCAAGCTTTGGGTTTTCACAGATGGCTCCCCTAGAGGTTCTCAAGCAGTGACCTGCTGACTGCAATGGACACAGGTAAGTCTTTACAGCATTACTAAGTAGCCCTGTGAGCGTATGGCAAGTTCCAGTTTTATGGTTTCCCTTCTACCACTCTCAGTTAACTGTAAGAAAATCTATACCTCATTAAAAAAAAAATTATCTACCCACAACATTTGCCAACCGTGCAGATGTTGCAAACTGCACACAGAAACCTGAAGAGCCCCTCAGGAAGGACTTCACCTCACCGCTCCTGGGGGGGGGGCAGAGGGGGCCCAGAGGCACTGGAGCTCTCTGAGGAGTTCTCTGATGTCCCTCAGACGCACGTTTAAACTCTGCAAGCTCAAACTGAAGACCAGCTCCTCAGCAGGTAGGAAAGGCTTCAGCTTTCTGCTGCCACAGCCACAGCGGGTTTTTTGTTTTTTTTTTTTTTTTTTAAAGCAAAACAGACTTGAATTTCAGTATACCTGTACACCTGTTGAAATAAACATGACTCAGGGTGCCTGCTTTTCTGACTAAGTACAGACACAGGAGCCTCAGCAGACTCTCACCTGTGTGATGTGGTACCGAACCACCTGATGCCAGCAGTGCCTCACGCCTCCACGCACCACACAGCCCAGCAGCCCCAACAAACCCAGTCTCCTTTTATTTCTACCTCATTTTAAGAGCTTCTACCGGCCTCAGCAGATGGTGCTTTCGCTGTCTCTGCCACCTGACAGCATTTCAGCTGCAGGCCTTGCCTGAGGTGGGCGCAGCAGGCTGTGCTGAGGTGCACCAGACCCAGGCATTTGCCCCAATGCTGCTCTGCAGAGCACTGAGGCAGGAATGACCATAGGGAAGCCTTTATTCCTCCAGCTGGTCTCCTCAGGGCAGCCCACTTCCATGGCACCAAGCATTTGGGCAGAGCGTGATGAGGGAGGCGAATGATCACCCCCCGTGCGCTCAGATTTTGATAAGCCATGTTATCTTGCCCTGTTTTAAAACCTGACAGAGACGATACGTTACTCCAATATTGACGACGTGCTTAATTATATCAGAAAGATTTTTTTGTGTCAGTGCAGCTGAACTGCGTGGTAATTAATAATAATCCTAATGATCGAAGCTTGCAAAATAAATTATTACTGAATAAGCAGAATTAAAGTTCCGTATAGCCTTCTCCTATCTGACAGTAATGCCTGCATGCCTGAAGTCTTATATTAAATAGATAAAATTCAACTGGAGTGTGCCTGCCTTTCACATGTGCACAAATAGGAATGATTTGTAGTATACAATATACATTATAAATACAGAGCATTTAAAAAAACAACACCCGTACTTTGTAACACCCTCACATTAGCAGGAAACTTTACAAACTTTCTGCACCTCCAACATGCTATTCTTCCCCTGCAGATCTAAGGACAGAAAAAACACTTTTGGTTTACAGGAGTAACATTACCCATTCTATAGCAAAAACTTCCCCTGATTACATCCCAGCATACTCAGAACCATGAAAGGAAAAGCCATCCAAAGATGGTTTAGTATTTTTACATCTATTTGGGTGTGAGGAAAACAGAGGCAAAGGATCAATTAACAGCATTAAAAATAGCCAACGCAGGTCAAATCTAATGTCTGAAACAAAGGAAGTGCCCTCTCATTTTCAATGCTAGCACATGGCAAGAAACAAGTTGTGCAGGTGCCTACAAGCTTGACCCCCTGGGAGTGTTTCCATGCTACATGGGATCAACCAATCTGCAAGTGTCCTGCAGATCCTCTTTGTGGATGTGAAACTAGAAATGACTATTTGAAATGACTGTTTGAAATTCTTCTAATTCCTAAAAGTCAGACAGTACTGGCTGAAGGACCTTCCAACCAAACACAATGAAGAGAGAAGAATTCTGTTAAAAACAAATAGAGTGCTGTAACACCCTTCCTCCACTTTCCCACAAGGAAGAAAGGGAAAGAGATAGCCTAAGTTAATTGGGGTTTAGCATGATTTATTGAGGGAAAGTTGCTTGAGTCAGAAATAGTATGTGAAAAGAAGGTAATAGACAGCTTTGGACAACAGTAACTTCCATTTTCAGGTGATGTTAAGAAAGAAGGAATCTGTGGGACAAAAATCTGATAACGCTGGCTTTTCTATTACCATGAAACAGCTGATGAAAAATGCATACCTAATCTGAGACCAAGACAGATGTATCTTTGCCTGCCAGCACTGGAAGATTCCACTCAGTAAAACACACACCAAGGAGACATGCACGCTCTGAGTGCTTGTTCAGGGCCTTTCCTCACCAGGCTTCCAATTTTTACCTTTCCCTCCGTTTCACTTTTTGCTTACAGCAACATCAGCTACACGTACACTCTCACAACACAGAACAAAATGGATGCTCACAAGACTCCAAGAAGTAGGGCTTTAAGAACAACAACAACCACCACCTAATACAGGAATATCATGAGGCTTGCAGTAAAATTAAAAGTCATGACATCACTGCTGTGCCACCTTTACTGTTTTGAAAGGCTCTGAAGAGATTTTTCTGCTCAGGAAGATCAAATAGAAAATGGGATCTGAAGACTTGGTCAGTATTCTTCAGTGCGTGCCAAAGCCTCATTTCAGCTCTACTTTTGAAGTCACTAACCTGAGTGCTACAACACCCAAGTGCACCACAGATTTATAATATGTTTTTATTTAAAGAGAAGAAATAGCCTACAGTACCAGGCGTGAGATGATAAATATCCTGTCTGTTCCCAATGAACTGCTGTAGCAGACATTAAAAAGGAAAGGTGAGTTTTAAGAAAACAGCTTTAGAAAACACAGTCCACCAGCTAAATCTATTTCATCCCCACTTATATTTTTAAGAAGAGAAGACAGAATGAATTAAATTGAAAGCCATGTATTAAGTCTTCAGATTTTTCACAGAAGTTTATTGAGCAAAACTCCTAAGAAGCTGCTTGCTTCTTTATCCACAGAAACCTATTTATAGGAGCTGAATTCTAATAAACACAGATTGCAGAGCAAAGAAAAAAAGGTCAGCGGTGTATGCTTAAAGCTTTATTGATGTCTTGTCAATCAATCTTTTATTTTGTTGTTTAATTTTTTTTCTTAAAGGAAAAAAAATGCATGTAAGCACTTTTCCTCCTAATAGTGGATTTATTGAGCATTTCAACAAATCAGATCATAGATACAATAAGCAATGATGGCTGATTATCAACTCTGTGTTTTCAGGTCAGGTTGTAAATTGACCCTGCATTCTCTGCTTCTCTTTCTGGGGAATAGCTAAGGCCTTTTCAAATACAATAATTTCCAATAAAGTTGTTTCCCCCCCCCCCATGCATTCAACATTCTAGAATAGGTAGCTTACTGGTAAAAAAATAAAAAATAAAAAAAATAACCAAACCCACAACTATCCTGGAAAAAAATATATGCAGTCATATATATTGTCTCCTTGTAAACTAGTTAAAATAATAAAGCTGACTCTTCGATTTAAGAACGGTTAATCTAATGGACCTACAACTTTAGAGAATGGTGTTTTAACTGTAGCATTTTTCTCCCTCCAGTTAATATGAGGAACAGTTACAGACATCAGCCCTGATTCTGTATTTAAGGGCAGCTGCTGCCAAGCCCTTCCAACTCTTGTAAGTGGCTACACCTCTCTAAGGTAGACCATTTAACCTTTCCATTTACCTGCAGTTTCACATCCATCTTTTGTTTCTCCAATATCTCAGTTTTGTAATTTTGAGAGCCAGTGGTCGATACCTGCACATAGCAAATCAGATAGCAATTCATGTTGCTTTATTCTGTTATTTGTTACCTTCTCCTCTTGTAATGTTACCATTCTGTTGGTTTTGTTTTTGTTTTTGTTTTAAAAATCAGTATTTGCACGTTGAGGAAGAGGTAATGCTGAGGTGATTAACCTGGCAGTTGATTTCCCTGCCTCAGCTGATACATCTAATTTAGCAGAGGGTAAAGCATAGCAACAGGCTGTTTTCTTCCCTCTGGTATACTTTGCATTTACTTGCCATTCCATTGCACACGTCTTCAGTTGGTCTTTTGCTCTGCTACATTCTAGTTTTCCTTCTGCGCCAGAAAAATAAGAAAAGCAGACAGAACAAAGCATAACACTAGTACAGCCCAGAGAAGATGGATAACACAGTTCAACTCATGAGAAACATCCACTCCACAAAATCCTTCCCAAATGGAAAAAAACATGCAACTCTGTCAGACTCTTTCCCTACTTTTCAAAAATTGAATACTGATCGGATCTGAGAAATAATTCTGATCTTCTAGCTAATTTTCTGCAGTATGACTGCAATCTAAGCAAGCATATAAAGGGGAACCCTTTTTTTAACCACCATACTTTGGTGGTTAAAAAAAAAATAATAGAAACAACAAAACAAACAAACCAAAAAAGCCCACCCCACTGCATTTTAAAAGCATTATCATTTTCTCTACTGCGAGTTTATGATGTATTGTAGGTACCAGTAAGAGCATGACTCAGTCTGAATAGCTGTAACAGTGAAATCACTTCTAATGGGGTAAACGCAAATCAAGTCACAGAAATACTCTTAGATTGTTATAACAGAAATCATGAAAATACCTTCTAAAGAGAAAAGCTGTCACCATATGGAGCAACACGTATTGCTGGACCAAGTGTCACTGCAATGGAGCCAGTGTCCTGTTCAATATCACATGCTTCTTAATTTTATGTTACTAGCATTACTTTCCTTCCTGGCATCTTGTTCATCTGTCAGCTAGCCTTACAGAATAACAGCATTTCATAGAGACAGACAACCGGTTCTGAATGAAGCCTATTGTGGTTGGCATGAAGTAGTAAATGTGTGACAAATACAGTACACATCGTACCATAAAAACACTGTTTTTCACTTTATTTTATTAAAAAAAAATATGGCTAGCTAATACAAGTTAATTGGAGTGAGATAAATAATACTTTTTGAGGACTCAAAACCAAACAGCAATTTCCTACAACCATTCCATTAAGAACTATGAATTTATGTAGATGTGTTTGCAACTCACACGTCTTGTCTAATTAAAATTAGTCTAAAACTCTTTTTGGAAGGAATTATTTTGTATTCTATTGTTTTTCACTTTCTGCCATTAATGGCATTTGATGAGTTACTTTAGACTTTCAGCTGTCTGACTGGATAGCACATTATTATTTTTTTAAAGAGGAGTAAGACAATAAATAATGTAAATGCACTTGAACTTCAGACTTTTATTAAACTTTCACAACATTTTGACGTATACCAGTGGCCACATGGAAATTCACAACAACAGATAATCAGACCCTACAATGAGCAATAAATCAAACTCGAGTCTCCTCTCATAAACCACTTCAGGAATCTGGTTCTTATTATTTGGACAGCTCTGATTCTGTCTCTCATCATGGAACAAAAAGCTCTGTCCCGGAAGGAGCCCCTCTGGGACAGATCTTGATTCTTGATGTTCTTTTTCAGATAGTTCAGTTGATTAAAAAAAAAAAAGTGAATCTTACCTTAACAACATGCTTAGAAATTGTTTTAAAGGAAAATGTCTCAAACTAAACACTGAAAGCCTGAGACTAGATCTAACTGAGCACATCCGCACATCTTAGCATGGCTCACCTCTCAGACACAGGTGAATGTCTGACCCACAAGCAAATGCTGAGATAAAAGGTTCCCTCAAGGAACCACTGTTCCTCTCTGCTTTCTCTTTCGAGGCTTCTACTACTTCAGGGAGAACAGCATTACTGGAATTAAAATATATATTTAAAATATTCCTTTAGGACATAGTACAGCTTTCACTTTGCAAAGCAACAGATATCTGCACTGGGAAGGAGTCTCCTACTTTGGAATTATGGGTTGTCACCACAGAAAATTTAAACTCAGATGCAAAATTTATCCCCCATTGTTCACAGGATAGGATTACATTTATTTTATAAAATTGATGTAGAAGCCACAAGTTGTTTTCTTCTTGCCATATCCCTGTTACAGGAGATATATTTCTTTTTGCTTTACAAAGCATAAAACAGAAGTGTCATTATATACTTCTAAAGTATACAGATTTAAGCCTTCCCTTTTGAGAAGTAAATCAATACTGTTTCAGAAGGAAAAGAAAACATCAGCTCTAAGAACAACAGAGGCTCTCCACTTTGAGTCACTTACCCTGAAATCCTGACTGCACAGAAATCAATGGCAGAAGTCCAAGTGACACTAGCCTAAGAAAGTCACCATTCATACCTGGCTCGAGCTGCCACGTACTTAGGTAGCAGAAAGCTATTAAGAAAGATCAAATCTCAGGGTTCTGTCGTGCTGCTTTTACTTTAAGAGGACGTATGAAATACATAAAGATTCACTTGCACCAACAATCGAGACTCCACAACCCCATGGGCACCTTATCTAGTTGCCCTAGACTACCCCTATCATGAATCAGTTTTTCCTTTTGCTTAAGTAGTCATCTTACATTTCAATTTTGTGCCCATTGCCTCTGAGAGAAGCCTGCCTACATCTTATTTACTCCCTTCATCAGGTACCTATTCACACTGAAAAGGTCCCCGAGTCCTCTCTTCCCAAGACCGAGCCACCCCACCTCTGTCAACCATTCCCCAAAGGCAGGCACCCCAAACAATCTCCTCTCTGGCCTTGTGCTGGGCTCACTCCAGCATGCTCATGCCTTGTATGGGAGACCAAGCTCCAATTAATTTTACATTCTTTATCGCAAAAACAGGAAAAGCGGACATGCAAATATTTGTAAGTGAACTAACCAAACATTTCATTATTATTCTTGCAGCTTTATAAAGCCTTTCTGACGGAAATGATACTACATAGCAGAGAAACCTGAATGAATGCAAAGAGGTTCCTTGCCTATGATAAAATATTTACCTGCCTCTGCCAACACAGCCATTACTGTATTTATCCTTCCAGCACTCCTTTGATGGGGGGGAATACTAATATACACATTGTACACATGCAAGACAGAGGACATGGGGACCTACCTAATATTGCACAGGAAGTACGTGAAAGAGTAAGGAAGATCTGAGCACGAGGCTAAATGTTTTATAGCAGATGGATGAGATATAAATTAAAATACTTAAGTTATTAATGGATAAAACTTACAGTGCTGTGGGACTCATTGAAAAGGATTTCCTATGGTATGCGTTCTGGTCTCCTATAATTTCTCATGGCTTCCGTGAAAGCACACAAAACTTTTCTCTCCCTGTATTCTCACTAAGAACCTGGCTGGTTTCAGGGGACAAAACCAACAAATGAAAACAAAATTCAACATGAAAAAAAAAACTCACAAAACAACCAATGACTTTTTAGTTTAAAACTACTAAAGAACTATTTCTGTGTTGTCAGTTAGTTCAGGTACTTTGCTGTGCATCACCAACCACTATATGCTAGACAGAAACCGTAAGCAAATCCTTTTGTTTCTTCTCATAAAATAGGTTTCACTTTGCCTTAATTCTTATGACCTTTCTCTACATCTGTTCCAGTTTTACAAAACATTCCTGTCCATGACTGACCAGCACTACATGATATTTCTGACATTGTACCAGAGTCTCTATAATAGCGCTAGCATTTCCTCTGGAAATACCACTCCTAATGCATCTTATGGTTGCATTGCCTTTTCCACTGCTGCACCATTTCTTAAAATAATTTTCTTTATAACTTGCAATGCAGAGAAGTAGAAGTATGGAATCACTATAATTGAAATATGGTTGGTTTCTAAGGAATTTCTTTGAAGGAGAGAGTAGTGTACACATTTCATAGATTAACTGAAGTCCTTTTTCAACTGAGAAGCATATGGAGATGTGAGAGGAAAAGAATAGATGGAAAGGAAGAATTGGTGGGTGTTATATACAAATGGAACACAAGGATGAGAGCACAGGAGTAACGATTTTTTGTGTGCAGCAGCAGGAGGACATAGACATTTTCTCAATTGGAAATTCTTTAACAGCTCTATACATAGAGAGGCTTCCCTGGTTCTCCTAATTTACGGGGGGATAAAACAGTAGATATTGACAAAACAGAAACTTTACCTACTTCAATAGGTTTTATGCAGCAAGAAGGGTCTGCATAATCAAGCATCTTTATCCTTTCACCTCTGTATTCAGAAATAACTACGCAGAATGTTAGAGCAGACCTTTGTGCTGCTGTCAGAACTACATTATCATCAGGAAAGGCTGCACTATTTTGTTACTTTGACATAAAAAAAACATAAAAATTAGGATCACACAGCTGGTAGGACTCTAGAATCAGAACTCTTAAGGAAAGGTGAGGTTTAGTTTTTACTTTTAACATTTATAAATGCAAAGAATTTTCTATACGACAAAACAATCATCTTAAAACCATAATATATTTTCTGTGTCTCTCAAATTTATTAGCTTTCACAGTAATAAAATATTAATTTTACTTTATATTGCGTGCATATTAAATATACATCAGAAAATATAAAATGGTACAATCAACATTCTTGAAGTGAAATTAGAAAGCAGATGATTCGTTTTTAACTTTTTAGTGTAAAGATTTCAACACTGTAGGCATGTTTCTATGATACATTTTCCTTTCGCAATTTTACTTTTTGATTTTTAAGTCAAAAGTGTTGTGCGGATTTTTCTTTTTTTAATTAGCTTTAATGAATGTCAGCTCGTTTTTTCATATAGAAAACCTAGAAGTCCTTACTCAGTCAAAAACCTCATTGATTGCATCCTCTGATGTTAAAAATCATTCATAGCTAATACATGATTGATCACTACATATTTGTTCATGCATCATTATCCTTCTTTCTGGGAACGTATATTTTCTACACACCATTTGCTTTCCTCACACTGACTACTTTCTGATCACTGTCACCTTGGTCACTGCTGGACCAAGAGAACATCCCATCTTGTCACCCCAAAACAAGAACTTCACTCACTCTGTTATACAGGTCAAGAGGAGACAAGGCCATGTAAATGTAAATGATTCGTAAAGGCTTATTTATCCATAGCTTAATTAAAGCACAAATAACCATAAAGCGACTCCCTATTGATTTGGAATCCATAATGATTTAAGTTATTTCTATACCCTGAAAAACAAAGGTGAGGAGATGGAATGTCTTTAGCCAAGGCAGTAATTATTACCAAAGTGAGTTCCCTCCAAGAGCCCTTGTCCAGCCATCAGCACTGGTAGCAACAATCACATGAGACCTAGGAATTTGCCCACTGTGGCTTGAATCCCAAGAGGACAGAGCACATGTTCCTGCCCAGAAACCTCCCTCCAGATTTCACAGAGCAGTGGGAGTGTGATTCTCAGGGTGCCAGGAGATCAGCCCAATAAATGCCAAGTCAGCAGAAACGGTTCCTGTAGACCAGATGAGCAGTCATCTGGTCTCTAAGTGAGGCTATCGCTGGCTGTTTGGAACAGAGGTGGAAAAGAAAGGAATCAACCACCCATGCATTATACAGTTATGGAAAAACTTGCATACGTGGAAAATCTTTTTACACATTTCACCAGTTAGAAGCTGCCTTTGCTAGGCATAGAGTCCTGCCCGACTTCTAAAACTCTAGGTATTGCTTCTGTTTCCTTACGTCTTTCTGTATATGTCTATTTCTGGCTGAATGTATATTCTGAGATTGTCTGCAATCTCTGCCTACCTTAAGAATGCCTAAGCCAAAACTACTGATGAATAAACAGATTCTTTTTTCAACAGTTAATAGGAGGGAGCTGTAATTTAAGATATATCACTGGTTGTTTCCTGACAGGAACATATTGTGTTAAAAATATATAAATACACACATAATCCACTCTTTCCCCCCATTATTTAGTATTCTTACAGAGATTTTGTTGGAAATATCTCCTAGTTCTCTTTATTAAGTCCCTTGATGTCTAATTCTTTGTTCACCCTAAGTCTCTTCATTTCTGCAAAATCTTGTGGCAGTCAGTTTCATAGGCTATGTAATTTCTGAACTACTCCTAAAAACATGCATCAGTTTGCTTTCCCTTCACTTCAACTTCATATCACACTGCTTGAAATTTTAACATTGAAAAGGGAGGAAGAGACAAAGGACAACAAATTCCTACAATGAAGTTAAAGAACTTCATGGAAATAAAGCAAATAATCCGTATTACTAATGGACCTATTTACAGCTGTGATTTCTTATTTGCAATACATGCATAATATATATATATGTAACAGCAAATCTTGCTATGCATGCCACTTTCTTTTTCCTCTCCTCAAAATGCATACTAATTACTGCAGCAAAATTGAATTTGCCTGTGCATACATTGAGGTTAACCATGCAGTTAGTAATGAATGAGGCACTAAGAATCAACTGTGCAACCAAGAAGGAAATATGTATTTAAAATCATGAGCAGGATTCTAATTATTGAGTCTGGGAAATAATTTAGTTAATTTCAGCTTTAAGATTAAATAATTCTAAAAGATACTAAGCTGCTTTCCACGCTTAATTAGAGGCTCAACTTCACTGAAAAGCTTCTGAAATGCCACATCAGTGGCAGAAAAGTGTCTACTTAAACTCTTCCCTGGAATATCATAGTATCTACAAGGACTGCTCCAAAAGTAACACCTATTTTATTATGTTGGTCCAGGGTACCTGAGCAAATGGTGGTGGTACAGCAGCAGGAGTCAAATCTTCCTGCCACTATTCTCTCATGTGTTGATGCTATGCAACAGATGGCAGCAAAGGGGCATTCCGACAAAATGATGCCTGATGTGAAAGTGTGTACGAAGCAGAGGGGTGGAGCTGAATTCCTTCATGTGAAAAAAATGTTGCCCACTGATGTTCATCAACTCTTGCTGAACATTTATGGAGACCAAGCAGTGGATGTGAGCACAGGGAGTGGTACATTTCAGCAGTGGTGACAGTGGGTCACCTACACTGGTGCAGAGATATATATATATATATTTTTTTTTTTTTTACAAGCATGGTATGCAGGCTCTTGCTTATTGCTGGTGAAAATGCAGAGCCAATGGCAGTGACTGCACTGAGAAAGTGTGCTATTGTACTCTTTGTATCTGCTAGCTTCCATGGAAATAATAGGAGGCATTACTTTCAGAGCAGTGTACTTCTGATATAAGTGTTATTACTTGAAAATGTCATGGCATGCAGAAGAAAGTTATTTTGCTCTTATATTACAATACTGTTAATAGATACATCATCTAAATCACCACAGAACACTGCACAGCAATTTACAGTGCATCATAAAAACTGATGAATGCGACAGAAAAATCACTGAGATGAGAAAAGACATTAAATGTGAAAGAATTTCCAAATTCATTTACAAAAGTCCCAATGCTGGAAAGTTACTGTATCGATTCTGACCAAATTATTCACAAGTTTCCACATCAACATATCATAACTTAAAACCTGAACGATCTTAAGGCTCCTGAAATTATGCTACAAAAGGAAGCTGTAGAGAATTCTCTTGTCAGTGCAGAAATAGTCAATAGCAAAAAGAGTAACCATCAAACCAGCCAGTTGCAGCAGAAAAAAGTAACAGAAATGACAAGTCAATGAATGCATGGGTGGGACTGTTTGTCAAGTTGCTACGCCAGCAGCTAAGACTGTATCAGTATTTCCCTTCTAAAACTCAATTTTTAAAGAATTTATATTGCTTGACTGTTAAAATATGTTTTTAGGCAGAAACAACGGTGCACTGTGCACGGGCAAATTTTTAAATTAAAAATGGCCTCCAAAATTGCTCCAGCAATTTTCTGCATGCAATTGTTTCCATGTGAAAAGATCTCCATTTAGGGATGAAAACAGGATACCTCCTTTCAAAGATTTTTTTTTTCTTTTTTTTTTTTCCCCCCCTTTTATACACCCTAATGGCAAAACAACAGCTCCAAATCACACCACCACCACCAGGAGGTAAGCATTGCTGGATTTGTCCCTGCATTTCAGTGTAGGCATACTGCAAGCTGCAAAGTACAGGTTTCGGTGTTGGTTTTAAATCCACCAAGAATTCTATTTAGGAAAGTCTCAAATGAGAAACCGTTTTATTTTCTAATATGCAGTTGTGTCCCTTGGCAAATATGCCAAAAGCAGCAAAGTGATGAGGGCTTGCGTTTTTAATATATTTTTTTAATATTCATTTTTATTCCCTAAGTGAACAATGTGAACTAAATCATAGCAGCTGATCATCTTTAAATTATTTCTATCACCCTCAAATTAGCAGCTATTCTTTCTTTTTAACCATCTAGGTTTTTTTTGGAAGATAAAAATCAATGCTATAAGCCATTGCACATATATTAATAAAGATAATATTGTTACAAGAAAATGTCATCGCTTTTAAGCAAGATAAACACTTCTTTTTAATCCAAAACATCAAAGCAATTATCTACATTCTGTTAAACCAAAATGTCTTTTTAAAAACCAGCATGCTTGGGGATTTACATCAATAAATTACAAACCAAAACAGAGGGAAGCTCTGAAATGTTTCTAGTTTCAGTGGAGAAGACGTATGCACCAAGCAGCCTGCATTCAACAGTCCTGTCTGTATAGCACAGAGAAATAGACGAGCTGGAGGTACCAGATCAGCTGCTGATCCTGCTCAGCAATACATCCCAAAGTGACATAACAAGACACTTCAGAATGAAAGGCAAAAAATAGAAAATAGGAAATTATGCCATCCGACAAAAAGAGTTCCCTGCAAGTGCTTAAACACGTGTTTACATATATGCACACACACATACAATTAATCTAAACGCTATTCATTTAGCAGCTGGCTTGCTCTGACACATGTATTCTTTTTAAATATTTACACGAAGGCAGTTTCTGCAGCACCTTCACACAGACTTTCCAGGAAAGAACACGACTTCCCTTTGTTCGGGGTTTGCACACTGGAGGAGCTCCCTGCGTGCACATGGCTTGAGCACAACCTACAGATGCAGAACCTTTGTGCTCTTTATTAAGAGTCAGTTTTCGTTTAGGGAGATGGAGCCTCCCGTATTATTGCTCACCATGTGGTACATGAAACAGCTTTCAGTTGGGCCTGAAATCTTATCGTGCAGAGGGCTGTGGACACACAGAAGAAAAACAAGACTGGCCAAAGACAGACTACTACGCAAAGTATTTTGCTGTTTGGAAGTGAAATAGAGCCTATTGCAACCAGCCTGGAAGCAATACTAGTTGACTGACACCCGAGCCATTTATAAAGTTTAAAACTCACATTTTGTGAGCTGCTTTCTGCCATTACTTTAAACTCTAACTACTCGTACCTCCCAGCAACTAAGCTGACTTTGCCCCTGCAATCAGAAGCCCTTTCTATGTGTGCACGTTTACCAATGTGACTGTTATATTTCTTGACGTCATCATTACAAGCTTACAGTATCAGATTCACATACTAAAACAAACAAACAAACAAAAAAAACAGAACAGATTAAGGAGACAGCCCAATATTCCAGATTCAGCTGAAATACCTTTTTCTCTCCCGCTAATCACTACTGTGAGATCAGGGTTATTTTTGCCTTGAATCTGTCTCTAAATTCACAAACTTGAGAACAAGGCAGCATCCCAAGGGACTTTTCCCCAGGACCTTCTGGTTCTAGTACTAAATCTTTAAAACATGGGATGAAACACAATATATACAGCAACATTAGAGTTCTTTTGAACTGCATCACCACAGTCCACTTTTTTTAATGTAAGCCTCTCCCTGCTGCTACCAAACCAGCTAGGAACAAAAGCAGAAAGGCAAAATGCAGTCCCTTTTCCTTTCTGAAATAACCCACCACAAACCCTCTAATAGAAAATACTTCATGATCTGCTTTCCTACTGCTGTGCAAAAGAACACAGTGAATACCAGACAAGCGAGCTACACCTCGTTATTACTCACCCATCCAGAATTTTCCCAAACCTGAAGTCCCTATAAGTCACTAGGCAGGGAGCCTAAATCTGGCTAAAATTGTTCCTCCCAGCACAGGATCTTCTAGCTGGTAGAAAGAGCTAAAACTGCTGATTGTTCCTTAAAACCACTAGCAGAAGGGGTCGCAGGTGTGCACCATCAGATCATACCTCCCAGCCATCACCTGAAGCCATAAGCTTAACAGATGTAGGAACCTCTTCGAAAAGGAAACTAGCAAGCAGCAGAGAGTGCATAGCATTTCTGCCACTTGCTTTGGACTTTACTTCCACCCAGGTGATTTAACTATGTGCCTACACAGTTTCAGTAATTTAGCAGTTTTAGTATTTGACTTCCTGCGGATGTGGCTAGCAGAATTACAGTGTACACAGCCCTAAGGACAAAGCACTGGCCTGTGTGTGAAGGTCCGTGCCTTGTGTTTTCAGGTGTATTCTTCTTAGCCTCACTGCTTCCTTGCAGCATGGCTTGTGGAAATGGGGAGGGCACTTCACGTGGCTGTGTGGAGACTTCACTGCAGAGAATCAGATGCTGCCAAATTCATCTGGAGCCAAAGTTTGGTATTTCAGAGAGCTCAAATCTGAAACTCAAGCTACCCCACTATCACCTGCTATTTTTTAGCCTCAGCAGTGTTTTCTCATGAAGGGACTCTGACTCTTTCCTCCCACAAAAACATGCCAGTATAAAGGACAGAATTACACTTAAGAAAAAAAAAAAAAAATCAGCTGTGGAAGAACTTGTCAAACGATAAGCCACCTGTTCCATATCAACTACATTAGCTCTGCCCTCTTGTTTCTCCACCAGACCCTATCAGCATGGCTCACTATTTGTCCAGTTAGGATTAGCAGAGAGCTCCTTGCAGATGGAACACTCCCTTTCAAACAGCTTATATCGCTTGTGTACTTTACTCCCTGTCCTTAGACCATTTCAAGTCCTTAAATTACATCATGAAAGGTAAGGTATGTGAGCTCTTGAATGATCAGCCACTGACTTATATAACATATTTTAGCACCTGCAATAACATCAATGCACAGATCAGACCGTTATAAGCAGAAAGCAGGCTTTCCAAACAATGGAACAGCAAGAGTTAAGCAGCTAAAAAAAATCCTACAGTTTCCCTATGAAGAATAGTTACAAAACACTGCTATCTAAGCTAGCCCCCTAAGATTGAATGCAACTGCTGAAAAAACTGGGCTGTTTTCAGTTCATTTCATATGACAAAATGTTTCAACATTTGGAACCAAAGTTTCACAACTACGCTTTCTAAACTGACAACAATGGACATATGTACAAGTCATTTAAGACTAATACATAGAACAATATAAATTTATAGCCATAGATTAACTATCCACAGGAGGCAGGCTTGGCTGGCCTTGGAGCATGTTCCCTATTTTATACATATTGCTAGTTTTTTTCTTCCAGGAAATGTTGTGGCTGGGAGGAGATTCTAATTCAGTATCCTGAAGTTGGGTTCCTTTTCTTGGTTAGGAGACAATGCAAGTAAGGTGGAAACATTTTTGAGGAGTCTCATATTATTCAAAATACAGAATGGAATACCTCTGTTTCTCATGTGAGGACTGGTTTTGTTCTCTTTTCCACCCCCATGCAGTATTACACTCAACCCACAATATTCTCTATAAGTAGTAGTAAAGTGCAGTTACGAAGGCAACTACACTGACTCAATTCTTTAGAACACACAGGCAATGCCAGGGTTCAATCAACTGAATTTGGCTCAGAAAGGATAGGAGCTACTGTCTGAGCAAAAATACTTCCCTAAAAGCAGTGCAAGTGCTGTGCGTGCAGCACGCAGAGTGGGCCAATAGCAAAGGTGCTCTCATGGTACATACTCCTATTTTCTGGTGAGGCTGCTGCCATGTACAAATGTTTTCAGAATAAGCAGCACAATTGTAAGCAAAGGCCTGATGGTGACGCACTGCAAATCTGTAAACACCTGAATGCACCATACATAAAAGACCTGCTGATCCCTATGTTAACCCAGAGAAGGACGAAGCAGGCAGTGTTTTCTGTAGATACAAGCAATGTCAGCCCTTCTCAGAACACCAGCTTTTAGGTGGATGGAAGCAAACCCCACCAAATTTGGTGCTATCCATTAAAATCACAGTTCTTTGTCCATCCACCTGCTTTGGAGCACTGGAGCATTTCTTTCTTAGCTCACCACCCTTCCCTCTGCCTCAAACATGGTGAGTTACATTACAATTACAACATGCTTTAGTACTGAGGGGATTCTGACTCTCCTGTAAAACTTGGGGATGTCACATCTCTCCTTAAAATTCTCACCCTTCTTAGAACTAGTTCAGACCACAAGGCTACCAGAACTTTAGTGTCTAAGTCTCTGAGTATTTCCAATTAATAATAAGAGCGTTGAGGTGAAATCATCAAAACTTTACTGTTTTAATCATACATGGATAATGCATTATCTAAGCCACTTTCACTGCTGAAAAAATAAGTTTTGAAAAACTCCTACTACATATAAATTTAAGTCAGCTTTCTAAATTACCCCAAACATTTAGACTGTTTCTACAAGTAATACACATGGCACTCGGCGTCTTAAGAGAATCAGTCAGTCTATGAGCCTCTTAACTACTGTTGGTATTTGTACATAATTTCTTCATCAGTTAACCCTGTTTTCCAGTGATGTCACTGTCATTATTTCTGTTCAGCCTGGGTGTTTTACGTTATTTATCCAGTAAGATGGCTGTCTTACATTTGAATGGTTTTACCTTTTTTGGAACTGAATCCTCTATAAAATTTAGCTCCCAGCTTCCAGGGTGGTTCCCAGCCATCCACTGTGATATTGTTTGGAGAGTGGATTGCAACTATTTAATTTTCTATGTCCTGGCAACTTCACTACGTTGTAACATCAGAACAATGATTTCTCTGAGCACACTGGCTCACACCACCTTTCCTGGGCAGGAAATCACAGATAATAATCGCTATTTCAGCAGAGGCACTGCGGTTGAAAACACTGGCATTGCTCCTGCTCTGGAGCATCTTTGCTAGGACTCAGAGGTTCATTTATTGATCAAAACAAGCTCCCTAAACAAAGTTCCAGGAAGCACTTTTACCTGGGCTCAATTTTAAGTCTGTGGGTACTTTCATACAGTCCAAAACTTCTTTTTCTTGCTGAACTGGAGTCCTTGCCAGACATAATAAAATTTGGAAGACCTGCTCTAAAGTATTGGTGCCAGAAAGCCCATCCATTTTTCCATGTAAATCAAGGAATCAGTATCAGCATACCATACCAAGAAGTAAATAAAGGAACAATTACTCTGTTTTGCTATTTTCCTGCAGAATCTAGCAAGTCAATGTCATCAATAATTGCCAATAATAATTGGCAGAAACTTCTCTGTTATTGTTTGTACTGTTGGTTTTTTTGTTGTTTTTTTGTTTTGTTTTGTTTTGTTGTTTTGTTGTTTTTTTTCCCCAGTAAGGCTGGGTGAGCAGGACAGAATCTGTTGGTAACAGTTTGAAAAACTGTCTTTGTGACCTAAAGTGAAAAACCTTTCTCCCAAGGCATCAGTAGGAAACAGCAAAACTGTTCAGAAGTTAGCAAGCAGGAGCAAAACAACCAAACCTTGGGATTTACTACTTTTTCCAACAGTGATTTTATAGAGTCCCTGTTCATTAGTATTTATTATTTAGCTTTTAGCTTCACAGTGCTTCCTTTTCACTTGGGATATGGGTTATTGCTTTGCAAATTGTATACTAATATTGCTTTCCTACAAATACTTTAGGTATGACGCCAGAGGCAGTGCTGAATGCATTTTAATGAACCTTTGAACTTCTAAAATTCAGGAGCATTTATTTTAACCAGAAATAAAAGACAAAACTGAATTCCAGATTTGGTGGTCAACTTACACTTACTTATCCTGAAAAGAGACTCAAGTAGGACAAAATTTTCTCCTACACAGAAGACATGCAGTAAGGCCATCCTCTAGTTACATCATCCCCAAAAGAGACCTTGCATGCTTCAAAAAGGATGTCCTGAGATATCCTATGAAGGGGAAATATTAGCTTTATTTGGGAAGTAGCAAAACAATGTGAATCTGAGATTTTGTGTGCTTAGAATATTTGAGACAACTTTTGAAGAAACCTGGCAGACTACTTTATGAAACGAGCAGTTGTTCCTTTGGATATTAGTAAGACATTGTGAGAGAATTAGGATAGCTAAAGTGTTCTCAGATGTTCGCAGTGATCACTCCCCAGCTGAGTGTTTGGAAAATGCAATGTGTAAAATTTCCCATAAACAAAAGGATTTTAAATCTGTCAATTCTGGGATGTTCTTGGCCGAGATTGCTGAGCAAATAGGAACAAGCTTATGAATATAGACAGCTGACACGGGCTGTACTCAGGAATACTTGTGCTAGTAAGCCAAAGGTAAAATTCAAGTAAAATTACAATAGAAAAATTGAGAGAGCTGAGAGATCTGAAGGCAGCAGTGCTGTCCTTTTTCACTCATCCTGTTTCAACACGCAGGCAGTACAAAACCTGCCTCCAGGCACCAATCACAGACCCAGACCACAGCTTGAACATTCCCAACCAAGTTGTGTAAAACTGTGTGTGAGCCTCCCATCTTCTTGAATAACGCCTCTCACAGCCTCACCCCAAGCCCTCAGTGAAACAGTTCCCGTTACAGCAGTGACAAGACCTCTTTTACGCAAGGAAGAACTTTCACCAGTTTCTGCTGATCAAAACAGCTGGATGAAGTCTTTTATTTTCCTTCCACAGAAAATGTGAGGGATGGATATTGAAAGTCCAAGAAAACGTATCTGTAAGATGACATGATAAATTTTGGAAATACAGCTGTGAGCAGCACTGAAAAGAAGAAAAAAAGCCAAACTCTAGGGAAGAAAAAAAAGATAATTTCTTACCTTCCCATCATGACTTGATTAGCTGCAACAGGCTCCAGGTTTCACTGCTGGCTCTCTTTTCAGAAACCTGGGAAAATAAAACCAAACTGTTTGAGTGTTCAGCAAATGATACTTTAATCTCTGCCAACAGTGAATGAAAAAATTTAACTTCTCAGGAGGGAGAGAAAAGAGTAAGTAAAACCATTCAGTGAGCAGCTAATTTTTTCCCCAAGAACAGTGACAATTGGTCAAATAATTATTCATTCACAAACACAATGAAATTTTGATTAAGAAACTTGTTCTTCTCGAGCAGCACCTCTATCCCTGTTCTCCTTGAAACTGGAGTTTTTGGCATCCCTAAGCTTCAGGCACTAGATTTTAGATTAGATTAGTTCCATTGCGTTACAGTGACCACAGGTAGTTTCTGGCTTACCAAGAATTTCCTGCTTCATTACAAATATATAACGATACCAGGTTTATACCATTTTTAAAAGAAAAACATCCCCAAATAGGCAAAACAAAAACACAAAGTGAAGGTGTTTTAGACCTCCCTTTCTTTATACCACTAACAAGAACATTTCTTCTGATAATCTGCTCTCTGCAAAGGGCTCCTCGCATCACTTGGGCCTTTTCTGGGAGGCTTTTCTGCATTTGAGAAAGGATATATGACCAGTGCTTGCACAAGAGGCATTTTGGTTGGGGGAAAAAAAAAAAACATACAAATTTTGTTTTTAAAAAGGCTTCTTTTTACTTATTTATTTCTTTATTTAATACAGCTGCAAGTAGACAACGCCATAAATCAGCTTGCAATCACAGGTAAGGCTGTAGGTCAGTGCAAGGCAGCATAGGAACCTCTCCAGCTAAGGTTAATTACTGGCCATTGGCCTGCTTTAAGCCAAAACCTCCTTCTACCTCCATCTTCTGGGTCTTCCTTTTCATGGCAGTGTAATCTCTGGGTTCACAGCTGCCTCAGCAACACTGTTTGAGTGTGCTCAGCACGTGAGCACGTGAACACACTGACATGGCTCCAACCTCTGCCACAGCTCAGCTTATTCTCTCAGCTTGCTTTCCCTGGATGACCTCAAGCATGCCACCAACAGTGCACTAAGACCTACATGGCTATTAAGCCCTCCTAGCATGTTAGCGTACACAGCAAGTTTCTGCAAAACATCCAGTCATCTTTTTTTTACAGAGACAACAACTCTGACACAGCAACGAGTACCTACCCAAAGTAATCCTCTGCATATGAGGAAAATGGGAACCAAAGGGCACACTCCTCCCACTGAGAAGTAACTTGAGTGGATGAATACCCTCCAAACCCATTGGGCTGCCATGGACAGACCAGTCTGCCTTTACGAGATCTTGCTTGCTGAGTACAGTGCACAAGGACTCACCTCAAAAAGATATAATCTTAAAATTCTGTCCACCAACAGACCTCTGGGATGATCGTGTCCACCCCCTGCTCAAAGCTGGGCTGTCTTGGATCACGTTAGGGCCACTTATTTAGGCTGAGCCACCCAGTAATTAGCTGTGTTAGAGATTCGGATACCAGGATCCACATGCATACATAGCCCTGAGAACAGTTTGGATCACATCAGCTACAATAGCTGCAACAAACCGGTAAATACAGGGGGAAAGAAGAAACTGCAGAAAGGAGTATTCTGTTCACAGCCAAAATTCAGACTCGAACTTTTATTTCCTTTCTAGACGCAGAAAAAAATCATCATGCAAGTTCAACATAGATAGTTGTATAAAAAATAAAGCAAACACAAGGAACTCAGTGAGGTCTGTTTGTACCACATGCTTTGGAGGATGTGTAACCAATCAGTGTTTAGCAGATATGAAAGTAGAAAAGAAGACATCCATTAATGCTACATATTAAGACAGCCAGCTACAGTCCATTTACAGTGCTCAAAATCTTGGGGATATTTGCTATGTCACATTGGCAGGATGGGACCAGCACGCCATAGTTGGCAGAGTTTGGGTGTTTTTATTTGTTTGGTTTTAGATGAGACTTCAGGAACATCACTTCCGATGAGAGAACTCCTTTCATAACATCTGTATGTCAGTTGGAAAGGTAAGATGAGAAAGGATCCCCTCCAGCCTTAGCTGTGAGCTGGATAGACAGGGTGGCTGAGAAGGGAAGGGAGAATAAGAATTCTCTTGCTTCCATAACCATAGGAAAATGAGCATTCTGCCGAGTTTAATGACTCAGTAACACTTTTCAAAATAGGTTAGCCAAAATTTTTTCTCTGCAAGGTTTCTTTTTGTCTTCCTCTCCTCCCTAAAAGCCATGCCACAACTTTACCAAAGATAGAACAAGGCAAATATGCTGAACATATGGATACTGAAGGAAATGATTTCTCTAGCAATGACCACATGAGAACTCTTAGAATTTCCTTCCGCAGCTCACAACTTTTTAGTGGTTTGGATGACCTTGATAGGAAAAGCCAATGTTAAGGATCTGATCAGAATTTTCTATGACAGATACAGTAAATGCCAGAAAATCCCTTCCGCTTCCCAAAGTGTCGATAGCACACATCAGTGGGTACCCATTTATGCAGCTTATTTGGTGGCTGCATACAAGTATCCAGAGATGCTGACTAGTTAATAAAGCTCTAGACAAACATTTTTCTTCAACATGCAAAAAAAGTGTCATCATCACAGTGCCTAATAATTAATAAAAACCCATTAAGTTTAGTAGATAAACCTGTGTTGGTTCTTAGATAATAACTCCTTTATCAAAATTCAACCACATTTACCGTTCTTGAAAGCTTTTTTCCCCTGTGAGGTGAAGAAATGCAGAATGTAGAGGCGGTGAAGATGAGATCCAAACACTGTGCTGATGCCCACAGTCAGGAATCCTTCATGCTGGCTGCCAGTTCTGAGCAGGAACCACTGCTGAAAAATCCACCTTTGCTGAAATGCAACATGGCAGAAATGCAAGTGCCTGCATCCAAACATGAGCACCTCGCAGAGGATACCTCAACCCCAGACTGCCAACAGTTTCACAGAAAAACAGCTTCCTGTCCATAAAAATTCAGAAAATTACGTTCAACTAAACACAATTTTTACTTGTTTGAGTTTGATCTTGTGTGTGTTTGCATTTTTACAAAAATACCCAGCATTATATGATCTAAAGAAATCAGCTTCCAGGAAATGGTTGCCACTGAAATTTTAAGGTTTTTTTTTCCTTGACCTTTTTCCTTATGTAAGCTAACTGAATGCTTTTCATAACAATGACTATTTGGTCACAGATAAGAACAAAAGTGTTGTGCAAAGGAGATTCTCCCTGTACATGTATTTATTGTGCATTGTGTGAACATTTTCTCCCCATGTGATAGAGAGCCAGAAAATCATCTGTCAGGGGATGATGGATGATGAAGTCTGCTGCTTCGGCCTCAGGGCCTGGCCCTGCTGCTATACTTGACTTAGCCTTCGGTAGGCACTAAGTGCCCTGTCAGATTCCTGCCAAGGGAAAAGCACATGCCTGCAACTCCCCGAAGTGTGGGAACCAGAATAAACAGAGACATTTTTAATGTTACCACACATTTTAAATCTGCTGTGTCACTTTCCTGTAAGCACTGTCCGTATTTTTGTAATACATGCAGTCATTATGGGTTTGTGGCTCTGTCCGTCACTGCTGTTCTTTGCGGTGCGCTGGCCAAGAAAACAAATGAAAAATAAAAGGAATGCACATAATACATGACCACGTGGCTGCCTGCTATGCTCTGTTAGCAAAG
The DNA here is from genome assembly GCA_035772895.1 of Perdix hodgsoniae. NCBI lineage: Eukaryota > Metazoa > Chordata > Aves > Galliformes > Phasianidae > Perdix > Perdix hodgsoniae. Next base: position 7,097,652 of record JAPSGF010000031.1, read on the forward strand.
GAAAGAAGAGTTCTTTGGGTTTTCTTTCCTCCCTTGCCCCCAACGACACTTCTGTTGGTTTGTTGCAACATGGCTTTTCTCGCCTCACACAGCTTTATTAATTCAGGGATTTTTAGAGTCCCCTTGGGTGCTCTATCACAGCACATAGGTATGTTACCACGGGGCTATAGTTAAAAGCCAGCTTCCATGCTTCTTTCCACCCCCAAAATTCCATCAATCATTGAATTATGCTGCTTGGTTTGGATGGACTGCAGCAGGACTCTGAAAATATCAGACATTTCCATTATGAGCCCCATGTCCCACAGGTCCAAGTTAAAAATGACGTGAACCAAACACTGTTTTCTAATGCATACTTTCATTTCGTACTGCCTAACTACTATTTATATCCAGGCTTTTAAAACAATTTTCTTAAAAGAGAAACGGTCAAATGCAGATGGAATTTCCATTCTGCAGAAATCCCTGAGATGTCTCTTTCATCACTGCTTTAGCCTGGAATATTTAAACCATCCCTAATATTAAAAGGTTTGATTCCTTGCTTAGGAGAGTTAAAGAGAAAATGCCATGAAAATTAACAGTTCTGGCATTATCGAGAGAAAAGGTCAAGTACTAGATTTACCCACAGAGATCAGTCTACAAGTTTCATGAAAACCTTCTATACATTAGATGTCCCTTCAGTTCAGAAGATATATTTCCCAGCCCTAATTTACCACTGGATAATTTCTGAGGAAGGGGCTTACTCACAACTTCCTCCTTTCTTACAGCTTACTGGACCTGGCAGAAAACACAGAGGCCTGGCAAGCCTTAAAAACAGAGCTGCACTGACATGTTTGGATCAGGCACATTGACCCTTAATGGCATCAGCTGGGTCCCTGCTGCACCACAAAAGGTGCATAGCAAGGTAAGCAGAAGTAGTCGCTGAAGAGAAGAAGGGACGTTTTTAGGCTAGCCAGCATCACTGTCGTAACTCATGCAAATTCCAAATTTGCTCGGCTTTGCCATGAATATTTATCAGAGCATGATGTCTACTCCTGGAAATTATCTTCCCTTATTCATGAAAGAATTGCCATTTGCAACCCCCCCACTGAAAACTGATTTCATTTTAAGTTACTAGATGAGGATCATTCCTCTGCAGCGTTAGTAAGGATTTCTTTTTCTACAATAGGCATTAATACAAGAAGATATCCAAAGCCTGTTCATTTTACGTTACGGATGGGTTTAGCTGACAGCTAGGAGCCTGACTTTTATACCAATGCATCCATCCCATCATCACTCCAGGCTTCCGTACTAAATATGCCCATCATTCAACAGCTGCAGAACACTTTAAATGCTCTTATCTACTATGTTAGAATCCCTCAGGGCAAACTGTTCTTCAATGTGATCTTTACCTTTCTCCTGAATCCAGTGCACTGGGACCTAGAAAGGCATTATGACCAAAGACTAGTGTGACTACAGCAATTACCAGTTCAGGAAATAAGCTTCTCATTGCAGGCATTGCTGAGGCTACACATGAGCCAAGAAGAACCCAGAATCACTGTGTCAGCAGTTCTCAAAGACTATTTTAAATGCTATCAAGTTTAATAAAACTTTTACAGTGGAGAACAGAATGTACTTTGTGTTCCTTTGAAATTGATGGAACAAGCCAATTTTTCCAGGTTTGTAGGCATAACATGTATTAAATTATAATAAGAAAATAGCTATTTAAAACCATGAAATGAAAGACTATAATATACATTTAAAGGTCAACAACTGCATGAGATTTCTTATTATATATTTTATCTGAGAAATACTGGAAGACAAAGGAGCTCTGGCACTACACATGTACATTTGCAGGCTCAGTCTCTATTCTGTTCTAACTTGGACAAGGAACTTCGTGCTGTTACAGGACAGCCCTGCTTCACCTGAGCCTCTTTCAGAACTGCTTTTGCCTGTTAAGAGGGTGACTTACATCCTTTAAATAATTTCCACGACACGTGCTACATGTAGACAGAGCTTTTGTAGTTGCAATAGCAAGGTCAGACTGAAATACTCTAATTTAATTCCCATCTCTGCGCCATGTTTTCTTTAGGACTATCATTAAATCAGCTTTACTGCCTCCACCCCAATTTCTTGCCTGCAAACATGGGAGGTTAATATGTCCTTTACAAGGGAACAGACGCCGTGTTAACTAACACTGCCAAACAGAAACAATAGAGATGATCAACAAAGAAAAGCCCATTAGAAAATACCCAGATACAGCAGAAAATTCACTGAAAGTCTGGAAAGAAATGTGATATAGATTTTGGCTTTTAAAAGCATTTTTATATTTCAGCATGAAAAGCATTTTATTTCTCACTAAATACGTCAACTGGAACTACAAGGAAAATGATAAATATTGTTGTTGTTTTATTGAAGTGCCATTTCAGTGGGCCTCCCATATTCCAGCCTCTTTACTTCAACCGAGTAGGCGCTCATAGAAATTTAAACAGGACTTTATTTCAGCAACACTTTCAGAGCAGTGTACCTTCCTGGATCCACACGCAGCAGAATCTATGCAGAGACAAGAGCCCAGCAGTAATCCTATTTTGCAAACACCTTTTGTTTTGCTAACAATTACAACCAGGTTTCCGAGTTCATAGCATAAAACCCAATATCGTAGCGCAGTGAAATATGTACTTCATTATAGAGACTTGCCTGAGCTTCATAAACCTCAGAAATCTTAATTGATGTGAATGTATACATATATATTGCATATGGAGCCTGATTCAAATGCACTGACATCTATGCAATGCTTCAAGAGAAAATACTGGGATTGCTATGAGCAACCTTATACCTTCAGGCTACTAATCAGCTTTTGAGCATTAAATTCAGATGGCTTGTGTGAAACATAATTTTTTGGAGAGGAAATCTTACAGTATTCATCAAATATGTAAAGTACAACTTAGAAAACACTATCACAACACAAATCCAGGTGTTTAATGATGAATGCTGTCAAACTGGCACAACTTCCAAAAGCGCAGCTGTGATTAGGATATAATTATCTTATGCAAGAAATCCATTTCAGAGCTATAATTCTTTGCTGCTAGTGACAGGAACAGATTTTTATTATTTTCCACTCACCTTAATTCTGCAAAGCCAGGGCAGCCATAAAAAAGTGATTTGGACTCTATTCTGGCTCAGAGTTCTAAACTGTATATACATATATATTTTGGTAGCTGATTGAATAACAGTGATTTCTTATGAAGAACCCAGCTTTTATTCTGGATATCGGACTGATGGAACAGAGCTGGCAGCCCCACACCAATAATTTATTACTGGATAAATATGGCATGAAAATAAGTAGAAGAAACCGGGACGCCACAACTATTTGTACGATACACAGCTGATCTGCGTTGAGATTTTATATCTCAAATATTTCATCAAATCAGAAAGACATCCCAATACTGGAAAACAATTCCACTCGTGTATGAATACAGTAAGAATTGGATGCACTGGTTATCTGCTGAACTAGCTCGCATGCTATATCCTGCACAGACATCCACAGAAACACACATGTATGCCATATGGACACTCGCATTTTCAGATCACAGTCTATTACCATTGAACGCAATCGCAAAATTGCACAAGAGCCATATTGTTAAAATTGGCTCAAGGGAGGCAGAGATGTGGCGATGGATACATAAATCTCCTTCCACCAGGAGGAGAATTTTCTTTTGACACATTAAAAAAGAACAGCGCTGTGTGGGATGAAGATCGCTTCCTGACCAAGGATTCCTACTGTATTGCCAAAACCCAAAACCTAAAAGGATTTGTTAGCATAATGACTTCAAATGTTAAAAACAACCTCTCTAGTTTTTTCCCCCCTTCTAAACTTCAGATGCAATAGCATTAGTGTGGAATAAATACAATCCAAATATAATTTGGGATGTAAAATCCCAACTTATATACTCACTGTATCATTTGCAAAGCCTATATATTGATATTAAAAACTTCTAAGAAAATTAATTTCTATTTTTAAACCATTTTTATACTTAGTATGTTTAATTGAAACAATCTAAGACTGCAGACAAGATGAATTTTCTAGTACCTTAATCATAAAAATATATTACCATTCCATATTCACAAAATGGTTAAATAATATTCATAATTTAAAATAATGAGTGTAATAATTTCGATTGTTCTACAACGATACTAAAGGTGCGCAAAAAATAAAACACTCCATCTGGCCATTTCAATTAAAATCTGCTACATCGTAATAAAAATGTATTTGGAATTAATATAGGCAAATACACCTGCCAAAAAAATCCTTTGCTCTGACTGACTGAGACTGATTCAACTCTGCCGTGGGCTCTGGCCACAAGAGAGAAGCTGCACTGGATTACACAGCACTATTGAGACATCTTCTTTAAATAGGTATTTTAAAAAGTCATGATCCCCTTTTCCACTAGATGTTCTCTGTAAACATTTGGGAAATGAATCACTCAGCAGCCATGGAATAGAAGAAGAAAAAAGCACTCATAACTTGGAAAAAAATAGCTGTATTTCTTGAAAGAGACGAGGAGGCTTTCTGTAATATGAAAGCACAGCTTAAAAGATATGTTAGATCCACGGAGATCTATTGCATAAGGATGAAATTTACCCTCTGTGTAAAGAATCAGCACAAGATTTACCCAGCCATTAGCCATGATTAAGTGGTATTTTACAGATGTAGACAGGAGCTGACTGCACAAGGGATATCACGCCGGCCCTCTCCTTGATGTGCAACTCTTCCCCTCCTGAGCCGAGTGCAGCAGCACACCTGACTTACAGCTCCCAGATCAGCCAAAGGGAGAACAGCCGCACCACTGAGCAACCCTGCTGGACCCACCTCATCGCTCTGCTCTGTGACGGACAGCATTTAGACTTCCCAAACCACATCTCACAATTCCTTCAGTGAGCTACAGTCCCTGTGTCTGGCTTCTCTTTCAGCTGTGGGAACCTCAAGTGCAGAAAAGGTGGGCTAAAATCCTGCAGGAGTTGTGGCACCGAGTTCCGCCCTCAGACGACCAACAAAACGCTCAACCTCCACACTTCTCCCTTTCTCACTTTATGAATGCCAACTAAAAGTACCCGAGAGAAAGCCTTAACATCACTTGACATGTGAGAATGCTTTAACATCACCCACAAGAACCGAGTTACAAATGGTGCAGACCCCAAGGGACCTTCAGGAGGAAGGCAGTTTGCAAGTGGACCGCAAGTCACCGAAACTCTCCAGTCTGTCTGTAGCAGTGCGACTTTCCTGGGTGAACCAGAGCTGGGCTGGGCTCTGCTCCTTCCCCTAAACTCTCGTGGCAAGCAGAAGATGGCACAAGAAAAAAATTCTTACTTTTGAAACTCTGCAGCTGAAATGGAGTTCAGCTGGAGCAAGAATATTTCCCCGAGAAGCTGCATTGCTTTATTAAATTGGGAAAGCTCTGTTCTCAAAATGTGACTGGAAATCTCAAGTCAGCCAAACCTCCAGACAAATTCTGCTGTTTGTGTACCTCCCACCTCTGTACCTTCCACTAATTCTCAATAGGAGACCTAAAGGAAAACAAGCAGTTTGTTTCAAACTGTACCTTGTCTTCTCTGCTTCCTCTTTCCTGCTAGCAGAATAGAAAGGAAGAGACTCAAAGTGCAAATTAATTACGGTACAGATGACTTCCCCAAGACTTTTCAAGCCTCATTAAAAAAATTCAATTCTCATCAATTTTATAATCCACCAACACTTGTTTTGAGACTTTGTCCCTTCCCCAAAACAGAGAGGAGTGCCAGTAAACTGGGTTCAGACTCTGTGTTAATCAACATAATTTCAGTTCAGCAATTACTAAACCCAGCTAACAAACGAGGAAACTGCGACATATACAAAAAATGATGTAATTTGTTTGACATGCCTAGTGGTCGGCTGCATTAATTAGGGGCCTGACAAGTTTATGGGAAGTATTTGCTAAACATGGCAAAGCTCAAATCAGGAAACATCTCCACAGTGTATGGTGCTCAGCCTGAAGCAGTGGCACGGACTGATGGATGAATGGGTTGGGGCTTCATTTAGCAGCTGTAAAACTATCAGGGAATGTTTAAGTTAACAATAGTGATTTGTATCTACAGAAAATCCGAGGGCTGGGGCTAGATTTTAAAAGTCACTCTGTAAATTGTACCAGAAATTATCCTGCGTGCAAAGCTGTGTTTGCAGACAGTGATCCTGCTGTTGGCTTAGAGCTGAGCTCAAGCAGGTAGATGCTTTCTCTCTCCTCTGTTCTCCTTTTCCCCTTTACTCCCTTGTGGATGGGGTGAACAGAGTACATTTAGGAAGCTGAAACAAACTTTAAGCCGACTTCAAGTAAGGAAAAAAATAAAGGGAAAAGCATGAATTGTGATGAGCAACAAATTGAATGCAGTAAAGTTTTCCCCATAGCAGGAGGCTGGTAAATGTTGGGAAAAGAAATCTTTATAATTATTGACACTTGTGCTGGAGCAAAGCTAAGCCAAACCATTAAGCACTTCAACCACAAGGAGATGTTTAAAATTTTTTGAAAATCTGGCTGTGTTTCTCTTTTGGAAATAAAGGTGAGGTAGAAAATTGAGTTTATATGTGGATGTTCCACCAAAGCAAACAACCAAAAAAAACCCCAAACAAGCAAACTTGTTTTTAATTGTTGGGTTAAGTGTAGGGATGTAATTTCAGGAGGAGGAAAGGGAGGATAAAGAAGCCCACTGCAATATTTCTGTGATGCAAACAAACACGGAACGTATTATTTTGTGATTAAAACATCTTCAGTATTCACACAGTGAGAATGCTGAGAATATGTTTCAAGGGTGGGATTCTCAGAAACAGCGATTCCTAATAAAATATTACCCACATTAATAGAATGCCCACTCAGAGTGCAGCATTGAAGCCACGTTATCTTAAAAAGCAGCCTTGACTCATTCTCAACGAGTTGCAAAAAAACACCAGTCTCCAAGCAAAAGAGTCACTGTAAGTGCAATTCGTTATTTCTGTGGAAAGAAAAAACAACAAACCAACACAATTTCCCAATATTAACTGTCTCATTTGAGATTAATTGGGATAAAAATAATTTAGTTGACTCATGCTGATCAAATAATCTTTTATTTTTCATGCTACGCTCTGTCTTTGTGGCTACATATTGTTCCAATTTTGGTTTCATCCATTCCCGTTTCCAAACGACCATAGCTTTCATACAGGCTTGCCATACACCAGATCCCATCTGTCCGTGACCCTGAATAAACAAGGGGCCTTTGATGTTTTTACGCACTTCAGACCACTTTGTCATCCCCCATGATATACGAGCCACACTGCAGTGACATGCAGTCATTACTGGTTTGTGGAAGTGCCTTCTGCTTCTTCTCCTGATGTAAGCTTGCCATAGAACAAATTTACTGTAATCTTTCTGTTAACTTGTGCTTCCCTACAGAGTGAGGAAGAGGTCAGCAAAACAGCATCGGGATGCTGGAAACAGGCGTTCTGCACATGCAGCACCCTGGCAGCCAGAAATAAAGGTCTATTTCTAGAAATGGAACAAGAAATCACACAAAAGCCATCCAACCAACCAACCAACCGATGATCAGAAGAGAAACTGCTTGAAAACAAATAATTACAAGGAATTTGTTAACTGATGGACAGATTTACACACCCTGCACAACAGCTTTGTTGTGGCATTGTGTGTTCATCCTATTACATTTTGAGGCTGCTGTTCAAGGCTGTTGGGTTTTGGCACTGTCAAAATGAAACAGAGATGATGTGGTACCATATGTCAGGCAGCTGAACAAGGATTCCTGGCCTGACAAGTTTGCCATGCTCGTCCACGGGGAGCATTAAGGAACTGGAGCAGGAGAGGTGGGTGGCTCAGGATGGGCTCTCGCTCCCGCCCTGACCCCTCAGCAGCTCACGGCGCTCCTGAAGGTTCATGCCTGGATGTTTCTGTTCCTGCCAACTGCAGAACAGAGTTCATCTTTCCTCCAAGACAAAGAAAAACACGAAGCAAAGCCCTCCAGCAATTATTTTTTAATGTAAATGCATGTTTATTTCATGCCCTCAAGCCTTTTAGTCCTGGTTGTTTGTGACAAACATTCCACAATAGACTCTTTAAAGTCTGGCATATGTGCCAGTGCTAACAAACATACAGCACAAGACATAAGACAATTAAAATGAAAGACGACAACAACATGCTGCTAATGGTTTTAAATTATTACATTGTAGAATACTTACTGGTACATCATGGAGGAGCTATCCCCACAGCTCTGCACAAACCTGTGCTCCATCAATAAACTAATCTTTACCATGTAATACATTGGTTTTCTGTTACTGTGATGCTCGTGTTATACACTGCGGCATCCTGTAACCGCGGATCACGCGGTGACACAGCCACACACCAATGAGCTCACGTCTCTGCTTTGGTGTGTGATAGACATTCCTGGCCCACATCCTCAGTCAATACCACCAAGGAGGCACCATCCAGTGATTCTAAGACGGAGCTGCTCCGAGGAACTGCTCCAAGGCGGCCTGTGGGTGCTGGAGTGCCCAGAGTGCAGGTGCTCCACCAACACTAAGGAGCCCCATTTTGGGGAGCAGTCGGCTCGAAGCAGCATCTGAGATGCACGGTGACTTTGCTCACAGAGGACCCTGCAGGCTGCAAGCTGGCTTTCTCACTGCTGCCTGTGCTGCTGGTTTTTGTGTATTCTCAGCTCAACAAGGGTCCCAAACAGATAACTACATCCAGAAAACAACATTCAGGCACCTAAATGATGGTTTGTGTTTTTTTTTTAGAACGTTACCTATAGGCAAACAAATACACAGTATCAAAACTATAGAGAAGTTTCAACGTCTGTCTTCTTTTTGAGGTTTTTGGGGAGAAAAAAGAAATGGAAAAGAAACATGAAAACATTCAACTAAAATCTACTGCCAAAATACTAAGGAATATTTTAAGGTGTAAGGGACTCAGGATTGAGTTCCCTGACCCACGCTGCACACAAACACTCCTGTCATCCACATCATTTACTGTTTCTGGGTAGCCTGCTGGCCTTCGTTCAAATGAGTGGCAAAGCTAATGCTTTCAGATAAAGATGTTTAAAAATCAGATTTTTAAAATCAGAAACTCCAACTGGGTTTAGCAGATAGCACCTCCGAAAAGCAAGCTTCATTGTTGAAAGATAAATGGAAACATACATTCTCTGCTTTAAGAACTGACTCCCAAGAACTCCTTTTTCTGGTTCTTTCCTTTACACAGTATCTGTGCTATATAAATATTTCAGCAAGACATTTCAATGCAATTTTAAAAATAAAGACATTACATTCAAGGAAGACCAAACCAAAAAAATGTTAACGTTGTCCCTTTATGTTACTGTCACAGCTGGTAGACGTCACATATTTTCCCCATTCACTGAAATTTCTACTTACATAATGGTAACTGTATCAGCCATAAAGACACACCGAGCCTCTCAGAGGAAAGTTTCTATGAAGTAAGCAATTGAGAGCTACAAGGAATGATTTTTCACACAAAGGACATTTTTTTAAATATATCTTCTTTCTCTCCTTCCATCCCCCACCTCATAGAAGTTATTTACTTTTTAACCAAAAGGAAAAGATGCAGAAATTTGTTTTCAGGTTAGCACCACAAAGGGAAGAAGCATCAAATCCATGAAAGAAACGAGGGCTCTGTGAAGCTTATCTGTTCTAAATTATTGAAGCATTGGAGAGACTCTGTGTTTTTTAGCAGTGACAAAATACATTTGCAAGGAGTATTAGCCGAGTTCTAATGGAGCACAGATATCACCCCCCTGCCTTGCTGAAGCCAAGGGCAGGTGGGCTGGTCTGAGCATGCATGGCTGCCTGCAAAGCAGGGTTGAGCTCCGACACAAAGCCATGCTACATCCCCACTATGCTGTGAGCAGCCTGGGGAGAGGTGCTGGTGGGCACCCAATGCACTCTGCCAAAACTCAGCCACCCTACGTGGACAGAAGTTCCCAGCTGGGAACTCAAGCAACCACACAACTCATTGGCATGTTCCTTGATAGGAATCACACGCTGGAGTACTTGTGAAAAAACACCACCGCTAATAAATCAATAGATAACACTATGACCATTTTATAGAACCAAAGTAGACTATGCAGCAGTATTCCAGATCTTGACCTTGTTTTGACGGTATGAGAATGGAAAAATGACTCAGCTCCTCTGCTGGCTGAAATAATACTCCAAATCCCTGTGGCCCCTGGCAGGAGTTTGGGACTCTCATGGGAAAGAGTTGCTCGCTTGGTTTTACAGCTAGCGAGGACAGATATTTCCACATTTTGAAAAGACATTCACATGACAGGGGCATTGCCAGCCCTCAAGCCACGTGCTGCGTGAAGAGGCTGCACCTCCTCTTGTTACAGCGGAACACCCCAAATTAATGGTGATTGAAAATGAGAAGGAAAATATGTCCTATAGCATATCCTTTCATAGCACTCTGTGCAGTCAGCGCTGTTCTGCTCTCCTGCAGATCCCTACTTCTGCTTTCCTAAAGAGGCACCAAAAGCATCAGTGCTGTGCAGGCCTCTCCAGGGGCTCTGGAAGCGGCTGGTGGGCACATGCTGCTCCCACCATATGACTGCCTGTTCCTCTTTGCTCTGCCAGGGAGCTTGTTGTGGGGCTGTGCATTTATCTTGGCTTTCCAGAGCAATTTAAAACACCTTGCCTGAGGTTATCTGCCAGGCCAGGATTGAAGCTCTTGAATATCATCCATTGATCTGGCCAGCAGATGTAGCAACCTGGATGCTGTTCTCCATCCCAGACGTGCACAGCTCTGACACGCAGGAAGACCAAAAACCTCACTGGGCCCTTTCTACTAAAGCTGTTTTTCGACATAGCAGCTCCCTTCCTGATGACCAAGCAAATCTTCACGGAGCGAAAGCATTGCACGCGGTTTTGGAAGGATCACTGCTCACAGAGACACTCAGTGGCTGTTCAGAAGAGTCTGCCATTGCCCCCATGCTGCACTGAGACTCCTTCCCCTCTGGGGCTGCCCCTGCTCTCAGCCCGGCTCTGATGTACCTGCTCTGCACTCCAAGCAGAACCCACAGCAATTCCTGCAGTTCTGGCCTTAGGCACAGAGGCAAGGCTGTAATTTAGATACCTCTTTCCCACAATTCAGGAAGGCTGGCAGAATGAGCTATCACACAAATCTCACCATTGTCTGCTTTGTCTGAGGCAGATACAGCGAGAAGCATAGATGCGTCTCCAATGTAAGGTGCCAGAGACCATGCACATATCCATTAAGAATGACATGAAAGTTTCCACATGCTTTAATTCTCCTTGCACAGCCCAAATTCAGCAAGACATTGAAGTACGTGCTCTGCAGAGCCAATCTGTGGCCTGAAAGAGACCTGGTATTTCATCAGAATTAACATGGATGCGACTTAAAGTAATTATTAATACTTCTAAAGAGTAAGCTTCAAATTACTGGTACTGGAGTGTTCATCTAACATGGAAAGACCAAACTACTGCAATGCATTTTTCAGGAAACCAGAAATCCAGCGCTTAGAATAAACATTCATAAACCCTGCAATCTAATTTTATACAGCAACAAAAATGTACAATAAATTTCACAGTTCTATTGATCCTAATACCATTGGCATTGCCCCAGCAATTGATTTAGTCATCTGATCAGCTGGAGAAAGGGATGGGAAATATAATATTTTAGTGGACTTCATAAATTCAGAGCCTCAGCTTTCAAGTCCAACCAATACTACAATAAACCATACAGACCATAAATGGAACAACTAAAGTTTTGTAATTACAACGTGGTTTATTATGTAATAATTTAACACATGGCAGGCATGTTTGATTTATGCAAGTTGTAGAAGAGTAGCTTGTTTCTGCTCAGAGCTGCAGAGATGCATTTCCTAGATAAACATTCAGAAAATCAAGTTTTGTATCTGAACTTCCCCAGATGATGACTGCATGCTTGGCCTTACCGAAGGCCTGTTTTAGAAGTGAAACATTCATTTCCCATCTTCCTTCCACAGATTTCTGGGCCTGCAGGGGCAGTGTGACCAGAACACTGTGCAGTTTGAAAACTTTGCGGGCAGAGGCGTTGGGAAGCACAAGGAAGCCTGCACACTGTGTGGCACAGCAGTCAGAGCCACCCCGTGAATCCCATGGATTTGGGGGAGACGTTTCTGCACATTCAGGCGTCCTGCTGCAGGACTGGGTGCCAGGGGGATACGGGCAGCTCGCTGTGAGCAGGGCATAGGAGAGAAGGGGTGATTATGTCTGGCTGACATCCAGTCCACCTCAAGAAGACGTATTTGTACTGAGAGGAAAGAAAGCTTTAGTCTCTGGATAGCAATACATCCATTTTCATAAGTTCATCTCATACTTCAGGAAAAAAACAAACCCAACAACAGCAAACCAAAGCACCGGCCCCGCAAAATCAATTTCCCTGTTTTGAACAGCCTGCAGCTGTCCCCAGGCACCCCGACAGTCAGCAGAAGCCCAAACTCTCGCTGCAGCTCGAGAGGTTTAGATCATCTGTAATTCAGACCCAGCAATGCTGCAGCACTCCCAGAAGCTGGTTTTGCATGGCATGGGGCTGCTCCTGAACCCTGCAAAGCAGGGAAGCAACCCAAGGCTCTGCTCCAGTCCACAGACAGGCTTGTACCTGGACAGGAGAAATCCTGGAGCATCAGCAGGAGCTCTGCATGAGCTGCCCCTGCTATCAGAGCCACACCGAAATACCAAGCAGTGCTGCTCCAGCAGTTACTCTATGGAGCATCTGAATGGCCAGAGGGTAGTGTGCTGGGAAGACATTCAAGAGCAATCCTGATCCCAAGGCTTCAGAAGCCTCGTAAAACCTGTTAGCTTTGAATTTACAGCAGCTCTTAAACAAAAATCCATGCACTGTCCAATACTCTATGGAAAATGCACGCTAGCAGCTCCCAGAGGAGGAACCCAGCTAGCAGCACGAGCCTGCAGTGTAGGGCAGCCCTCAAACTCCTGCCTGTGGTCCCACGGCTCCCAGGACTGCAGGAATAGAATCATAGAATCATTAAGTTTGGAAAAGTCCAGCAAGGTCATCTAGTCCAACTGTCAGCCCACTGCCCACGGCCCTCAGTGCACATCCCCACTGCTCTGGGACATCTCCAGGGACAGTCAGCCCCCCACCCCCCACACACCTCCCTGGGCAGCTGTGCTACTGCATCACTGCTGCTTCTGAGAAGAAATGCTTCCTAATATCCAACCTGAAAGGAGCTGCAGCCTGACCAACACAGGCCTTACTGCCATTAGCTGGTACTTCTGGAGAGGTGCTCTCCCTTTTTTAATCCTAACTTCTGAGTATCTCTTAGAAAAAATAAAACAATTCCTCTTGAGTTTCATCAGAAATGACTTGGATGGTCTTCTGTTAAAAGAATGACTTTTATCTTCATTCAAATACATATTGTATTGGCTTAGAAACATCAAAGAGGCAATGTCTTTACATATTCTATTTCTAAGAAAAGAAAAGGAGTTCTCTCTTTATTAACATTGGTAATGTTGAATCTTATAATGAAAAATGCACAAAAGCAATATTTTTGATGAATAGGTAATAGAACAGCACCAAATACGAGAGCATTAATGCGCTTCTTCCCAAAGACCCACTCAGATAATGCATCGGGTGGTTGAGACGAAGCCACAATGAAGTGTGGCCAGAGATGCCCTGCACCCCATCACCTGCCCACCGCTCCTGCAGCACTGCCTGACCGCACCAACACCACCAGAGGCAGTTATTTCAGTTATGAATGGAACAAAAGTAGAGGCAGTGCAAGCAATGTTGTTGTACCCTTCAGTATTTTTAGTTTACCAGCAAGCGACCTGCAGAAAGTCTGCAACATTTTGGGGTAAAGGTGGGGGCATCCCTTCCCTCTGCTGCCTGCAGCACAGTAGAGCCTTTGTGTACTTGGATCTTGAGCATTCCTTTCTCTCTTTGTCACTCCTCCCCACTGGTTTTGGACTATTCAGACAACACAATTAGAAGGGCCACTTAAGCAGTTTGACTGGAAACCAAAAAAGAAGAAAGTGAAAGAAAATAAATAAACCAGGCATGGTGTTTTTGGATTTCTGTCACATCTGGAAAATGCCTTCATATGTGTATACAAAAAAAAAAGGCAGTTACTTTGTTCTTCAGAACATTTTCATTAGGCGTCAGAATTTGAAAAATGCCCAAGAAATTTGTGAAATTCAGGGATTTCTGCAGCAATCACAGCATGTTCTTTGTTCATCTGATTTAATGTAAAATGAAAATTTGCATTTGGGAGTGGCATACACAGCAGGAATGAGGGTATTCCTGCCTGTTTCTCCTTTTCCTTGGCTTATTTTATTAGAGAAGGAAGAAAGGCTTCATAGCAACAAATGCCATGAAGGAGGAAGATGTGCTGCCATCAGAGCCTGTACAGGAGAGAACCTGCGTGAGAGGCAGCAGGCAGGGTAAGGGCATTAGAAGAAGCAGGAGGGAAAAGCAGAGAAGCACCAGTGTAATTTGAGGGGCACAGGTGAGGCACAGCACCCGCACTGCATTCACCCACATGAATCTTTTGCTCTACCTCACAAATTATTTTCCACAGAGGAAGATTTAATCTACATCTCCGCTCAAGACCCTGTTGTCTGCCCATTTGTCAGCTTCTCCCCCCATCATTTCTGTGCTGGAAGGATTGCAGCCTACAGCCTCCCCATCAAGGCTGCTCACACACGACCTATCCCAATTCAGCGGCCAGCTCTCACTGTCCAGATTTAAAATCCTTTATGAAAGCTACTATGCTCATCACATTAACTTACAAGTAACTTGCATATTCTCCTTATTACTGTCTTCTGTGCTGTATCTCTGTCTACTTGTCTGTCTTTAGTGTGTACAACACTCACAGCAAGGACTTTTTCTTTTCAGTGCTTGGAGCTCAGCTCATACGGGGACCTACTAGAGATAAATAATAAGACAACAATTTAATCTGCACTCAATCACTGTGATCTATGGAACAGCAATGTCTTGTTTGAAGTGTGGTATTATGTTTGGAAACAGCAAACAAGAAGCTAATTATTTTTTGTGTTTGTATCTGTCACTCTTTCCTCTGGATTGAGGCACTGTCTCAGCCCGCTGGCATTGAGCTTCAGGGAAACAAGAGACCAGCAGGGCTGAGCTGTGCTGGGGGAAAAGGTTCAAACGAAGAGAAACAGTACATGGAGATGTCTGCAAACATCTGAGACAGCGGCTCAGGATGCAGATGTAACAGTAAGTTGCACAGCCAAACACTGGCATTTTGGTGATTACTGAGTTCAAAAGATGTCCACAGACGATGAAATTGGAATTAACAAATAGCACACAAACTGCACAGGGATATGTGAGCGAGATGAGAGGGGAAGAAAAACAGTGTTGGGATTAGGAGCGTGTGGCTTGCAGGATCTGTAACAGCTATAATTTCTGCATGAGAATAAACACTTCAGAGGTGGGAAGAGGAAAGCAGAGAAAAGAACCAACAATGAAAAGAAAGGGAAGCAGCAATCGTTCCCTCTGCTTTTAAAAAGCAACTATTAGAAGAAGTTTCTAAAGTTACTTTTAGATCCAAGAGTCATAACAACTCCCTGTGCTGTCATTAACAACCAAAGATTTCTCCTTAAAAAGGACAAGAGTTTTCTTAACAATTATTCACAACTCTGCTTTTAATGTACAATAAAAATTACGAAGACAGAATTGGCACAAGAGATCTTACAGAGCTGGGAAAAATCAAACCTTATGGGAAATACCCAAAAGAAATATCTCCTATATTTGTGTGCACATTTGCTTGTATGCTCCAAAAGATGAGAGCTGAGAACTGTGTGTGCTGCAGAGAAGGATGTATGAAAGAGAAGCGAGGCCCCTCCTGAGGCTGCTGAACACTGCATTTTGCTCCAGTGCCTTCCTCTCAGTTCCATCCACTTCTAAATACCACGCCAGCATTGCAGGCACCCCCTCACCACCAGCTCACACCGCTCCCTCACTGTAGGCACTGCAACAGTGCCTATGGGACCTGAGCAAACCAAATCCTGCCATTCTGCTAAATCCTTACCCACTTGTCAGCAGTTTAAGAATTAAACCCCTGGAAATAAAATTACATCCAATATAGATTCAGGTGCCTGTTGGTAGATGTCCTCTCCTCCTGTTTCATTCCTGCTGCAAATGGGCACATTTCAGTTCTTGGGACCATTTCACTCCACAATTCCTTCAGCTGAGGAATGAACAAGCGGCCTTCCCTCCCCTTGCATAAAGCAGAGGAGCTGCTGCAGGACTTGCTGTAGTCATGGCAAGGGGCCTGGGGCTAGACAAGGAACCCAGCCCTCCTCCAAACCACGGCAAATGCACTCAGCTAGGCTTGGGAGGGAGACTTTTCTTCAAGCAACTGTCTCCAGTCAATACATAATTCACTTTTCTTCTTAAAAACATAGGACAGGAGATGCACAAGCCCTAAATCCTTCCCAACTCAAAGATGCAGCCCTGTTTTATTAGCATACAGCCACAACGAAATAAAACAATTCCTGAGATCCTCCAACCAAGAGGTTGGAGCCACAAGGGCAACAACATGTTGTGGACTCACAGCTGACAGCGCCAACAACATGGAAACAGAAGCAACAAACAACTTAGAACAACGCAGAATGAGGCAGGCAAAGGATACAGCCACACTGAGCAGAGCAAGGAAGCAGAGGGATGATCTACATCAGTATTTACAATAGATCAAATCATGTGCTCCTCTCCTGGCTCTCCTTAATACACCATCATCTCACATGATGGAGGAGGAGATGGAAGAGGGATGGGAAGAGCTGGACACATCCACTCTCAGAACCCGGGAGCCTGCAGGGGCAGTCAGGCAGACTCACAGCACTGCTGCACCAAGAGGCAGAACCAGCACAGCAGAGTAGTGTCAGAAATGCGCTCACATGGGGGAGAGCAGGGACATAACATGGAGTACAGTGAGACCCACCAGGACTGAGGGCAGATCCTGGTGGTCCTGGAGAGCAAACAGCATCAGCAGAGTTCAGCCATGGATTTGGGGTCACACCCAGTCAGATACTCATGTCTCAAAGAAGGCAGAACTGAGCTTACCACCCTGTCCTCCAGCAACAACCACCACCCACCATATTGTTAGCATTGCCTTGTATTATCAGGCTTGCCAAAGCCATCTGTCTATCTACAATGACCAGGCAATGAAAATTCAAAGTATACACCAAGCGGCCAATCTGATTCCCTACGTGTCACTGTTAATCTAACAGCTGCATCACCTAACAGTGTTGTAGACAGAATCACAACATGAGAATATCTTATATGAAAGCCTGTATTTTTGCTAATCCATCTGATTATTGAAAAATAGTACCTGAATTCCAGAAAACACAAAAATACTGTCTAAAATAACATTGCCCGTGGTTCATCTAAAGCTCTTGCACTAAACAATACAGAGATGGACCGAGGTCAGTCCTGTAGGGTGATCCTTGGGCAAACAAAAGGCTCTTCCAAGATAGTTCCATTAACTCAGTTTAGCCTGGAAAGGTTTACACTGCATCCCAGCTGCCATCCGACACATTCTCCCACACACATCCTCCCACATTCAGAAGAGGCACAGAGATGCTGAATTTGGACAGATGCAGCAAACTATACTGAATACGTCTGAAAATATCTCAAGACCTCAAGCCTACCGCCCCAACACACTGGGAAGTGCTTCAGTACTTTAAAGAACAGGTTTGGCCTGCAACTGGCACTCTCTTGTTGCATCCCCAGAGAAAAAGTTTTGCACAGCACATCTAACCTGCAAGCAGAAAGACAGCCTGATACAGCTGCAGAAATGAGGGGGTTTACACCTTGCACACAGGGAAATCTCCTCTCCTCAGAATCATCCAACCTGGTCAGGATGGAGCAGGAACTTCCCATGCCTCCTCTGCTCAGAGTCTCCAGCCTTCTCCATCACTGCAGAACTTGGAGGCTAACAGGCTGGGCTCTATTAACCTAAATACATCTTTGCCCTTGACCAAATCTAAGTAATAATAATTTGAGACATCTTACCTGTTTGGATTTAGAAGCTGAGAGTGCTAATGGCTTTGCTTCTAATGAACAAAAAGGAAGAATGTTGCATTTCCACTGACCCCTAGAATTGAGACCTGAAGAAAATACCCTCCCTCACAAGAATTGCATGAGGCCATCCTGCACAAATTACTTCCTGAGGACTTTCCAGTCATGTGGAGATGCTGAACCTATTTTCCCCCTGCCAGAGGTTCTCGCCTGCCTCCATCACATGGGCGAAGCACAACACACTTCTGCACTGCTGGGAGCACCACCATCATTTGTCCTTCTGCAGTTTGGCACGTACAGGGAAAACTGGCCGTCATATTAACTTATGGCACTTTCATAACTACTTGCCACAGCCAGCAAAAGATTACTTGAAGGAAATTATTTTTGGACACAAAAAAAAATGGCTTGCTTTTGCTCCAGTAATTTTTCAGCTTGTCTTCTCTGCAGAGGGGAGCAGGAGCACTGCCTTGGTATGCAAACACGGAGACTTGTCTGTGTTTATATCCATCCCACTTCTCAGATGTGTAGGGTGCAAACATGCATAATACATATGGGTCAAGTTTGATTGCTTAGGAAGGAGGCAATAATACTGGACTAATTATTTTCCTGACCTGATGGGTAATATTTTATTTAACTCCACACTAGGGAAGCTAAACTAGCTGGCAGGAAAGAGAAATGTATTCTCAAAGGGATAATGCAGGTTTATGCAGCACCTTTGATTTTGCATACACACGATGATTGAGATAATTTCAAAATATTATTTATTCATTATGTTTTTATTTGGGCTCAGAATGCAAAGGTTCAATTTTCCTATTCCCCTCCCCATGCCTAATATTTGTTACAGTTGCATTTTTCAAACCATTTACTGTCTGGAGGGTAAGTAGAGTGACACTGCTCATAATGTGCAAATAAATGTGAAATAAGCTAGTCAGCTCAAGTGGAATGAATTACTGTCACTGGTAAAATAAGGCAAGGGGGAACGGCTGCCTTGGGAGCTAAAAAAGACTCCAGCAGGTACTGCTATTGAGCGACTGGAATAACACTTACTATGATTTATCAAAGACCACTTGAAAGCACTTCTGAGGCATTAAATAGGCATGAAAAGAGGCTTTAGCAGCAACGGGACTATGCCAGAACTGAGTGATTAGGAAACTCAAAAGCTTGACCTTAACATGCAGCCTATGAACAAGCGACGCCAAAAATCTTCAAAGCCTTGTGCAGTAGAGTGCAGAGTACAGTCAATTTTGGAGAGAAGAGATGACCACAAAGCCAGTGGGTGTCCATTACAAAAAGCTGATAGCACAGCTACAGAGAAAGGAGAAAAACCCAGCCCACGATTACCACCGCAGCCACACGGCACACAACCAGAAAACAGCTTTCTGTCAGAACAATCATGCAAATGAAAGGAAAATACTGAAAACTTTTCTCAGTTGCAGCGTCACAGTGGTTTTAAAAAGGCAACTGGCTGCAAATGCAGTTATTTACAGCAATGCCCCTGCAGCAATGGCACACACAGCCTTGGCCAGACCCAGCACGCAGCTCACCCTGTGCTCCCAGGTCTCCTTCAGCTCAGCCTGCTGCCCAGAACAAAGCATGGGCAGTACTCCTGAGTAGCTCAGTTTTACTTTCATAGCAATAAATAAGGAACCAAGCCACTGAGCAATTTACTAAAATGAACACCTGAGGAAGGAAGAAGCTCCACGTGGCCGAACTCCAAGCCCCATCTGCGCAGGTAGCCAGGGACTGCTGTGGGTGGGGAAGCTGAAATGGAGAGCTGTAAAGTGGTTGGAGAGCACAGACTTTCTCCTTTTAGACTGCCTAATAAACTACATTTCGCCAGCCAACTTTATGATTTCGTGCAAAAAATAGACATCTCTCCCTACTTCTCAGCAAAGATTTAATAGCAGCGAGCTGTAAAGTAGTCTCACGTTACTAAGACTTCATTATTTTCACAAAATATACTACTGTCATTTATTTGAACATCATGAAGTATTATCATAAAGCAAGTCTCTTAAAGTCATTAGTATGAATTAATGAAGTTCTGCTGTCTATCTAAATACAATTGTTGCTGTTCTAAGTCTTTTAAATAACTAAAAGCCCTCATTGTGCCTGAGACCAAATAATGCCTGAAAAATACATCAAACAAATGCTGATATCGTGAAGTACAAGGCCCACAGCATTTCCCTTATATTCCCAGGAAGTTCTACAGGAGAGAAGCATCAGCTCTAATGCTATCATAATGCCACTGAAGATGCACTGCAGTTGTTTCCATATGTAGCCCTAATCGCGCAGAATCAAAATAACCAGGAATCCCTCTCCCAATGGCTGGACCTCTTGCCATTAACTCAGCAGGCTCTGTGTGCCGGGGATCCTCCAGAGAGGAGCCCCCACCTCCTGGTGCTGTGAGGGGTGCTGTGAGTCCTGCACAGTCCTCTTCTACAGGACTTATAGTAAAGCAGCATCTCCAAGGCCATGAACTTCCCAGAGCCACTTACAGGAAGGAAACACCTTTCTTGGAGGTGTTCAAGGCAAGGCCGGAGGGGGCCTTAGGCAGCCCGATCTGGTGGGGGGCAACTCTGCCCATGGCAGGGGGTTGGCATGGATGGTCTTTGAGGTCCCTCCCAGACAAAGCCACGGTAGACAAAGATTCTGCAACTCCTCTTTCCTGTTTTTCCTGGCATCTGCTTTCCAACTACACTGCAGCTCAAAGGCCACACAGGCCCTGCTGGGCACCATAACTGCTTTAAGCCGCCATATGTTTGCCCAGCAGAAATAATGGAAAATGCCATATTTCCCCAATGACAATGGTGCTTTTCCAAAGGTAATTACATCGCTCCTTGGGAGGCTAACTAAACTAGGTAAATTAGTTGTGCCTGTCGCTGCTAGGGACAGGTTGGAAGAGCTCCACAACATGTGCAGCTTTAGTTACAGCATCTCTGGAAAAGTCCTCAGGGATTTAGAACAATGAAACTGTAATTTAGCCAGTCAGTCAAAAAAGAGTCATAAACAGATTCATAGAGACTCTTCTGTGCGCTCTGCTCGCTGTATATTTTATGAGGGGTGCACTTGCTGCCTTCCCCCTCATTCCCCACGCATCAAGCTCACAAAGAGAACAATGCAAGTACAAAGAAAGGGAGGGACTTTATCTTCGTGGCATCACTCAGATCTTATAATAAATATAAACCTCTGTGCAATTATTTATTTTCAAAGAAAATCCCCATTTTCAAAACACTGAAAACACCATCAGTTGTTCTACTCATGTAAAGGAAGGTTCAACAAACTACAGTAAGTGGATACAGACTGCACTTTGGTTTCTTTCCTATGATTTCATAGGTAATTTATGTAACACAAGGCACGGTCTACATGTATTTATATGCTATGGCCAATATTTCTGCTCTTCCTTCATCTTTCAAAAAACAAAGCTCCCAAGAAAACGCACAGATCCTGTAGGACTTGCTAAGTAAGGATTGGCCAAGAGCCACGCACATGGACATTTCACCCACAGACCCCTGTATACATTTACATGAATACTGGCTTAGCTGAGAAGCAATAGCAATTAGAATGAATCTGAAGAGAAACAAACTTAAAATGGTTCTCTGCAAACCCTGCAATTAGATCACTAACAGCTGTTTAGCCTTGTTGACCTTTATCCAAAATAATAATGATTTCAACTGAAAAGGCTTCAATCCCAGAAGAAATATGACAAATCATCATGTACCCACATCAGAGAATTAAGCATTATTTGACCGTTATTCTGAGTTCTCTCCTGAAAAGACCAAAAGATATAAAAATAAAATTTGATTAGAAGAATTTAGTCAGAAAAAAAAAGATATACCATGTGGTTGAATGGGGGATTGCCCCTGAATATAGTTTGTACTCTTAATCACTGTATTGTATCAGGCTAGTTTTGCCAGATATGGCAGACCACGCTTGAAATGCACAACAAATTCAGCAATGGAAAAAATACAATTCAAGGGGAAGTCAATATCCTATTTTTTCTCTCTCTTCTTAGAAATTACAATTCAAATTTTAGAGTGCCCTCAAGATAAAATAATGCCTTGAACACTCCAAAAGGAAACCAAAATCAAATGGAAAAGCAAACTCACAGAGCTGACAGGAAAGGGGGCTGCCCCATCCCTTCTTCTAAGGCAGTAGATGTACAAAGCAATGCCTACTTGTGAGCGCGGTGAACCAGCCTGAGCCTGCCTGGTAGCAATGTCCAGCAAAGCTGATGTCAGATCTGACTGGACTGCAGTGTGTATAAAAGCCTAAGCCCAAGGTGCTTTCCTTCTCCGTCCACTGCAAAACTTTATCCTATGAGCAGCTCCCCCGGCATCTGGTGCTGTGCCTGACCAGTTCTCTCCTCTTTCTGCTTACTTTCTGAGTTGCATTCAATCCAAATTCATAAATAGTTTTGAAATGATTCAAATGTTTTGCTTCATTGAGTTTGCTTGATTTTTTTTGGTATATTTCCCATTTACTAAACTCCCCCCGTCCTCCACTCCTGAAGAATGTATACATAGGAGGCTTGTTTAGTGCAGGTGGTGCACAAGAGCAGCTAACACAGCCCATCACCATCACAGCTTTAGCACTACTCCACATGTCCTGCTTTTCCGTAGCACTCAGGGACAGCCAGATGACCTGGAAGATCCTTGGCAAGGCAAAGCCAACCCAGCCCAGGTCTCCTTCCTTGAGACTGCCCAGACACAACGTGAGAATCACGACGTCACCATTAAGATTTTAATGGGCTTTGGAGACATGTGATACTATTTATAATCAGCCCTCCTAGACAGTTGTTTGCATACTCCTCCCTGATGCAGTTTCCCTTGAAGAGAGTTGCTACACAATCATTACAAATTGATTGCAAAAGAGCTAACAATCATGATTAAATCATTAAATTCTTGTCTACGCTTCAGAGAGTGGAGAGAAAATTAACTTCCCACCAACCTAATTTTTTCCTGAACATGAAATAATGATTTTCTGCCCGTCTAATTACAAAGCCAACATCTGATCAAGCCGGCATCCAGAGGGGATTATCACATGCACAAGTATTAGACCTCATTACCAGCTTGAGTGCAAAATTATTACATCTTGTAATTGGATGGTGAGATTTATATACAGATCGGCCCGGTTTCTGTAAGATTGTAATTACAAGCTTCGTTGGTTAGCTACTTATCACTCAGCACAGAAGAGAGGAAAATAAGCAACAGAAAAAGCATTTCATTAACCCATAACCCTATCAAGGGAGAACCACTGTAACATCCATGTCTGCATTAGGGAGAACAGCTAAACTCACAGATGAAACAATTTATTATACTCTTTGCAAATGGGATTTCATTTTGTTTAACCCCTAATGAACTATTTTGGTAAACTGCATAAGCAAACCATCCATTTTATAGACAACTAGGTTCAATATAGTAATTATAAGGGGTAACTGACTGAAATAAATACTCATCTGCTTAGGGGCAAGGTTATTTGATATACAATTGCACATAGATCTGAGCACTCACAATAGGTAAACAGGGAGCTTGCCTGTCACAGGCTGGAAAACCCCTCGCATAAAATCAGAACTGGAAAAGCATAAGAAATCCTGCTGGCAAGAGTAAGACATACACACACAACCAAAAAGCTGAGATCATCAGGGTCTGTGAGGGCAGGGCATGTCTGAAAGGCAATTAAAAATACTGAAACATTCCACACTGCTGCTCTGGGGCTGTAGAGGTGCAGATGCATGCAAACAGCTGAATGGGAGTGGTGTGTGAGGGACAGATGTGTTACTTCCATTCAAACAACATTTTTAATATTAAAGTTTTAGGCTTTTTGAGCAGAGAACAATTGAAATAGTAAGCCTATATTATAGGCACATTGTGTGCCCACAGTATTCTCTGCCTTCACGTCCAGCTCCAATGGCATGATGTCAGTGGATGTTCCATCACTGACTTTGATCACCACTTGAATCCTGACCTTTTTAGGTGTTGATTAAGGCAGTTTGTGTTTAAGATTATAGCAGAACTTATTACATTTTTTTCTCCCTCATTTTTTCAATTGTTATTGCTTACCTATTTGGGAATAGTAAATCCAAACATCACTTCTTTTACATGCCTAATGCAGAACAAAACCAAGGCATCCTGCATAGAAGTGGCAGATGCTGAGGACCTCTCCTGTATCCAGCAAAATTTCAGGAAGGCGAAACCTCCCCATTTGGCTGAACTATGAACTACTTATTTGAGTAGTAAGCAAGTGCAAAAGCCAAAGCAGGATCTGAACATAGAGTAAAAGAAAAAATGCTTAAATAATCTGACAGGAATGTGTCCTGGGTATGAGGATGGTGCTAGGCATGATACCTAGCACTTTCTACCCTACACCAAAACCAAGCCTGGTGAGGTTTGGTGCAGTCAGTAGGATTTATATATTACGCTGCAGAAATATAGAGTGATTCAAAAGGACGTGGGTTTTTAAAAGGTTAACAGAATATTTCCCAACTCAGTTCACTTTTGGAAAGCAACTTTGATTTCAAAGAGCATTTTTATCATAAGACTAATTACAGTGGATTTTTATCTCACGTCAGCTGTTAAACTTTCATTGATTTCAGTAGTGCAAGGTAAGCAGCATATCAGGATTATCTGCAGAGAAGGATGATTCCCTGCTATTATTTCCAGTAGTAGCACCCAAAGGTTCCAGCTGGATTGCTCAGTTCTGGGCACTCGACACATACAGATAACAAAATATCTGCGCCAGGGGTCTCACAGTCTGAAGGAACTGATATATAAGAGAATGAGAGCGACCTACTACCCCGAGGGGTTCTCAGTGCTGTAATTCTTCTTAACACAAGCTGTTTGCCTGACAGAGCCTTTCTTTGTTATTACACTCAGCCCGTATATTAAATATTTCTAAGGCCTTCTGAACTGTACTTGCCTATTTTATATCCCTATCCTATCATTCTCCAAACCTATACACAAACAGGAGTGAACCCAAGCAGTTTTTCTATAGCAAATTACAAAATAATAATAATTATACTTAAGGAAAAAGGAGGACAGTATAGCTGAGTGCTATGAGAGAAGCTCACAGGGTATGCCCACCACGCTGCCAGAGGACTTCCAGAGCCTTCTGGTTGAGGGAGCCTACTGAGAAAGCTTTATGTCTACCAGTTCTTATGGATGTATTCTTGTGGAATAATTACTTGCACACTACAATTTTTGGGTTTTTTTTTCTTTTCCTTTTTGACTGGCAGATATTATATGCATTATTTATTAAGTTGCACTAGGGTCACGTCCTAACCTCATTTTTTCCCCTGCATTTATTGTTATTTATTATTTGTGCTTTAGTAGCACCAAGTAGTTCCGGCCATCAGCTGGATCCCATTCTGCTAAGAACTGGAGCAGCCAGACTGAACGACAGATACGCACACTGAGGATGAATCAAAAATATCTGAAGTTTTGCAGGCGTGATCTCTCAGCTTCTTCTGCATTTGTGATAGACACATTTTTCTTATAGGACAGGTGCATGGAGAAGAACAGGGAGATGAAGTGGTGATGACAGAAACCTACAAAATCACGAGTGCCAATAAATAATCAGAAAAGAACCATCACATTTGCACACTCGCAGTTTCTTCACTACTATTTTTGTGATACACGTTGCCCCAGCAGACCTTGTCATTTGGCAGTGCCCTTCCATGTGCGCAGCTATGCAGAAAATAAGGAGTTGGTTGGTTTTTCTCCCAGAGGTTCATGGAAAAGAGCAAGGGTACCAGCTCTAGTGACAACTGTGAACCTACCAACACAGTCTGCATACATGGCCTCATGCTGAGTTATACATTCAGTCTACAAAACCTAGTATTAAGGCAATAAAATTAAGACAGCATTCAGAGATGTGTAGAAAAGCCTTCTGGGCTAGTGTACATGCTTTTTTATTTTATATACTTCAGAACATAAGTACATCTCTCCATTAAATTTTCTTAAAATATTTTGGCAAACAAATTTTGGATGAAACAAGTAGCACATACAGGCAAGACTGTGGACTTCTCATGTCTTGTTGAAATCAAATCCAGGAAAAAATAGGCACATTTCCTTCACCTTGGCAATTATGTGTTCAGAAGGAATGTCAAGGCCCATGTACTGAGCTTTGTTTCTGAAGCTGGCACGGGATTTCTAAGCTCTTTCTTCACCTGGATTCTTCCCCTCAAGGCTCTGTGGGAGTCTCTGCTCTCCAACATCAGTGTGCCCTGCACCAAAGCTGTGTTTGGTTTTACACTGATGGGTCTTTGGTTTCTCTCTCTGTTGCGATCTCTTCTGTTTAGGATCACTCTCCAGGCCTGCAGAGTTCTTTCAGAGAACAGACCCATTTGCAAAGTGCACTATCCCTGCTAATCCCTTTCTGGCTGAGGTGAAGCGAAACACAATAAATCCCAGCAGAGCTGGTGCCTTTACATTTGTATCCCCATTAGATGCCACCTAATAAATTCAGCATCATGAAAAATTGAAGTTGGAAAGGGAGAGAAGAGAAATGTATGTGGCAGTTCTAGAAAATCCATCCAATTGAACTGATGGGAAAGCTAAAAGAAGGCAAGTGAAGACAAACTGCTGCTTCTCTTGGGCTTTTTGGAAAAGTAACAGTGAGGGTTACTCAAGCAGTGCTTTGAGGTCCAGAAGAGCAAGTTCAAGGAGGTCAGAAAGGCTTGTCTTATAAGAGCAGTATGGAGAAGCTGTTGGATTTATTGGGTTAAAGCAGGGTGGAAGAAAGATAGTAATATTGTAAAAAGGAGCAGCAGAAGGCATTGTGTTTAGTTCTTGTTGCATTTCAGGAAGAAAAGACAACATAAACAGAACTCAAGGGAATACAACGGGCAATAAGAATTAGAGCAGTAAAAGCTATTGACACATTCAGAGGTGACTTGAGACAAAACTTCAAACAAAGTGTTGGAGATGAGCAAAACCAAACAATTATACAACAAAATCTGGCAGCACAAGAGCCAGCTGTTCCCAAACTGCAGACACCCAACCTTGTGCCTGTGGGTCCCCCAAAATGTCTGTGCTGGACAATTCCCTTCCCCTTCCTGCTGGGCTGATCTCACAGCTGGACCCCTCCAGAAACACATACAGCTTTGTATTTGGGGCTGTATCTCTTGGTGTGCAAGAGAAGGAAATCCTTACAAGCTGAATTTTGAAAACACAGCAGCTCCAAAGGAAACCAGCCCAAATCCAAGAATGCCCTGCCACTCATTCACAAAGCAATTACAATAAGAATTACTGCAGTTAGCAGTGGCAGAAGTGCTACCAGCAAGGCGACCACAGCAAGCAGCTCCCTTTATTCACTGCAGCCCCTCATTATGTATCACTCCAAGAAATCCTGCTGCTTTCCCTGTTTGCAAGGGAGCCTCGAGCCTTTTCTCAGCAGCTGTCACTTGGTTTGCAAAAAAAAAAAAAAAATTAAAAAAAAAAGGGGCCTCTCAGCACCATGGCGATTAAATACCATTATAACTTTCCTCCTTCTGCATACTGCAGTAGGCAATCAATATGGGCTTACATTTTATGAGACAAGGAGTTAACTTGTTCAATTACGGTGCAGACAGCTCTATTCTTTTGTAACAAGTAATCTGGGTAGGGAAATCGATACTGACAGGCCCGATGCACGCCAGCTAATTTCATATTATCCTCAGCCAATCGGGTACCTGCAAATAATAGAGTTGTTGTTACAGTTCATTATGGGGAGGTGGGATCAATATCTGTACAATAAGAGGATTGGCAATGCATCTGCTGCAGAAGGAGCCCTGCAGGGGAGGGCAGCCCCCCTGCATCCATTTACACAGGGGGGAAAACAGGAGGGTAATGGGGGCCCCGAGCCCCGACCTGCAGGTAAAGGCAGAGGCACCCGGGATGGAGCAGGGCAAGGGTGAGCAGAATGTTAATGGCAGATTAAAAGGCGTGCATATGCTTCTCCAAACGAGATAACGCAGCACAGCCGAGTGAACCAGAAACAATCTATTATTTTCGAGGCGTTACATTAATATACAATGTATGCTTGACAAAATACAGGGCAGGAAGGGAGAAAACAGGCAGTCGTATTCTGGAGGTGATGATATATATTTTATACTCACGATATTTCATAAAGCATGTTTCTTTGATGATGCAAAGCCCTACCTATGTTAGCATTTATTATGCAGGGTGTGCAAATGGGGCCCAATAGAAGGAGATACCCTCTAATCTGAATACAAGCATAAGAAGAGGAAGAAGTCTGTGATGTGTTTTCGAAACAGCTTGAGAAGTAACACTCTATTTGTTATTTAGGCTGCTCAGGAAATGAAACAAAATTAAATATATATATATATTTGACAACAGAGTGAGTGGGGTTCTTTTGAAAGAGCAGGATTACTTAAACAACTCGTTTAAGTAAATTAAATAAACAACTCGTGCTTACTTTCCTCAGCCACAGAAGAGGCACCAGTGCTGCCTGCAAGGACACACACATACACACACACACCCCTGCATTTCACTCAGCTGATCTCTTTCCCATAGGTGCCTGATCCGAGGCAATGCAGGTTCCATTTCAGAGGCTGTGAGAGCGTACAGCCTGAGCCAACTCAGCACAGAGCTGTTCATTGGACTCCAGCCTTCAATGAATGATAGAACTCCAGCCTTTAATGAATGATAGAACTTTGCATGGATTTCAAGGGACAGAACTCTTCTAGAGCTGCCTGAACCCCTATTCCAATCTCCATATATGAACTCTTAAAAAACCAACACCCTGCCCCAAGGACTTCCACCTCCATGCTACCACGACGTTTGTTCTTACCAATCCCCATTGCTCTTAATGCTTCCACTTACGCTTCCCATCCTTTCCTTTCTAAAACTCAAACTGCCCTGTTCTGGGACATTTTGCATTATTTTCCAGAGAGCTGCTCTCCGCACAGGACCCCAGTGTCTCCCTCCACTGAAGGTCTCACTACAGTTCACAAGAAGATACACTGGTAGCAACTGAGTACTTAGAAACTCATTCTCCCATTTTTAAATAGTCCATTTTGCTTATTTTGTTGTTAAATGTGCTCTGCTGTCTGCTGTAGGATAGTGCAAGCATGGAAGCCAGGTTCACTCCACATTTTAAAAACACCATAATCACATGAAGGTCTTCAAGTATCCCAGTTTGTGAATGGACTCATCATGTACTGTACAAACATGGATTTTCACAAATTGCCAATTCTGCCTTTGAAAAAGAGTTGATAGATGCCTTCAATATAAGTTTTAGAGCCATCCATTGTTTTCTTGTGTATCTTTGTCAAAAGACACCCTCAACATTTTGCAATAACAGTAATACATAGAATCATAGAATTTTCTTAACTCTGAGGTTCCTCTCAACACAGTATAGCCTTTGGAATAGATTGATGGTAACCTAATTTAGTTCCTTACTCATCCTGGGCATTTCTGAAGTCCAGCAATCATTTTTCACCAAAACTCAAAGTCAGGCACAGCTGAAGAGTTCTTTCTCCATACTCATAACTCTCACCAGCAAACGTCATACACAGCACAGGAGAGAGCTGGTGTGTCCATTGCCAAGATGTGGTGAAGCCACCAAGGATGGAGTTTGGAGGAGGTTCACTGCTAACAGAACGGGCGTTTTTGTGTTAAAGAAAGCAGCTGCTTTCAACTGCACCATGGGCACAAACCAGCTGCCACCAGCCATCATGGCTGCAAAGTAACAGGGCCAGAAAGGTTTCTCAGGAAGAGACCGTGCAGAACAGAACACTGGCTGTGCAATGCCTCCAAGCAGCCTGTATTATTTCCTTGAAACATGAAAATCTTGTATGGGACACAGACTAGTATTCATGAAAATACATGCAAAAGCGAGAATATCCCAATTACAGCCCTTTAGCACAGAAAAATACCATAGGTGTTGCAAGAGAGGAGTTGCATATGGCCTCAACTTCTGAATAGTTTAACACGTAGGTGACATACACACAAAGCAGAGACCACAAAGATGGATCAGCAGGTTCTGATCTATCCTCATGCAATCCAGAGAAGAAGTAAATCACTGTATATTAGCTGGGAGCTAGTGGCAGCAGCCATACTGTGAGAGCCCCTGCAGGTGCCCCGGTACGCGTAAGTAAGAAATATGTGCATTTCTCAGTAAGGGATAAATGGCTCTAACTTGTCCTCAGAGAGCCCTCCTATGTATCAGCCTCACTATTCTCCTGATAGATGCTCATTTCTTGCAGTAGAGTGTCATAAATACAGGTAACTTTTATATCGCAGCTCCCAAGTGGCCATCATTTTAAATCCTGAATCACTGGAGCTCTTCAAAACGAAGTTAAATTAATAGAAGGGTGAAAGAAGGTTTTGTTTCAAATGCTTAAAACCTGTGGACCTGAAGTACTACAAACATGCTCCCCCCCCCTCCTGCCACACTCTCTGGGGCTCTGGTGGCAAAACCTATTCTGCTTTTTTGGAAAAGGCCAGCTCCTCAAACTGAATTCATCTGCCAGAAACTGGGCAGCTAATGACTACATTGGGCCAGCTTTGAGCAGGCTGTTCTTCTGAGACAGCAAAACCAGAGTGGTATTGTAGAACAGGATTGCTCCCCCATAGTGAATGGGGTGGTCACCCCAAAGGAGACATCCCAGTAGAACGGGGCTCAGCCTGACACACCGCCAGCTCAGCAGAGCTCATCTGGGACGCCGGTTCAGACAAGCCCTTGTGGATTCTGCCCATCCCTAGATAAGATAAAGATAACTACCTTCCTTTTGTGTGATTCTCTTAAAATTCAGCTTCACAATCACTCCCAGCAAGGACACCTGCTGTGATTCTTGCAACCCAAGCATTGCCGCGTTTGTACAATTATGTACCATATAAAACATTATTGTGAAGTGATAGCTCCACACCCCAGCTAAAGGTACTTTGCTAAGTATTTCCAACTGTCAGCTATGCCATTTAACAGCTACTAAACCCTTGGATATATTTATTAAAAGGCACCAAGCAATTCACATTTAATTACTTCATAAAAGAAACCAGAAGTAGCAGTGGAGGAAGAGTTAAATACTGTACTAAAAGGAAGAAGCCACAACTAATCACAATTAAGAGGAAGTCCCAGGCTATTTAAATGCTACAATCCAATTATATCAGGTAAAATGAATTACTCCTTTAATGCTGACTTTATATGAAGATACCTTCTTATTGCTCTCATTAATAATCATCAGACATCATTTTAGCCCATATTGGCTGCAATAACATTTCTATTAGCATGATAGTGTAGCAGGGCTGACAATTAAAATAAAAAATAAATCAAACCCAGAACGGAATAAATGTAATTATAGTTCAGAAAAGAGCTTTTATGACTATTTGATTAGTCAACTGAACAGTACTTATCTTTTAAATCTTAAACTTCAGCTAAATGAAAATTTTAGGCATTATTACTGCAGTTCCTGAGAAGCTAAGATACGGGCAGCAGATGTTTTCAAGAGTTAAGTAGCTGCCTTAGAACCACTACATAATGCATTACTTGAGAAGCATCAACTAAAATGGACTTTGTATGTCCACGTACCACCAGAACACTTGGAATTACAGGAGGCATCCTCTCAAGAAACCTGCTGCTGAGGACACAAGCGAGCAGGCTTCCTTGGTTGTTTCTCCCCTGGACTCTGTGCACCATTTTGTACCTGAAAATCTTATCAAGGAAAGAAAAATAAAAATAAATTGCTAAATAAGACAACACAAGAACATACATTGTAAACAGCATTGCCACAGCCTGGATGGAGAGGGCTACCCATGAACAACAAAAGCAGCAAACGTTTTTGACTCAGAGGCTTCCCATGGGGTGTAACTAAGGGCCGTAGCACCAGGAGCCATGGCTCACGCTGACCTGCCTCAATTCCCAATGGAAGCCAACTTGTTCTATGCAGAATCTTGCCAGGCCCAGCTGCTCCAGCAAAGACAACTTATTTGTGGGCGGAAAGCAAACAACTGCGGCGGCTTCACCTGTGCCACGCATGGAGCGCAGCCAGCTGTGCTCCATGGGATGTGCCAATGTCTGCAAACTTAAAACACAATGTCTGATCAAATAGACAGCATTATCAATTTTCCTACAGGAATGTGCAGGATTGTTACTTCCAGCCTTGAATGTTTGATGCTGAGAATTTGAGAGTAACTCATTTACACAACAAAACGTGCAGAAACTCTTCCTTTTTTTTTTTTTAAAGAGGAAAAAACTATTTTGATAAGAGTTCCAATATATTCGCATTTTTTCATCTTACAGTGAAAATTCATATTTTAAACTCCCCGTAAGCTTCAGGAGTTTTATACCTTAGCTAGAAATCTAATCCCCACTGCTGCAGAAGACCACCACAACAATTATATCCTCATATTTTCATCTTTTACACCAAGACATCTTTACTAAAACCACATTTTAAAGTAAAGTTTTACTCTCCTCCAGAGATTAAAACAAACAAACAAAAAAACCCAACCAAACAATAACTTCAGTTGTGAAGCACTTAACAATTTTCTTTTCCCAAAAATTACCAGGCAACAAAAAATACTCCACAACCCAACCATAAAAGTTTCACGTTAACTACATTTTCAAGGGATGAAAGAACAATTCAGTACAAGCACATGTTAAAATGCTGCCATAAGAACTTACCATCAATGGAAAGAAGTATTTATAGAAGAAATTGCTCTCAGGCTGTATAGTCACCCCATTCCCACAGTGGGAACTGGGTGTCACAGCCCACAAATAGCTCTCAGCCCTCCTTCCATCACAAGACCCAGCAGTGAGAGGCCATATGAGGATGTTGTCTGCCATATGAGCTGTTCATCTCATTAAAGCCAAGCAGTTTTACATTGGTCACTCCAAAAGTAATGCCTCCTATTTATTTCTATGGAAACTACAACAGATACAAAGAGCACAATAACACCACTTGATAGAGCATATTCTCAACATCAAAAGACTATTTCTCAATGCACCACCACAAGAGTCTGCATGCTGCACTAATGAAATGCACCACCCACCTCCTCACTGTGCTCACATTCTCTCTTTGGTCTCCAGAAACATCCAGCAAGTGCTGACGAATTTCAGTGAGTGCCTTTTTTTTTTTTTGGACATGGAGGGATTCAGGGACACACTTTTGCTTCATGCGCACTTTGATATCAGATGCCATTCTGTCAGTGCCCCTCTGCCCCTCAGCAACAGAACGCAATACAACAGCGGTGGGAAGGTTCAGCCTCAGCCTCTGTACCACCAACATCTGCCCCTGATGCTGTGGGCCAACATAATAACATAGGAAGCATTGCTTTTGGAGCAGCAAAATGAAAAGACAAGAAGAAGCATCTGTGTTGCAAAAGGATAAAGGGTGGATCTAACACAAAAACCTTGGATCCATATCTGCCTCTGGATAGATCTTTTCTATTTGGGCATTTTCAAATTAAAGCTTTGCCAAGCCACCTTCTCCATTGCATGGAGCACTGAAGGTGAGCTGAAGACAGCCTAGAACATCAGAACTCCTGGTGCCTGTGTGCATGCACACCCCTGAACCCACATCTGCACACCCTGGGGGAGAAACATGGCGACAGAGGCTCAAGTTTTGCAGCAATGCTTCAGATAAATGAGCTGCTACGGAACCACAGGGCTGTCCTGCCTCCTCCAGATGCCTTTGAAAATCCCAGGCTGAACCTATCTCTTTTGGTCCGTAGCACTTACAGCACAGCCTTTGGTTTTGGTGCTCCACTATCTCACTCAGTTTGCTCGGAACTTTGCATCACCATTTCGTTCAGAAACACCCAAATTCCCAGGAAAAGTCCTGAGTCCTCTGCAACGCAAACATAAGTACCTGATACACTAATTTCTGCACCACTGATTTTTAACATCTCTAGACAATTTGCTTTGTTTTCTACTGTTCCTGGTGCCTTTGAGTGGAAAAAAGAAAAAAAAAAAAAAGCAGGTTTTAATTTCAATACAGAGAAGTCCTTGCAGCTTTGACTGATGATTATTTTATAAAGCCACGAAGAAGAGTTTGCAAGGAACCAAGTGGGTAATCATTATCCCCATCAGCAATGAGCTGTGACTTGTGTAAATTGCATAATAAATTAGGTATTTTGAGATAAATGAATTTACAATAAACAATCACGGCCCGAAAAGCTTTACTTCTTGTCTCCAAAGGCACAAGCTCTGGTTAAAATCAGCCACAGGTAGTTAAGTGATTATAAACTGTAAAAATAAATCAACCTGATATAATTGCTCCAAGGAAAAAATTACCAACATATTTAAAATTTCAGCAGTGCACCTTTTCCCATATCCATTTGGCATTATCTAATTACCTTCACATTTCATTTCCATCAATGATATGACCTGTATTTTCCTTTTATAACTGTCAGGGAGGGGTGGGAGGGTGGAGTGAAGGACCACAGTGATAAATCAACCTCACCATTAGGACCGAAATGGCTCATCGCTGCAGCTCTAAATCCAGGATTTATAAAGATGTCTAGGCCATATAGCACACTTGTGGACACCATAATAAATTCATGAGCACATTGCCAAGGCAAACTACTTCATTATGTGGCAGGCTGCTAGCCATTAATCTAGCAGAGAGAGATTCCTGGGAAACTGAGACTGCCTGGAAATTTATGCAGGCCTAAAGTTACCCATTTCATTATGGATTTAATCTGCTCTTTCTGCCAGAGTGCATGAAAGGTTTTTACAGTTTAGATCAAGTGCTTGTAACTCCCTATTTTATATTATTTCTTCAACAATAATGTCCTAATTTTCTTCTCAAAAACTATTCAAACTGAATGCCTTCACGCTTGCCTTCCTCTAATATTACACTAGATAAAATATTTATACAATCAATTGACAAAGAGCAATTTTTTCCCTTAAATGTTCCATTAACATGTAAATTTTCATATGATCTTTATCTCATAGGCAAAATGTGCTCCGCAATGCCTACCTTCTTCCAGGCAGTTAACCCTTTTGTTGGCTGTAAAGAATCCAGATCAAAACAGATTCAGGGCCTCATTTCTAAAGCCCCTAAAGAGGTCCTGTCTTTAAATTACTATTCATTGAAAAGAGATGTAGCTTCTAAAGTAATTTGCTTTCCTTTGCAGATGGCTCATTCTCTCCCACTCATACACATGCCCAAGCAAAGACAGGCAGATATGTATTTTAAGTCCAATTCCTATAACTAAGGTATTTCAAAGCACCATTTTCAACTTCATAATAGACTTTATTAAAGTGTCACTAATAAGGTAGACTACTCCAGATGATGCTGTGACTTTGACGTGTGGCATTAGCTTAATGAGACCAACTATAAAAATATTCTATGCTGCACTGAGTAATTGCAGATTACCATCTTCTGTAAATAAAGATTTCTGCATGTTCCAGGCACCCCCTGTTAATTTATGGCCAGCCTGCTTATGCTACTAAGAGAGAAACTGAGGCCAAAACATTGTCAGTGATTTGATTAATATAATGATTCATAATGAGAAGGCCAAAAACAGAAGCTGCAATAGTAAATGTGTGCAGAAAACTTTCTAGCATTCAATTTTCTTTTACATTCAGTACCCTTTGCTGTTAGTTCACTATAACTCCAAGCCATATATTTGGGAACACACTCTGATGCCTTGCTGGAAAGGGGTCTAAAAGGTTATGTATGCATGTCAGGGTGGTTCTCATTAAATATCTGAAGTTAATTTTGATGGATCCTTTGAAACTATGATGGCAAACAATGTCTGTGTCATTCTTCTTGCCAGTCCTGGTAACCTAAAAGCACACAAGATCTACTGGTTAATAAATCCATCACCAGCTGAGAGGCAACCAACTGCCATGATTTTAATAATACAACTTTATCTTCCACATCTATCCTAATATAAAAAAAAAATGGAGCAAGAAAACATGTGAGAACAAGGAACACATGTAATGTCTCCCCCTTACTAAAACTTTTCATCTTTCCCTTGTCCTGGGTTAGAAAAGTGGGAGGCTGTCTTGCCCACTTCAGCAAAACAAGTTTTTTTCCCTTCAGAAGCATGTGGGTTATAGGACAATTGCAACTCCAATATTAAACAGGTGTATTTTGGTGATGACTTATCTTGTAGTCTTTCAGATGTGCAGACTTCATGAATAACACTTACACCCACACTAACATATATCTCTGCTAAGACTCGGCATCTGTGGGATAAAACATTTGGAATGGAAAACCTGTGAGACGCCTATTTGAAAAATGAAACAACAGCAACAAAAAACCCAAAAGAAAACAAGAACCACAAACACCTTATTTTTCCTTAGCAGATCAACTCAAATCTACATTGCAGGAGGAAGACCAGATCCAATTTTTATACCTAATAAAGGGAAACTACCTTTTATATAATTCATTATTCTACTGCCAAAGAGAATACTGAACTCAAAAAACGCATGATCTCCATATCACAGTGGGAAAAAGGTTCCTGTGCAAAGAGGCAGACGTTCAGATTCAGCAGCTCTTTACATCTCTCTGGCTTGCAGACACATCACAGTCTACCTGAGCTGGGTTCCCATGTCTGTGCTAATCTGCATTTTCCTTTGACCCTCTGTTTCCTCAGGTATGATCTGCTTCCTCTGACAATGGAGAAGACACGTGGGGAGTTCAACATGGGGACCAACTCTCTTGAGCTCTGATACAAAATTCTCATAAGGAATTATGCTGATTGTGAAAATAATATAAAACAGAGTTAGTTAATCTTTTAATTACTAAACACACAATTACATAATACACACTGTAGGTGGCTGATCTGAGCACCAGAAACTGAATCAGGAACATGCAAAGGCCTAGATGATGAACTTCTACAGGTTAGTAAAATTTCAGCGTTTCTCCAGTAGAAACAGGACAGTGTCAACCACAAAGTTAGGTCTAAAGCTATTACTGTTTCTTTTATTAATATTATTAATAATACTTTTAGTTTCCTAAAAATGAGGAAATTAAGGTGCCTTTCACAGAGTTAGCCTCAATCTGAACCAGAAAAATCCTTAGAAGCTGGCTGCTCAGATCTTTACTGATGTCTGTCACATTAATAATCACAACATCACTGCACTAGTGTCTCACAGATCTCTGCAGTTCCAGTTCCAACTAGGACACTTCGGACCTCCAAGAACAGCCAAGACCTCTAAATGTCACTGGAGGCACTCTTGGCGCTGCTGACACGACAGCAGGCTTAGGAATGAACAATAATGGCATTCTTTTGAGATAAGAAGATTGCTTTTTGCACTGCAGTCAGATCTTTCTCCATCTAATCAATCTACCTTGCACCTTGGGAAACAGTTGTATAAGCAACTGGGATGCATCAAACCCAAAGGAAATGACCCTTCCTTCAGATCTTCACTGTTGGAAAAACAGACCTACAAGAAGCACAGAGGAGAGTTTCTCCTACAGAGAATCACTTGGGAGAGAAACAGTTTGCAAAGTTATGTTTAGTGGAGCCATATGTTTATATGTTTAGTGGAATTTAGTGGAATGCCATAAAATTGAATTAAATCACTTCTCAAATAGGTCCTAACGTGGAAAACAAGGGTTCTCAACATGTAAGGAGGACACTTTACCTCTGTAAGAAAAAAGATAAATCAGTTCAGTGCCTTTGCTTAGAAGTCACTGACAATCACCTGTTTCTGGGTACCTCAATCTTTCATCACTTCCTTACATTTTCTCTTCTCTTTTTTTTTTTTCCAATAGAAATTTTCTAATATGCCTTATCTTGAGGGTAGTGGGTGAGACGAGTGGGAGCAGATTTGACTGTTTTTTGTTGTGTTTGTTTTGTTTTTAAGTACAGCTTTAATTTAATCCAGGCAGACCCAAAGACAAAGACCCAGACTCAAGTATTTAGGTCCTGACCTCCAATCCAGGCCAAATCCAACAGTCTCACACTTAATTTCATCAAGATTTGAGTGTCCATCTGAATTGCACAGCAAGAACACCCACCAGATCTCTGAAGCACACCAGTAGCCAGCAGGCCCCCACTTCTCTCCAGGCTCCACCAGCCCTGAAACTTGTTGGGACAGGATCTCACCACAGCACCCCGGTGTTCCCCTAAAGCCACGATCCATCGAGTTCACTTTGGGTGCAACTTCTCACAGAAGCATTTTAGAGGTTCTCAGAAACTCGATAGGAAGGTTTTCTTACAATACTTGCAGTTCTCATCTTCAGTACTTTTGTGGCTTTGGGCCTACGTTACTGCAGACCCTGTAATGCTGTGGTCTTCTTTGGATACTTTCAGCAAACAAGCAACCAATCCTCCACACCCTGTCTCTCTTTTTTTTTTTTTTTTTAAAAAAAAAAAAAGACGTTGTTTGTATCTGGCTATACAATAAAAATAAATTTCTACCAGAAAGCTGAACAAAATCCAAGGTTTTAGCTGAATTCAATCCATTTAGGCCAATGCAAATACAGGAAATATAATACAGCTTAGCAGTGTAAAAGCATATAAAACCTACAAAATATTTCTGGAGGCAGTGATCCATGCCAAAATGCCAAGAATAATATGTCCAGTAATACACACACCAATTTTTAATGTAGACAACACAATCCACAAGAGTCACATTTGTATATCTAAATTGGTATCACCAGTACCTTCTATTCCAGAGCACAAAGGAGATTAGTTAGAAGCTATGACATACGTATACATCAACAGTGAATTACATCTGAGTAGAGGGAAGTGCTTGGCAATAAGATATGCTTGAAGACAGCCAACTCGATAAAAATCACGGGCCCAGATAGTCAAGGTCATGAATGATTTCTTCAGTCTTACAACTTGATGAGTATACCAGTTGTAATCAGACTGCTGCCTTCGTTAGACGACCCATTAAAAGGAAGGCCAAGACCTCGAGTGCTTTTCCAAGCGCCCAACAACCTGGCAAGCTGAGCAGATAAACAGTTATTTAACATTTTGGCTCATGCCTCCCTTGTCTCTCACTTGCCCATTAGCTCATACCACAAGCCTACATGTGATAGGCACTGAGTAGGGGCCTACAGCCTCCTGTCCCTGTACAGCATGAGAAGGGTATCCGCAGTGCTTGCCTGCAACATGCCGACCGTAATCATGATTCCTATTTCTATGATCAGGGCTATGTTCTTTCAACCAATACTTTACTGAGAAAGATTAACCAGACCTAACAGCGCAAGAAAATGTGAAACTTATGAGCCCACCAGTCTGGAGAGCTGCAAGCCTTGGCAGCAGAATCTGTAGAGTTGTGCGTGGAGCCTGAGCTCGGTTGGGTCTGACTGGTACTGTTAGTTTTTTTGTTGCACACTGATAAAAACAGCAAAAGTCATGTGCTTTTAAAGCAAATAACCAAAGGCAAGCTAAAGCAGTTATCTGATGGCAACATCTTAATCGTGGTTATCCCAACTAAACTGCTTGAGACTGCCAAAAGACATTTGCAGAGACAGATAATACACAGAACAAAAAAGAGATGTGATAAAGTTCCTTTTTCCAGAAGCCCTATCATCCAGCAAGGAGTGACTCTGATCAGCTCTACAGCGAAGGTACCTCAGGCATTGCTAGCCCAGTCTGAGCAAACTTTGGGGAAAAAAGAGAAGATGATCTGAGCTCCAAGATGAAAGCTGCCAACACTTTCTTACCAGGGGGTAGAAAACCATATGAGCTTAAATACTTCATGTTCAATAAGAGCTAGGCCTTTAAACTGTTGGCACAACTGGTCCTTCAGGTTGCTGAAGTTAAACTACATTGGCATTGCCAGAAAGCAGCAGCAGTGTGTGCCAAGGCGTCAGTCCCTGAGTAGGCTGATGAAATCCAGCACATGCAAGCAGCAGCACCAGCAGATGTGAGGCCACTGAATGGACACGACGCTACAAAGAGTAAAAAGGCTAGAAAGAATGACTTCTATAATTTCAGATAATTCCTGGGACAGAAGAAATCACTAAGCATATGAAATGGATATACATAATGTGATTGAATAGTATTACTGAGCTATGAAGTTTGAATGCCAAAGGGATTTGAAATGTGCACCAGATTCTGGTCTTGTGCAAAACAGCATGACTGCACAATGCCAAATCTTCCTGAGTGTTTGGCCTCATACATTTCAATCCGGATCATCACTTCACGATCACTTACCTCCTGTTGCTTCTTTATTAATGTTAGAGATAACTATTTTCTTCAAAGTGTATTTTAAAGTGCGAGATAATCTAATTCAAAGAGCCAGAATTTAATCCGTAAATATGTTCAGGCATCTTCTGTCTAACTCAATGCAAGTTGAGCAAGAACACGTACCAAAAAGATTGTTACCCTTCTGCCTTTAAAATACATGGTGTGTTTTATTTTATCTAGGCCACAGCAATGCTACCATACATATTCATGCATCACACAGTATTGCAGACTCAGCTCATGAGAGGAATCCTTCAACATGCTCATCAGAGCACCGTGTGGAATCTTCCATCAGCCATAGCATAAAATTATTAACTCTACTCAGATCTACCCCAGTCATAGCCTAGCAGATTTGTTAGAAAGAATGAAGGCCTGATCTGTCTGCACTGAATTTTTTTAGCTGGTTACGTTCTCCCTGATGCCATGATTTCTTCTCAGTTGTATCAGAGACTCCGCAAAGAGCCTTCCCTAAGAAAACCAGCATGGATGCACCAGGCCACAAACCTGCTCCCTCTGTAAACGTCTTCTGTGAGAAGCAACCCAAAGCACTGCTCCCAGCAAGGTCTGTGGATGCTCCCCTCCCTGCTGCTGTTTGCCAGGTGAGGTTTCCACACTGTGCTTGAAGGCCCCGGACAGTGCCATGGCTGCGTGTGCTTTTCCAAGGCCACGGTGCCAGGAACTAATGATATGTGAAATGCTTCATCCCTGCAGGTTTTCCTGCTCGAACATCTTCTAAATAAATAAATAATTGAAGACAGTGACGCGCGCCACATTCCAGCCCCGAATTCCCGGAGCAGCTCAGGTCCTTAAACTGAGTAATTTGCCTCAGCTTGCGTATTGCAAAACCCATTCAGCAAAAGATTATGGGCCTTTAAGTGCCATCCAGGCCTGAAATATTACTCTGGGGCTTTAGGATGTCAGAATTGAGAATTGCTAGTGAATATTCTGTTCTGGCAATACTAAAACTATCGTTATTTAGCAACACGGAAGCAGGCAAATGGGGGCAGGGGAGAGAGATTCTGACAGAAGGGAAAGACTGTAACTTAACACAAACAGAGGTGCAGTTTTCATATGTGGCCACATGAATTCTTTATGGAATAAAATGCATTTGTGAATCAAAAAGCAGATGCAGATTTATATTCCCACTTAAATCTGCCAAAAGCAAGTAAATGAATACTGAGAGCTCATTTTAGTTCAGGAAACAATTTATGAGGATACATGGGTGGGTGCAGGTACTCTATGTGAGCAGTCTCAAGGGGAATTAGCAGCTGCTTCTGCTCCTCACAGCGAAGAATAAATAGACTAAACTGAAAATTAGCAGCACCTCATTAAATGTAAAACCATCCACATGTAAAGCAACTAGGACTCAATCTTTAAAAAATTCAGAAGATGCAGCGTAACATGAAAACCAAAGGAGCTTTTGTCTTTCCATCACAAATTATTTAGGCTCAGATAGTGGCATCAAGCCAGAGCTCAGAGACGGAGCAGTTTGAGTCACTTTTCCTGGTACAAGATGCTTTCTGACCTCGCTCTTTCAGCTCTCTTCAGCACTCCATAACCTCTGCCCCACCTTCCTTCGCCCAGGTGCAGGCTCACATCCCTACCAAGGAGACCTGGTTCTGCACTCTGCCTGGATCCAGGCAGTGCTTTGGGTCCCCAGTTATCTCCAAGAAAGCCCAGAAACTCCAATAAAAAATTCTGCTACACATTTACCACTCTTCCTATAATCACCCGTCACTGGAGCTCAGCTCAGGACCTGAATGCATCCATAAACCTAACAGAAACCATTTTCCACAGTGTTGTACACGTAAACGTTACTTTGGTACCAATGATTTGCAGCTTTCACTCTAACTCTAATTCCCCTTTTCTCATGTCTCTTAGATGTTAAGGGCAGAATTACTTACGAGCCACTGGAGGAGCAGCTTGAGTTCAGAGCCATACTGCAACAGCACCAGCACACATGCAGTTTTAATGGTCTAGAGTCAGAACTCCTGCTCACGTGCCCTCCTCTTCCTTTTCAGATGGATGGCAGACAAGGAAAGCCAAAGCAGTGGCAAAAAATTGGCAAAAAATTGACAAAAAACTGCCAATTCTCCTTCAGGGCTTTACAAATGGAAGTGTCTATTAAGCACACTGCAGAGCTTCCTTTCCACCT
The DNA here is from genome assembly GCA_035772895.1 of Perdix hodgsoniae. Classification (NCBI taxonomy): domain Eukaryota; kingdom Metazoa; phylum Chordata; class Aves; order Galliformes; family Phasianidae; genus Perdix; species Perdix hodgsoniae. The sequence goes on from JAPSGF010000031.1 coordinate 7,139,954, forward strand.
ACAAACCACACTTTCTAAACTTGCATCAAGGATTATTGGACTTCGCAGAATACTGGATATCCTTCATGCATATTCTTAATTGACACTGATTGGAATGGTTTTGTTGCATTATTGGAGTATTGATTATTCCGATGCTATTGAACTTCAGAGGATACATTTGATTTTTCATTATCATCAAGTCTTAATAAGGTTAATAAAAGGAATAACAAGTCAAAAAAAAACAAAACAAAACACCAATTCCATTTAAGATTCTGTAGTATAGCTGTCTCTTCTACGTATAAAATACCACATAAACGATCTGGTTACAAAAGAATTTCCCTGTGCCTCTGCAGTTTGCTTGTGTCAGAGAGTGATTTTATGAGTGGCTCTTTGGAGCACAAAACAACTGCATTTCCAAGTTAAAAGCGTCAAATTTTAACACTATCTTTCTTATCTGAAAGTAGACAACTGGTTTGCAGTTATTTCTTTTCCTAGAACTTTCAAAAAATGAGGATATTTTCCTCATTTTCTCTTTAAGCTCCTTTATCCACCACATTTTCCACAAATGGAATTGTGCAGCCTTCATTGCCCCCATTTTAAAAACTCTGACCTGGTGGTTTCTTATTGGTTGGACTTCCCGTGATCTACAAACACACACTTCTACCACCAGGCCCAATTTTAGAGCCCATCTCAGTTTGGACTTATGAACTGAAACAGATTACTGCCAGGGTTGACAATCCAGACCGCCCAGGTATTCAGTGTTCAGATCACAAGGGCATCACACCCAGATAGAAGGTATGGAGACCCTCCAATATCACACGTGCCTTACAAAACTCACCTTTCCTAAAGCCTTGCCACAGCAGAGATTGTTCCCTAGCTTAAAGAGCTCTCCCAGAAAGGCATTTGCTAAGTACAGACATTGAGCTATGGGAGCCCCAGAGGAAGGGCAGTGCCAAAAGAGTTATCTTTGGTATTATTTCCCTTCTCATTTAGGTTTTCCTTGGAGATCCAGTATCCAATCACCCTGCTTAGCTTATGACTGGATGGGAATTACAACAATAAGCAATACCTGATCTACACATGCTTAAAAGCAGAAATGCATTCAATTATCAAGAAAAACAAAGGTAGAGAATACATTAGGCTTTATATCCCATACTAAATTAATCTTCATGAGAGAACCACTAACTCTTTTATACACTTATAAACAAGAAAGTCATTACAGTGGCTCAGCTCTGACTGCGTATTCAACTGAACCAGAGAAGACAAGATCTGTTACCCAACTTTCCTGTATTACTGTTGTTTTGAGTTTCCTTTCAAGCCCTACAATGGGCTTTTCAGAAGATTGGTTTTTGACACTATTTCCTGACACCGATGCATCAAAGCAGTTAACCTAGGAGAGGCATCAAGGGAAAGGCACATCTTACAAACCCCTCATCATTAGCAACATCCTCAGGTGACAGAGAGAGCTAGAACAGTGTCAGCTCCCTTGCGGAGCAGATCCAAGGCATGTGAGTGAAATACCAATCCGAGGCTCATGTTTTTATTGGGATGGGAGCAGTGGAGAATTAGACGTGAAAAAATATTAGCTGCTATCAAAACCTCCTCTCCCTTTAGTAACTGTTGGAAGTTGTAGGTACAACATGTGAGATGACAGAGTATGAATGCCTTCGCTAACGGGCTGTGAAGCAAGGCTGAGAGCCAGGGATTCACGGTGCAGCAGACAGAAGGCTTCTTGCTAGTCCACAGACATCTTCATTAGATGGCTTCATGCTGCATTAACAGCACACGTCTAAACAGACATGATCAGGAGAATCAAGGAGTAACCTAAAACCATTCCTTATAACAACCACATGTAAAAACTTTCATACCTTTCCACTTTAGAAGTAAATATTTCTGTTTAAAGAAATACGGATAGATATTTGGGGCTTGAATTCCCAAATATTTAGAGATATAACTTTCCTGAGCCCTGTGTTTAATGTTATCAAAGTCACCTACTGTACACTAATGCACCCAGCTGCCTGAGTGTTTGCAGGATGAGACCCTCTGCTCGCTGCATTCATAAATATGAAGGCCAGCAGGGACCATTACAGCCTGGGCTGACCTCCTGCATAAAACAGGCCTTCAAATTTCAGATGTAATATAATTAGGGTTCTCAGGTTTAACTGATAACAGCAGCAAATACCCCACGGACACTTTAAAAATGTGTCAGGCAAATTTACACATAGAAGGTATGCTTTGATGTGTGTCACCGAACATCACCAGAGCTCAGCTCCTTCATGCCCAGAAGTTCGCCTTTCGTTTTTATTTTTAAAGCTCTTCCTGACAGCCTTCCTGCTCCTGCTCCAGGGAAAGCTGCGAGGACTGTTTATTGTTCTTGTCTTTGCTTAATATTTTTAAGCCCCTCTCCAGGCAATGGCCTAAGATATTTTTCTCTTTGTTATTTACTTGCCAGGAATGACTGTGGATACGGTGCCTGAGGGTGCCGCAGGCTCTCCATGGACAGCAACTGACACAGCATTTTTATTTTTTAACTCTCACCAATGCCGATAGCCTCAATTATGTTGGTTTTTCTCTGTCGTAATTACTAATAGCTAAGTGGCCTTGAAAAATAAAAGTTTTCCAATTAACCCCTGCTAAACTATTTCATTTTTTATTAATATTCAAACCACTTAATCACTTGTACCATCACTCAGACTGGCTATGTTTTTCTCCCCAGGGAAAAAAGTTATTCCTCAATAATCATTAGTGCCATCAAATTACAATTCTGTGGAGAGAGACAGATCATACGAATATACCACTGAGTACAGAAATACAAGAGATGACTGGCAAGCTGCTCCAGACTTGCATCTATTTTGGCATATTTGTTACGTGATGCTGAAGGGCATGTGTGGCATTGGGTAAGTGATGTATGTGATAGCATCAGGAGATACATGTACTCCCACTGCAGAGGTACTGTGGGCAAGGTTGTGGAAACTGGTATGGGGAGTTGAAAGCAGCAAAACCATGTGAATTATATTAGTTCCTACCCATTACATATTCATGAATGGGGGCTGGTATTCATGAATTTGGCTCAGATCAAGCTGCCCTGACTGGATTCAGACTTCCAGCCAAACATTTCTTACAACTAAACATTTTCCTAAATGTGACATGATTTATTTAAAGAGATGTTTTCAAAGTGATCCAGTTACTGAGACTCTATGTATCATATTGCAGCTTTAAAAACTTGGCACTCCCCCTTCTCCCCCAAAATTTGCCCTGGTTATGAACTCCAGAGAACATAGTTTATGGTGGCACTGCTGAGACACGGCTTCAATTAGGCTACAGCGAGGCTGTCAGGTGCTGCAGCCAATTATCTAAAATGTAAATGTTTTAAGAAAGGCAGCACTTTTTGTCAGGACCAAAATGATTTCCAGCCTCCGGTTCATTGTTTCAGAACCAGAGGCACATAACTCAGGGAAACATAAGGCGTACAGTAAAAACATCACATGTTGATTTACACATTGTATTGACCAATACTATCGGTGAAGTATTCATCTTAATCAATATTAAAAGATCACACCAATGATTTAAACGTTGTCTCAAATCAGTCACTATTTTCATTCATAAACATACGAATACCCATGAGCTGCCCACTTTCTCTACCAACTTCACCCACCAGGGGAAGAACACTCCTACCAAACATCCCCTTACCCCCACTTACATCCAAGAGTACATTGTTTAAATTAGAGTTCTAAACATTAACCTCTGCAAACAGCCACCTGCGTAAGTTTGGCATAAAAAAAGTGTTCTTGGAATTCTGCTGAGGGTTAGACCCATGCCTGATGATGAAGAAACACTGTGCAAAAGGTTGTACCCAACCAATGGGGATTTCCTCCCAGGCCCCCCGTGAGTGAAGATTTCCACCTTACAACCTAATCCATCTCACCTCCAACATCACTGCAGTGATGAGCTTCAACGCCAGGACTGCAGGGCCTGGTTTTAGGTGTACCTTCACCTTTCCTTCAGGCCAAACTCCACGCAAACCATCTCTCTATCTCATTCCTGTGTCTGTAATGTTTTCCCTTCACTATAAGCACTACCTAAGTTACCAGTCATCATGATTATAAATACTCTGTATGAGAAAGAATATATTTGAGTTTACTCTGGTTGCAACATTTAGTCAAAAATCAGTTTTAATTCTAAACCAGATCAGCACATTACAGCCTCAGTTTCTGCACCAGAGTATGGCAATTATAAATACACTGCTTAGTTGTCAGACTCATGTTGCTATTATTTACAACACGTGTTTAACAGATACATTTGTTGGTTCTTTTTTCCCTACAGAGAAATATCTGCTTACTTCATGCACATTTGTATATTTTCAAACATAACCACAATACAGAGGCAAATAACAACGAATTGAGAGAAGAATTTAATAGGATTTCTTGTTGCAAGCATGGCCAGAGCTTTAGCTGCTTTTCCTGATGACCTGCATACATAATGACATGCCTGAGTAACAGATGTAGTTCTTGTGGCCCCAGCATAGAACCATAGCTGACTCTCCACTGAAAATTTGAAGTTCTCATGCTAAACTCCCTAATCCTCCCCCTACCCCAGAAATGCCTATGCTTTGCTCGGTTACCTATTTAACGCTACCTATTTTTGCTCTTGCCAAAATTTACACAAGGTAGTCATTAACTGATCAGGTGACTTTCAACACAACTGTGTAGTTTCTTCCACTGTTTAAGAAGCACTGATCAACAGCATATCTGCCTCATGCCTATTTTTTAAATATATTTTGAATCCTGCTACTCCCACGGACGTTCCCATGAAAAATTACTTTGGCCTGTTTAGGAACCAAACATTCCCAAATACTTGCAGCCCATATGCCTCACAGACACAGAGTCCTTGCCGTTTCAGGCTCTCTTCTGGGTTCAGCCTTGTACTCCTGTCTCACTTTCATAGCAGACATTAAGACCTTGACCTTGGGTCATGAGGGCTCCCTGTGCCTTCAAGCTAGGGTTGCACACTGGAGTTTCATGGCCTTGGCAAGTACCTTCTTAGAGGAACTCATAAAAATGAGGTCTCTTCTACCTCTTCACTCCAACTCGACCTTATTGGTGATATTTTACAAGTCTCAACATTATTAGATCTCAGGCTCTCAGCCTAACCAAGAATATCTTGGCAGAGATATTGCTCAACCAAATAGTCTTACAGCATTTATTCAAGGAAAGGGGAAACAAAAAACAAAACCAAAGAAAACTCAGTGTTTCCATGTCATTGCCAAGCTGCCATCCTGAAATGCTGGAAGCTCCTGGAACTCCAGCAAGTCAGAGACCCCCTGCCTCTGAGAACATTCACTGCTGAATGTCACCTGGGAGCTCGTGACAAGATCCAAGCAGGGAGCTGAAGCTTAAACACAGTTATATGGGACAACAGAGCAACTTTTTGGAATGATTAGCCATTATATGCATCCAAATTACAACATTCCACATCTCCTATAAAGCAAGCTCCTCTCCTTGCGTGAGCTCACTGATGAGCCATGAGCTGCAGGACTTGATTCCATACTTTATGTTCTATGGGTTTATTTGTTACTTCTGACAGGCAAGAGGCAACTTCTTTACAGTACCAGTGCTAAGCCACGTAGCTTCCCTGCTCAGACCTCCTCTCACGGGCTGTCTGCTCTCCCAGCACACACTGCCCATCGCCTCAGAAGCACTGCTGCAGCAGCACGGGATGAGCCAGCCTCCACGTGTTCCACCTCTACCCGAGCACTAATGGCACAAATCTCATCCTCTCTAATTGGAGCTCTTGGAAGCGGTGAGGATGCTGACATGAGTAGTGGTTTGTGGAACTGCCCCCTTAAACTTCTTCTTAATCTACTTTAACAAAGCTCCTTACTCTCCCTTGATTTAAGGGACTGTTACTCACTGCAGCTCTCAGATACATTAGCCTGTGAGCGAGGGGAGAGAAGACTGATAAATCACAAAAATGGATTGCAGTGCAGGTAATTTACATGGGCGAGGGAAGCACGCTCCTCACTGTCCTGAGGAGAACGCAATGGGAATGTGTTGTAAATCTTCAAAACATTTTTTTGTGAATTAGGTTCCAACTTTAACTGATTCTACAACTGTAAAAAAAACTACTTACACATAATGGAATTAACTCTTGTAAAGACAAGATTTACTTATTCATAAATTAGAGTGTCCTTTCACTTTGCATTGCATTACTTGCAAATAAAGAGAATTTCCTGCCCAACTACTGTGTAGCAGCGGGGCTTGAAAATATCACTTATACACACCTTCTGTCTATAATAAATATTATATAGCATGCACAGCAACACAGATTCTGGCCCAGAGCTCAGTAAGCCTTTCAGTACAGTTCTGGTAGAGAAAATTGGAGTTTTGCTGTTCTAGTGAGTAAACTTCAGCCAGATCTCCTTGCCAGAGACTTGTCACTTCAGTACCTTTGGATCTTTACTCACTTTAGAGCTAAAAGCAGAAAAGCTGTCCAGATTTAGCAAAGCACACACCAAGAAAAACTAAATCATAGTTTAATTGGGTGCCTATGCTAGATACTTGGCAACACACTGACAAATCTGAGGTCTGAATCTGCAACATCCATACACATCATGAAATCATTCTGCCAGCAGCATGGAGTGAAAAGTGGCTATAAAATGCTCCCATATCACAAAGATAATAGCTCATAGCACAGCAGGTACTAAATCCAGTATTAACTACTTATTGCACAGGGGGAACAGGCTAAAAATATCTTTTAAAGAGGAACAACATCCTTCCAGCTCCACGCCGGCCAGCTACAAGTCAGCTCACTTACAGTTCTAAGACAATCAGGCAGGAATGGGATGAAGGAGGTTGGTTCCAATCATAAGGAGTAACCTCAAAAGTAGTTATGAGAAGGGAAAGGATAGGAGGTAACCTCAGGTGATCTTCAAGATAGTTTGGGAACAGCATTCTTTTCCATCCAGTACAGAGAGAGACTGCAGTGCAGGCACCTGAACTAGATGGGAGGGTGCGTCCACAGTTGGGTGCACAGAGCTCTCTCCTTGGTTTGGACCCCAGCCCCACTCAGACTCAGCCACGTCCCTGCAATTAGACACTGGAAATAATCCTTTCTGACCTCAGTGAATCTATACCATGTGCAAATCTTTGAGGCCAGGATGCAATCTGCTTGCTGGCATGCTCATCTTATTCCTCGAGATGTGGGAGTGGGAACTGGGAGACTTGGAAAGGACAATTACAATTCTCCACAGTCAAAAGGCCTGCTTTGTTGTTTGCAATTGCTGTAATTACTATGGAAACATCTCGGATGAAGAGCAGCCAGCCCCACAGCACCTGGCTCTCCCAAGCCCCAGGCAGTAAGGCTGAAGCTCACGGCGTGCTCTGGGCACCGAGCCCTGCTTGCTGGAGCACTTCGAACCTGTGCAGCTATGCACACCCTGCTGCTGCCTCAGGTATCCCCCCAGGAATCCCCCAGGTCAGAGGGGATGGATGTGGTCTCTAGACAGATGACTCCTTCATACGAATAATATATGTGCATCCGCTTACAGCAGGTGTTTAATCCACGAGGGCTTTTCTGGCCAGTGGAAATTCTATTGCATTCTTTCTTCCTTGTCACCGTTATAATACTTTTAAATGTTGTTTTTCTTTCCCCCATTAAAAGGAAAACATTTCTCAGAAACAGTAGTGGGCTGTTAGGGCTATAAAACAAGTTTGCACGGTCATGTAACACGTTGAGCAGCAAGACACGACAGAGCGTGTTTTATGGGGCAATTAATACTTGCCTTGGGAGCGCTGTGAGGTATGAAGCACCATCAAACACACCCTGGTACATCCGAATGCAACTTGTAGGGCTGCATTTTGAGCCTCGGAAAATAATTATGAATTAGTTGCTGATTTCTAACTTGCACTGGTTGAAGGAGCCACGCTCAGCGCCAACAGCAGGAAAAAGCACTACCAGCAGATTGGCCTCATCTCCAATCCAGCTGCACCCCAAAAGCAGCTCAGAGCAGGGCAACATCCCTCTGCCAGGAGCTGCAGCACTGAACAACACACCAGCATCACAACACAGAGCAGGAAAGTTGCAGCAGCAGAAGCTGACTGGTGAGGCACAAGGACCGTGTTCCTCCCCACGTACTGCAATGGGAGAAGGACAAACGAAGTGATAAGGCTGAGCTGCAAGCAATGCCGGGTCTGCATGAGCAGCTCAGAGCTGGATCCTCACCTGCTGTGAATCAGCACCATCCTACAAAACTCATATTTACCTTGAAACTAATGTCCGTGGCCTAGAGCCATGACCCTTAATAGCTGGTGTTCCAGATTAATCCTCCAGAGCTGTTAAAAAATATATATACTAGTTTTTCTTGGATCACCTTTAAATTCTTGGAGCTCATCTAGACTTCCACTAGTCTTATTTTTTGAAATCTAAGGTGGTATTTTTTTATATCACTTTAATACAAGTTCTTTAAAGCACTGGAAACAAGTATTGAAAGGCCTTTGATACGAGAAAACACACTGAGCTGTTTCCAATATTTCATGAAATGTAAAGAATTTTTTCCTCTGAAAGACAATTTGGTGAGTATGAGTGACAACACAAAAATGTTAACATAAATTAGTTATGCCAAAAGAAGTAGACACAGAGGTGCAAAAACAAAGGACCTGCGTGTAAATGTATTGTTCAGGGGATTTAATACCACCCACTGCACTTTTGAAAGGAACGTTTGGGATAAGTTGCTACTAAAATTTCTTACTTTTTTTCCTATCAAAGCAGCCTTAAAAATAGAGAGCAATGAATTTCTCCATGGCTGTGTTCACAACTCGGTTTGTAAACTACAGTGTGTGCATAGATGACAGCTCCTGCTGCCTTCGTTTTTTTTCTGTCACATACTTCGGGAAGTTTCCTAAGAGCTACTTGCAACTCTGACCTATCATGCTACATGCAGGTAGCTGTATGGCTCGTGAAAGTACAGCAAAGCAAACAAAAAGTGAAAGTTTATTTTATATTACTGTGTCAGTCCATAAAAGCGAGGTCTACTTTTCCAAAGAGAACAAGGTGAGGAGGGTTTGGGGAACCTCCAGGTCCCTCCCAAGACTGGCTATCCTTTCAGTACTTAAAATTCAGTACTGACTAGCTGTTCTTGCTTATATCTACTGGACTTCTAGTGATGTTTGGGACGTTTTCATTAGAAAATGCACCAGTAGCACAGGCAGAACTTAAAATGTGGCAGTCTGTTGTGCTAAGTTCTCTCAATGTCCATTTGAAGATAGGATGCTAGAGATGTTTGCTTTTAATCATTTTATTTAACCACTCCTCATCTTTATCTTACTTGAGGCCTGTATACTGACCTCTACAAGTAATGGCAAGGTTACAAAGACGGTAAGAGCTCCCAAATATAGGTATTTATCTCCATTAATCTGCCAGAACTGCTCACTAATCATGGTCCCGTTAAATAGATGTCAGAGAACATCAATTTCTTTGATTTCTGAGATCCAATTAAAACTTAAGAAGGAGGCATAACAATTACAGTACTTTACATTATAATTTTGCATCTCCATTCCTTCTGCATCCTATTAAACATTTTAGCACCTATTAGGGATGACACGCTGTGTACTAAGGAGGTCAGAAACTTAAAGGAATCCATCCAAAAGTCCAAGAGTACTCAAAACACTGGTGGCATTTGACATAATTTATAGTGCTAAAGAGCTGGGGAACAGGAAAAGGTTGATGTAGTAATAACATTAGCAGGAACTATACAGTCCATGCAAGGCAGTGCTAAATAAAGTGCCAATCAATAGCTCTTTTATTAGCAGGTACAATCAATGTACAGCAGGCAGGCCTGGCCAATTAAGCTTATCGACTGACCAAAGAGTAGCAGGAAGCATTCTTTCCTCGGTTTTGTTTTCCTTTCTGTAAGTGAGAAACGAGTTCCAGTTTTATCACTGGATTCCCACCAAGGCATCTCCAGGAGTTCCTGTGGAGTGGAAGCGCTGACAAAAAGCAGGCAGGAGCTATCTTGGTATCCTTTAACCTAGGGTCAGCCACCAGAGCCCACGTAGTCAAGGGTCACTTAGAAAGTAACTTTTTTTTTCCTAGTGACTGTATGAAGTAAAAAATGTTTGAGATGAAGGGGAGAGAAGCGGTAAGGGAAAAAAGCACAGCCACCTAGCAAGGCTTAACTATTAACAGTCCTGAAAGGCCCAGGGAAATGAAACTTGTTTCCATTTCATGCATTCAGTGTATAAACTCGGTAAAAATCCAAGCGTAGAGCAACTCAAGTACATTTCTTAGAAGGAAAAAAACACCAAAACTACAGCTTCAGTAAAAATTAAACTGAATTTCCTTCTCACATTGTAAAGACTGCTGAAAACAACAAGGGCTTTACTATTCAGCTGTGACTAACTAGGCAGATGCAAATAGGATATTTATCCCCAGTGCCCCCCCCCCCCCCCCCCCCCCCCCGACTCTGATCTCCTCTTCCTCCGTTATCTCTTTCAAAAGGAAAAAGCTCGAACACCCGATAAGCTGCGGGTTCTCAGTGTGATCAGACAAACACTGTGCAGTGGTCACAAAAAAGAAAACACGTTGTAGGAACAAACGGTAAAGATTATGTTTTTCGAAGAATCGCATCCAAAATTAGCAGCCCTGATGCCAATTTCCCACTGATGGAAACTGGCTGGGATGGCTGGGGCCCGGCCTCCCAGCAGGCAGCACACAGCATCCATCCCTGCAGTCGGGCAGGCTACATCAGTCTGCTCTTCTTGGGTTTGATCCTTCAGCTTTTTATTGGAAGTCAGTGAACACAGCCTAGTTTGCCAGGCTCAGATCCCTCGAGGTCTGGCACATTCAGAGCTTCAGTTATTAACACCTCAAAAAAGCTGGGGGGGAGGAAGGGCATTCTCAGCATGTTTGACCACAGACAGATGGACCCTGCAGGATAGGTCAGTTTTCAGCTTCATATCAAGCAGCTCCCTCAGCTGTATCCAATTCAGAAAATATTTTAGCAATCTGCAAAAGCTGCCTTAAGTGTCAACCAATCCACTGCTATGAGGGAAGTATCCCACTCATTATATTTATTCTGTTTGCTGGCATTATTTGCTTGCAGATGATAACATACAGGCGTAAAGAAAGCAAATCAAATAACTTCACATCGTATCTAAGCATCACAAGCCCAGTCTTTGATGCAGCTCAGACCACATCGACCACACCGGGTGTTGTCCGATCGTGCTTCTGGTGCACAGCCTCTGTTAAAATTCACCATAGACCACATGGCCATGAGTGATGCCTTCACTAGAGAAGCCAACCTAGCAGTAACCCAGCTTTGTTCACCTACCTTCACGAGACACAAAATTCCAAAACTCCTGGCACACCGTATTACGACCATGAAACAAAAAGCTCCGCAAAGCGAGAGATGAAAAGAAAGCAGGTATTTCACAGGATCAGATGGATTGGAAGGCATCTCTGGAGACCCCTAGCCCAACCTCACTGCTAAAGCATGTTCCCCACAGCAGGTTGCACAGGAAAGCGTCCAGGCAGTTTTAGTATATCTTGAGAGAAGGAGATCTCACAGCCTCTCCGTACACCTAACTCCAGTTTCCATTTGGCTTTCTTACATGGCAGCTCACAGAAGGTGATGGAAGACAGCAGTGACAACCATGAGCAGACTAAAGCAACTGAGTTTCTCAGAAGCTTTTCTCACTCAGCCCTATGGTTCAGCTTTCCATGAGCTCAGAGGCCACATGGCTTCCAAAGAAAAGTAAATCACACTATTGCTTTAGGTTGAATAAATAGCTTAAAGACGAACAGAGAAACAGTCTCAGCTATTTTGTTCACAAAACACAATTCTGTTCAAGATCCCCTTATTTAATCCAGTCTGGCTATCAGGCTCAAAGAGTTCAGCTTGTTTTTCGGATAGAGGTGATCTGCTCTACAAAATGCTTCTGCAAGTGACAGTTCAGGCTCACATTCAGCTCCAAAACCGGACAAGGTTTATAATCACTATTCAGCACATCTGAGCACAGCTTTACTTCAACATTGCGCTGTGCATATCCAAGCACTACAGTGCTAATCTACACACAACTATCTCTGGAAAGCCATGGGTGCAGGAACAGTCAGCCCCAAACTTCACCCACCTCTCAGAGCTGCCCAGTGCTGCTTCTTTCGTGCTCAGTACTCGGTCACGTCACTGGTGGAGACATCCAGCCAAGCCACTTCATGGCTTCATTTGCCACTGCTGGCCTCTCCTCTTCTCAGAGCTGGAGCTAATTCCTCCACAAGAATATCTGTAATGCAGAAGACATCCATTAATTTGGTTGAACATCTAAATTAATCTGAACTGAGATAAAACAAATCAAAAGTCTTTGTGAAGGTAAAGCCTGCAATGAGATGCATGGGAACTTCTGTCTTGCAAGTTCTGAAAGAAATAAAATAAAATAAAAAAATCACACCTTGGGGTCTTGGTGTGCTGTTATTGTTTTGAGGCTCCAAAGGCGAGTTATGACTCAAACTACCAGGACAGTCATCCTGGAGCTCCCTCATAAATTTACAGGTCAGTCAGAGCTCTTCTTCATTTGTGGCAGCGTTGTTTGGATATAAACCCCATCCTAGACATTGAAGTATGAAGAAGCTAATCTTCTCTACCAAGTCAGTTTTGATGGCAGGCAAGGCTTGGTAACATTACTGAGCAAGTAGGAGTTGAAGGCATATCTCAGACTTGAGGAGAAGGCTGAAATACAGTCCAGTGCTAGAAACATCTCCAGAACTCCAATTTAAAAGTCAACTCTTTCGCGAAGAAGCAGCAAGTTCTAAGATGCAGGACTACATCTTCCCACTCAACACATTCTCAACTAGAATCCTTGAAGCAAAAGTAGGACATGTGCTACAAATCTCACTTGGTTGCTCAGCAAAATCACTTTGAAATTCCTTTTTTATGAATCCATTTCAGTAGAGGAAAGAGAACCAAGAAGCCAAAGCAGAACCAAGAAGCCAAAGCTTCCCGCGAAGGCCCTCTTGTGAGCACAGAGGTGGTGCCCATTGCAAAACTCCTGATACTCCCTGTGCCTCTTTTCCCATTGTGCTCCTTTCTCAGCGGTGCAACAGATGGCAGCAGTTTGTTTTTTAAAGGTTTTTACTTTCTGATTTCAATTTTTCATGTACCATTTGAATCTGACCCAACACCATTCTCAAGCAAAGAGCAGATATTATGCTATGTCTAATTATCAAAGGCTGAAACCCAGCAAGCAATCAATCAATCATTTAGTGACACACTCATGCTTTCACTGATTTGAAAAAATATTTTTTTGTGGCTATTGAAAAAAGAAAAACTGTCAGAGACAAAAACAGAATCACTTACAATGCAGTATATGAAAATATCAAGACTGGAGGGAGATGAGTGAAGAATGTTCATTTGTTTTTTCTGAAACCAAACCCAGCTCCTTGGCACATGAGCCCAGAAGTCACCTAAGATGCCTTTCACTGTGAACAATCTTTCTGCTGAGGTTTGCATTATAATTAAGGGTGATTTGAATCGTCACAAAACTGGCATTCCTAAACGACTTTTCTTAAGAGTCAAAGTTCTTCAGTTTTCTTTACTTTCCCCTCTTTTCTTTTCCTTTAGTTTTTTTTTTTTTTTTTTTTTACTGCCAAATAAGTGCTCCAGCAGCCGCATTCCTGGGGAACACTGACATCCAGTGGAGAGCTGGGGTCATCCCCAGAGCCACTGAACTGGACCCCAAGTCAGCAGCTGGGAGAGCAGCAGCCCAGGAGCCGCAGGTTGCACTGCAAACCAAGCTGAGCATCAGGAACAGCCTGGGTGACCTTGAGCTACAACCGTTGTTTTGTCTTCTACATCCTCATTAAGGTGATCACATTTCTACCCATGTTATTTCTAGTGGTTTACTTGTGAAGCTCAGATGTGGGTTGGTTGTTTTGTTTTGTTTTTTTTTCTTTTTGGTTGAGGAAACACTGAAAGAAAAACCACTTGTATGCAGCAATTAGCAAATACACCATGCTTGCATCTGTTTTTTTCAGTGATACAGGATGATGTGGTTATGTGTTTGGACAGCATTGTATTTCAAATGATAGCAGACAGTCAACATTGTTTTTCTTGGGAGAAACAGAGCCTCTAAGGTCACTCGTGTTATCACCTAGCACAGAGCCATCTGATAGCACCAGCTGGCTCCAGCCACCACGAGGATGTGTTTGCAAGTTGGCTCAGTAAAAACCTGCCCAAAGGCAAACATGCAGGTTGGTCTGGGAATCAGGTCCATAAAGCCCACACTGACACGTGGCCATCTCCTGCTCCCTGGTAACTGCATCATACATCAACTTCCAGGAGTTCTCATTTTAAGGCCCCACTTTGTTAGGAGCTTAAGGGGCACAGGAACAGTGAATGGCTACAAGAATCACAGTGCTGGTAACGCTGCCTCCAAACCACAGTAAGCAACATCTAAAGAAAGAAAACAGTTGTACTGCAAGCTGCAAAACAAGAACTGTTTCACACAGAAACGTTTGAGGTTTCTAAATTGGTTGTCACTCCATGCTGCAATCCAGGACACAGCTTCAGAACATTTCATCCTTCCCATCCCCCAGCATGGCAAATCCACCCCGTCACAGTCACAAGCCCAGCCACAAGACTGACCTGACAGGGACGGTTTTCCAAGTCCCACAGAGAGAACAGGAACCCAGGACAGTCATATCCCAGGCAGTATCCTCATGGCTGCTTTAGCAATCAGCCCCAGCTTGCTCTCTGCTTTACTACAGACCCCACTTTCATGGGGCAGATCCATTTTTCAGTTAAGATTGTTTCATAACATTTCCAAAGACATCTTTGATTAGAAGTGCCCAACTAGCTCCTGTCAGCTGTATTAACCTTCTGGCCAAGAAGCCATCCCATGCTCCATTTCAGAACATGTTGTTTTTAGACAAACTCTTAAAGGCTTTTGTGAAGTTCCTACAGATCTGCACCAGAATAAATGATATCGTGTTGTTATATGTATTCCCTAGCTTGTAATAACACAAAATAATCCAGTTAAAGGGGCCGTTATCCTTCACATCCTACTCAGTTTGTGCACTGAACTGCATCCATCAGAACCTTACTGTTGAGAGCAGCACCTCAGGGTGCTCAAACCACTATCATCTTTGCTTCAGAAGGACCTGAGCATGTGTTTAAAAACAACAGCAAGAAACGGAGATTCTGCCTTTGGAAGGATGCACCAAGAGTAATGCTAAGGCATGCCTGTGCTCACATGCTTGCTGCACCTGGGACAAAAGACCTCGCCAAACAGGCAACCTTTTTCTTCTAAGGGTCTCTGCTTCAAAGGTGAGTGTGAGATACCTGTTTACTTCACTCCAGACAAGAAAATTTATAAATCTCTCTAAAGTTCATGCTATTTTAATCTATTTTTCAGAAGTATACATACAGATTGTAGTGCTATTAAAGAAAGTGTTCCTTTTTCCCCTGTAGCAAACCATGTTAGTCCTGTCTTAAGGCAGGATATCTCCTTACTGCCTGTTTGATTTTTGTTACACAGGTTAAGTAAAGAAATACCTTTTTTTTTTTTCTGTTTAAAAAAGTTCTTAATGCATCCTTCCAAAGGAAATAATAGGGAATGGCTCTTGTTTCTACAGCTAGCAAACTATGTGGTTTCTTTTATGAGCTAAATGAAAGGAACATACAGAATAATCATTATGGATTTGTATGAAATTACTAGGTATGGAATGCAGTAAATCCCCAAACAAGCTTTAACTATAGCTTGTAAGATATAATAATCAGGTAAAACTGGAGACTATCCCTTTGTAAGATGCAGTAGAAACCTAATATTTTATCGGAAACCTTGATTTATGTTTAATAGCTCTGCTACCTACTAAAAAAGATCTTGTATTAGCAAATGGGTACAGATCCAGTCCATTAGCTTAGGACAACTGAAAAACTCAAGGGTTTTGTGAACTAATGCAATAAAATATCATTAAACACTGTAGCATGACAAGACAGACAGAAGGTTTGAGTTGAAAGTCAGGAGAAGTGTTTGAAATGAAGTAAAATGTACAATAGATATGTTTAGGTACATCTGGCTTACATTTGCAGTAGGTCGTCAGAGGACCTTAGTGTCTGTGATGTAAATGAATAACAGAGCCCTCAACAATTTAACTGTCATCAGTATAAATGCTTTAACTGGCACAGTAAAGCAAAGCTCTGGGCCTCTTTCTAAATCTCCATAAGCTCCTGGTCTGAATTATAAACTGGGGCTGCATTACCTGGAGATGAAAGCAGCCAGGTCAATTCACTTAAAACCAGAGAATTACCACGGCGAGGCTGAGATGAGCAGCACAGCAGCATGTGTGTGAATGTGCAGTTGGGGTTCCCACGTACAGCTTCGTGAAGAGAAGCATCTGACTGGCTGGGCACTGCAAATCCAGATTTGCAAAGGGAAGGAAATTTGTGTTTTCAGCAAGTCAACGTTTCCAGCAGTAAGGCCAAAGATAGACCTCCAGAATTAAGTCTCTGCTAAGAAGAAGAATGCTGCTGCAAGGAACAAATAACTCCTGTGTGATGTGCCCTGAGCGCATGGCTTGCATACAGCTCCCACCAGGCTGCAACTGTCATGCTTACAGCCAGGTCAGTGAGCCTGACTACACAAGCTCTGCTGCTGCCTTCAGGGCCTTTAACCAAATCTTTTCCTCTCTTCTTGCTCTCATTTCCTTACTTATCTTCTGTCAGCCTCAGGATCAGCAATTCCGGGCAGCAGAGGTTATCCCCTGAGTGCTGTAGGTGTGTGACACAACAGAGGTGTTCCAAGGCTCCTAAACCAGACAAAACCCAGGTACCACTGCCACAGAGCTTGACGAGTTGGAAATACTGAACAATTCTGCTTGCTAAGGGCAACCAAGCTCAGAAAGCTACAAAAGCAGACTGAGCACACTTACTGCGATGCGGCTCAGTTAGCATCTCGTCACATAACCTTCTGGGCTCAAGATGAAATTGTTGAAGGGGGAGGGAAACAATCGCATAGGATGTTCTCCTTTATAGTAAATTCCAAACAAATTAATGGATTCCAACATGCATCATCAAATTTATATTTCCTCTTCCACAGAGTCCTACCCCTGTAAGTAATCCTTAAAATTCGTCATGAAGCTTTCAAAACAATTTATGCAAACAAACATCAAGCGGAGCTATTTGTATTGGCAGCACATTTCACTTAACAACCTACAACAAGGAACAGATGGTCGGAGCTCTGGAAACAGCTACAAAGAGAACAGTAGGAGCAAGTCCATCAGAAGCACTTTTTTCCCCCAATTTTGTGAAGATTACAGACTTGTTCATGTTTATTTCTTTGATTAGGCTGTTATTTTATGTACTCATGAATCCTTCCCTTGCATTTCATGGAATAAATCCCCCAGAAGCACATTCCCCAACTGTGCCTCGTTTACAGAAGTGCTGTTTTATGAACTGAGCTATCTGTTCCTCACTGATCCGGCAAGTTCTGAAGTGGTGGGGAAGGAAGCAAAACAACATGCAGATGTTATGACAAATTTAAGGCAAGCATCTTAACAATTCATATTTGTCTTTACCCCTTTGCCCAGCCCTGAGTCTCTATATTAAAGCAGTCAGAAGCAAATGAGCTGCACAGCCACATCCATCACACTCAACATTTGTGCCACTGCTGGTGCTGTAAGCAACAGGACTGAAAGAAATCAGTGAAACATCATGAAAGTGAAACAAAAAGGATTCTGATTCCATTTATGATGGAACTGTAATTGTACTTATCAAAATAAGTTATAGGAAAAATTATTGTTAGAAGCAGAAACACTACTCAACTGTACAGATCTTTTAAAAAGAAGCAAGTCTGTCTCTGCTGGCCAGTAATGAGGCATGGCTCGTGATTACCAAAACTAAAAAAAAAGAAAAAAAAAATTCACTGTCAGGTCCACTAGCATCTGTGCTGAGTTCATGGGCTTCTATCAATATATATCCATCTATAGACTCCTGGGCTTAATTTGAATAGAGAGGAAAACAACCCCACTGCCCAGCTCAGCCCTCCATGCACCCTCACTGCCACACCTCAGGCAAAATACCCCCCCCCCCCCCCCCCATGCTGCACAGGGACCAACATGGGCTGCGATGGTAAAACATGAAAACCAAGAAGTCCTTTACTCCCAGAGAGACCATCATGATGTCTTGAAGCAACAAAAACCTTCCTGAAGGGCATTAACCCAGGTGGGGACAGAGGTCAGCTCAGAACGGGCTGGCTTTGAGAACTGAAACCATGTTAAATCTTGGTGGGGCAAAGCCAAGGACAGCACAGACTGGTCTGACAGCTTAATAGCACCTTTGAGCATCGCAGCAGAATAAGCTTTGTTTGACACACCACCACATCATTTCTGTTCTGCTAACAGTATGAAAGCAGTTGGGATAACAGATGATGGCTGCAGAGCTGTTTTCACTGGCTGCCTCAGTGAGCCATGGCACAGTCCTTACACACCCCGTGCTTCTGCTGCAATGTCTCACATAGGAATGACTAAAACACTGCTCAGGGACAAACCCAACGCTGCAGAACATCCTGCCTTACACAGCACCACCAGACCAAGCTTTCTTCTTGGAGCAAACTGCAGTTGGATGCAGTAGCGGAAGCCCATGCAGCCAACACAGACACCTTCAATGAGGTGTTTCCCAGAGTTGAGCTGCAGGAAAACTCACAATAGAACTGAACAAGCAGTGCTGCTGAGCAAAAGGCACTCCGGGGAAACGAGATGGAGCAGAAAATCTGACCAAGTTTTGTCACGTAGGTATTTCTCTCAAGTTTTACTTGTAGACAAAAGTAAAAGGTAAACATGAAGGCTGATTTTTCAGAACTTGAGCTATCTGACTGCAGTTCAAACCAATTTGAGATTAGGTACAACTCTGAGTTTGCCATCCGACCTGTAACACGATATCCAAACCCAACAATCAGCCTGAAGTTCACTTCAGCTTTCTTCATTTGGAGGATTACGACGAAGCGTTTCCTGAGATGTCACACTCTCAGCAGCTAATGGCATGTGACAACCAAGCACTCTTACACTGACATTCTAGAATAGCAAGCACTTGGCCTCTCCCCTGAGCAGAGCAGTGAGGAGCAGTGCTGCGAGCCCGATGTTGGGGCCGTGCTCTTACTCCATGAATTCACTCTGTGGTGGCACAGGCAGTCATACAAAGAAAGCCATGAGGCGAACTCCCAAGGCACCTGAAGAAATAGGCGTCCAACCCCTCTTGTATCTCTGGTGCTCTCCCCAAGGGATCTTCAGAGCTGGCCATGTAAAATAGCATCATTCCACAATGAGTAAAGTCCTGTGTTTGCTTTAAACTTCCCATGCACACTGCTGTTTAAACCAGCAGAGTAACTTCTGAGCCACTCTATCCTGAAGAGCCTGCTCAGCTGCTGCAGGCACCAAGCCAGGGGTCCTAGCAGGCACCTTGTGCTGCAGGACAGCAGCAGCTTCCTGGGGGCAGCTGCACCATCCCAGCACTGCCCACAGCCCCAGCACAGCTGCTGGGGTTCAGTCTCAGTACTGAAGCCAGCATTATTCTCAAAAGCTGTTAAAGAAAGAAAAAAAAAAAAAAATCAGGATGCTTGTTATTAAGCTTTGAGTTCCCTTCTAGGGGAGAAATGCTGTTTCAGCTGAATTTGGTGGAATTACAGGAGCTGGTTAGGTTAAATGCTGACTGTGTTTCCTGGAGGGCACCTGAGACAATGGCCTGACCCAAATTATTTCATCTTGATCCTGACTTAAATCATTTAATTTTGAGCTTCACAAATCCAGGAAGATAAAAACATAACAGAGGCTTGAGAGCTGCTTCCAGGTCTGGCAGCTGGGAAGCACACCATGACCCAGAGCCCAGGGTGACAAACTTTGAGAGAAAGAGCTGCAGAGGGAGAGGACGGGGGCTTCATGCCAGCTTGGCACCAGCCAGCTGCTTTGCACAGCAGTGCAGCTTCCATCAGGAGTTCAGCTTCAGGATTCAGGTGAGATTTCTGCCCAAAAATGAAGTAAAGAGGCAAAGGTCAGCTCTCCAGGCTCCCAGCCTGGGGCAGCCACCAGCACCAGAGCCCTGTCACATCATTTATCCCCAGTGCAGCTCCTACTATGAACCCCAGCCTGGCCCTGAGATATTTCCCAATCAAAGCATCATTAAAAGTTTCCCCAATTACTCCTGCTCAGGACATTCATTTTTCAGACTGAAGGAAGCCAGCCACACTGTGTCAATAATAATGAACTTATTAGCCTGAAAAAGATAAAGTATTGATCAGCTTGCTCACACCTTTCAAGAGCTTGCTAAGTAACAGCATCAGGAGATGAATATAAAGGAAAATACCTCAACCTTTGCATGAAAGGGATTTAAAAAGAGTACACATGAAGTGTTCAAAAGTATTGCTGAACTGCACAGTGCAGCAGCATGCAAAGCTCCTACAGGTCCTCACCCAAAGCTCACCAAGGTACATGAACCTGCACAGCTGTGTTAACAGGACTCAGACCACTGTTAATCCACCCAGGTGAGAAACAGCATTCATCAATTCAGACCGAAGGGCCCCATACCTCAGCTGGACCCACAGCAATTTCATGTATCTTCCAATTGTACAATATTCTGCTACTTGCTTTTAAAAAAAAAAAGTCTCTGGACTCAGCACAGGACAGCTTATTCTGGGCATTTCACCACCAACCACACAAGGGAAGGGCTGTATGGTAACAGCAAGGAGAGCACTCACTCAGCAGCAGCACAACCAGGGCACCCAGCATGTGATGCTGCAGCGTGACCCCAGGAGCATCATCTCCCTGCTACTGGAGGAGGGCTCAGCAGAGCAGTGTTGCCCCATGCCAGCCCCTGCACAGCCTATTTCTAACTCCACCTGAGCAACACAGCACAAAACCTGCATACACAGAGCGTGTCTCAGCAAGGGACAGTAATTTTCAAGCCTTCCCTCTAACCCTCGCTGGGCAATTCCAAAAAAAGCATGTCCTGGTAGAGCGGCCGAGCCCTTCCCATACACTCCTGACCTACATACATGCTTAATATGTTAATTTTTGTTTTGGTTTCAGAACAAAACCTGCCTTTTAAAGAATATTTTAACAGATTTTAAACCAGAAACACTGCACTCCCCTGAGGCATTAAAAAATGCAAACTGAAGACTTCCCATGTGTCGAGGTTATTACTTATTTCCTTCCAAAAACAGAAGAAGTGTTGCAACAGTTGTAATGCTCCAGCTCACTAGGCCAAGAAGATGTTTTCTTTCTGCACACTCATTAACCATAGTGTGGAACTCAATAACTGGTCTAATTTCCTACTTTAAATGTTTTTCTTCCCTCCGGTTTTCATTTTATGTTTTACATTTACATAGGACTACACTCGACCACTTACCTTGAGAGTCTAGATGCTGTCAGAAACAATAAAAGGAAAGGAAAAGTGTCTGGAATCACAGAAGCTTTAGTGTTGAAAATTGTAATTTAATTTCTGTAAATGAATTTAAGCACTCAAAGCTTTCTTTGTCAGCCACAGATGAGAAACTGATAGGCTTTGAAGGCAGGCAATGTTTTTTCAGTCAAACCTCTGAAGTAAATATTTACATTAGATATAATAAGAGATGTTATTTCACACCACAGATCAAATCACAGCTAGTTATTAAATCTGGTGTAACACTGGGGAGCTCCCCGTTCCTGCTGCCCACAATGGGTGCTCTGTCACCGTGCTGGGAGCCCCAGGACAGCTCCCTTCCCATCCCCAAGCATCTCTCAAGGTGCTTCCACAGCCTCAGGGGCCCACACACCAACCCTGCTTGCTGTGTGGCACAGGGACGGTCACCTCACCTGGTTCCAATCCTCTGCACAGATCAGCAGGGCTGGGGAACCCGCAGTGCTCAGCAGGGACTCAAGGAGAGGACCCTCACCCCAATACCACAGATGGGAACAGGCAGGGGAGCAGCCCTGCCCACTGCCTGTGCTCAGCTCCACCAGAAGGCATGGAGCAGGAGTGAGCACAGAGGCTTTTCCTTTTATTTGGAAAGTGGCTTTTCACAAGAAAGCTTCAGAGCATGCTAAAGATGACAACACCTCATCGGTGAGAAGGCACTTCATTTCTCCTTTTGCTCTAATAACCACTGAGGGTGGATCACTCCCCTCCCATCCTGCCTGCCTTTCTTTGCCTTACTGCACACACTTGAGACTGCTCATTTAGGCATCCACTGTGCTGCACTTCTAAGGCAAGGTCATTCACTTTGGAAGTCTCACCTTACCTTTTATTTCTGCCTTCTACCTCACCAGAGCACGAGGGCAGCAACCAGCAGACTGAGGGCAGTGGAATTCCTGCACTCGCTTATTCAGTGCCAATACACTGCAAAAGTTGCTTTGGTTTGGATGGACACACATCATGCCAAAGCATCTGGAAGGGAAGGGTCTGTCTGTAAGGGAGAGATGAAGGAAACCCTCAGGTATCCCCCTCACCCCAGCACAGTGAAGGCTCCCAGGCTGGTTAATGGAGCTGGGCATCTCCCTGAGCGTATGCACAGCCACGCAGAGCTGGCCTGGGAAGCCAGGGGTGGTACCAAGGACTCATACAACCTCCTCTCATCCCAAGAGCCACCGACTCGGGAGAACTTTTAAGCAAGATGGTGCAACCCCATTAAATTCCAGAAGCACCAAGGAGAGGTGCAAAATAAGGCATGTTCTTACTACTGGCAGGCCACCATAATATTTTCCTCTGCTTATTAGCATAATAAAATAGTGGGTAAGGCTCTGCAAACAAAATTAAGCCAGAAACCTTGCTAAAAGGGACTAGAAATAGTACTGTACTTCACCAGATATCCACCAAAGAGGAATACAAACATGTAGTTTCTAGGAAAGAACACAACCATGGTATGCTAACTACTATAAGTATTAATTAAATCATTATTAGCAATCAATCTAATTCTGTCACTTTCTGATATCTTAACTAAAGGCATATTTGCAATACTTTTGCAACAAGTTACAGCTCAAGCAATAGAGCTGCTTGCAATAATTCAGAAACATGTACACTTTCATATGAATATATCATGCCTAACTAATGAGATTGCTCATTTCATAACTTCAGTTCCATTTTTATTATTTCATAAAACTGGAAGTCCTTATCCATTTTATGAAAAACACCAAACCTTTGTGAAATTCATTAAATAAGCATAAAAAATTCATTAAACAAGTGAATTGCATTCATGGCTGCTTTGATGCAAATGCCCTTTAAGCAATGTAAAACTCCATATTGATTTAACCTTTCATGTTCTGATATTTTCATGTGGAGATATATATATATATAAATCTTTATTCAAGGAATGAAATTAAGTTCTGATCCCTTGATCTCCAGCCAGGGTGAGGTAGATTGGTCAATTTAAATAGTCACTGCTGATCAGCAAACAGCTGAGTTTGTACTAAAACAGAGCACTAGTATTCCTGTACCTCCCTACCAGCAGATAAATACACAGATAAGATCTAGGGCCGAATCAATAGGATGCCTGAAGTTTTGTCTATAGAAGAGAGGCAACACTCACCCCTGCTGGGCTGGCTATCACAAGGCCAGGGTGACCTGCTGAGGGGTAGCTACTCATTCCCACTGCCTCCACTTCCACTGAAAACTGCACCCAGCTGCACAGCCAACAGGCTGGGCTCTGTTTGACTCCCTGTGCACCCAGGCGCTGCTCAAAATGGGAGCTGCACAGTTTTCCAGGGGTTACTCTGTACCCCTTTGCCCAGCAGATGCAATACTGCACTGTCTCACTTTCTGCCTTTGAACTCTATGGACACCACAAAGCTCTCCAAGCTTTAGGCAGACAGAAGTCACTGTGATCCCTAGCCCAGCAGTTCTTTTCTTCACTGTGTTTACAGTGCATAGTGCTACACAGGTGGTAACGTGATAAAGATGTTCCTGAAACCAAGGCATGCACCCAATACCCAAAATGCATGGTTAGACCCAGAGCTGCCGTAGACTGAAGTACCTTCATTCTTCCAGCCATCCCCAAAGCTTCAGTGATGGGAAGCGGTCATTTCAGGGGGTTTATAACAGTCTGACTGCAGCAAGCCATGCAGAGGCAGAACGACAGCCACCATGCACTGACACAGCCATGCCCACAGCCAGGATTTGTGTGCTCATCCCAGCATGAAGGTGCCAGCTTGGAGGGTACTGAGCAAACTCACCACAGCGAGCCTCAATGCAACCCCAGAAAAATCAGTGGGACTCCAAAGGGATTTAAATGATATGGTTAAATACCATATAAAACACTGCTGAAGCAGGCCTAAGGCACGCAGGTGCCAGCAGAGCAGAACTCAGTGCCATCTCTTGACATTCCCACAGCATGTACCCTGCAGCCCCAAAGCCCTCCTTGCAGGTGCCTCTCCAAGATGTGTCCTTCTCCTCAGGCTCATTGAGATCCAGCAAACCGAGCCAGGAACAACTATTTCCATTTATAACCATTTAAATTATATACAATAAATTTTACGCACCAAAACAGGTCTCTAATCCTCATATTTCCCTCCAAAATACACCCAGACATCCTAATTCTCAGTTAGCTCAGCCAAACAAAACAAATTAAGTCTCTAGCCCAAGTTTTCCAGGAGTTAAAAAATGAGCCCCCAAGCATTCAAATAAGTTTTAAAAAGAAAATTACAGCTAACATATTCAAAGCATCGTCACTTTCAAAGGTCTCCTCAATTTTTACCCAACTTCCCAGAAAACACTGCCTCAAAAGAAAAGCAGAGAGTTTCTCAAAGACAGAATGGCACCCAGAGAAGCTCTGCAGAGGGACCCCAGCCTCTAGCACACAGGCAGGGCTGCCCCGCAGCAGGGAGGAAGGAGGGCACAGCCCAGCCATCTCCGTGCCTCCCAGCCTCCACGGTGCTGCAGGACATCCCAGGACAGGCAGCTGCCAGCCAGCACCAGAGAGCACCTGGAGCCCTTTAACTTCATCATTATGAGGTTTTAGTTCAGGCTGCCCTTGGCACTATGGGACAACAACAGGGCCCAGGGGGACCCTGCAGGTCCTGGAGCTGTGAGAGCACACATTCCCACAACACAAAACTAAAACTGGCTTTGTGATAATTGTAAAAGGAAAAAAAAAAAGTGATAAAAAAACCTTGGGAGCTTTTTCATGATTATTAATTTAACATACAAACTATGTTTTATTGATAGTTCCAATAGCAAATCTGCCTTCCGCATACACTGCAGCTGATGCCTAAAATAAGATGTGCAAGAAGAGAATCTTGCGCCTAAGGCTTTTTTTTTTTTTTAGGATAATTTGCTATGAGAGTTCAAACAAGTCAAGTAGGAGATGTTCAATAGGGAAGTGTTGAGCATGGCTGCTCCATGTGCTCCCAGCCCTGCAGCAGAGCTCCTTCCCTGCATGCTGTAGCCACACGTTGGGTCACCAGTCAGGTTCCCAGTTAAATAAACTCTTGGTGCAACAGCACACCAACTTCTAACATTTGGCTCTGCACGTGTTATTAGAAATGGAGGTATAAACTCCAGTGAGTCCACACCACAAACATAGCTCATTTGTCTGGAGCAATATTATTTGGCAGGGAAGTAAAAATTAATACTGTATGTTTTGGAAAGAAAAATGATTTTCCCTACATCTCACACATAAATAAATGAGGCATATGGAAGAGCAGACCCAGAGCAGCTCGAGGGTAGTGGGGCCACTGCAGCTGAGAACCTGGCCTGGGGGCTCCCCATGGCCCCACACCACAGCATCACCTCCATGGGGCCAGGACACTGCCTGTCACCCAGCACAGCTCCCTTCCCAAGCACACGCTGCCCCATCAGCTGTCAGTGGAAAACTTACAGCAGCTGCAAATAACCACAGTGCTGTTAATGTGTAAACATAGCTTTCTGCAGCCTCTTCCTTGCATTTAAATCAGTTTCACTTGAGGAAAAAAAAAATTATGTTTGCTTTAGCAAGGCTAACCAGTCAGTGATGTGTTTGGCTGGGAACTTGTTATGTTTTGCTACTTTATCATGTATCTATTTCCATGTTCAAAGGCTAGTTAAATTATTTACACTACACTTCATATATTGTGTACAACACTTGCCTTGAAATGAACAGCAACAGCAGAGCTGAGATCCTCGAATCCATGCCATGGAACACAGTGCTGCACCTCATGGGCACAGGAAGCCTCACCTGCAGCTCTGCCCAACTGGAGAGCCACATGGAAGCATTTAAATCTTTGGGGCATTAGAGGACGTGAGGTATAAAGTGAACAAACTGAGTGCTAGCTCTGCAAAAACAACAAATCTGTACAATTGTACATATCTGCAACAGCAGAGATGAACCACTGTTGGTGGCACCACAGCTGAAACACACCAACTACCACCTCGCTGCGTTCACATCCACTGGCTGGTCTCCATAAATGTTCAGCAAGCATCAATGATTGTCAGCAGGTGTCATTTCTGGCACACACGTAATGGAATATTGGTAGCAAGGTTCAATTTCTACTGCCATACCAACAGCGTGTGGCTCTGACATTGTGAGCCAAATACAATTGCTCAACCACACTGGACACAGAAGTCAGGCAGGCAGTTCTTCTTGCCAAGAATCAATGCTCTACAGCCTTAGCACTCATCTCAGTCTGAGACCGTACCAGCACAGTGTTCTCAACAGCAGCATTTGCAAGACCCCAAATAATTTACACTAATAAGGCACTGACCCACCCAGTCCCTAACAACCTCTCAGCTTGGGCAGTTCTTTGCATCAACTGTTGGGTCACCTGAAGTTGGGTTTTCCCAGCAGCAGACCCTACATCAGATGGAGGACAAGACAGTAACCCAATCACAAGGCTCAGAGTTCTGCTCCATGTAAATTCATTCCAATTATATAAACTGCCAAATTAAGAAATGAGGTATTTAAAAACAAAGGGGTTCTAACACAGCCACAAATACATAAACAAACATCACACAAATCTGTAATTCCATTCCTTGCCATGCTTGCCTATTGAAGTGCCATATGCTGCTGCAAGTGCTGTAAAAATATCATAATCAGATCATAATTATAAGGTTTGTTGAATTATAGAGCAAACAAGCCACTTATTTACATTTAAATACAAACACTGGTAATTGAAATGTCACGTGCTTCTCTGTTCTCAGCTCCAGGAAAATAGTTATCTACTGACAGCTTGATGTGCCTCTCACCAGCAGCCCAGATCCACGATGCTCCATGTCAGTCCCTGCTTGTTTGTGTTGTTCCATTTCCACCTCCCAGCCCCTGGGCTCAGTGCTGTGGTGCTGTGGAGCGGTACACAGCTGGCAGCCAGTGCTCCCAGGGGCTGACACGGGGAAATGCCACGATGATTTTAGGAAACCAATTTTAAGATGACCTCATTGAAGCCATGCAACACTCAATTCAGATGCAGTGATACCAATCAGGTCTCGTTAGGAGTCCAGCTCAGACTGAAGGTGAGCACACAGAAGGCCCAGAAGTCAGAACTGGCTTTGCTTAAGCACAACAGACGCACCAGGATTTTGTACATGGTTTCTGCTCCCACATAGGAAACTTTACTTCTGATAGCTCCTCACACCTGGATTGAGTCATGGCCTTGCTCCAAGACTGCTGCTCTCCTGTCTCATGTGGAAGCCAAGGGTGGAGGGGGGAGGGATGTACCAACTTAGGTTAATGGCCCCATACTTCAGCATGAGTTAATGGCGAAGCTTGCAGTCAGCAACAGCTGACTGGGCTAATGCTAAACTAGCATCTGGGCTAATGCTAAACTAGAGGATCTCAGTCACCTGCTCTGCTTCCCTGCACCTTCCCCAAAACAATCCCTTCTTTCTGGTTTAATAATTAAATGTCCCAAGGAAAAATAACTCGAAAAAAGCAGACAAGTGCCTTGAGCTCCGTGAGAACAAGCACTACTCACAGGAAAGCACAAGAGGAGAAACTGTTCTGGGGCAATCACAGCACAAGGGAAATCCTAAGACCCATTGACAAGATAGGCTGCATGGCTGGAGAACAGCAGAAACAGCCAGCCTAAGTGACAGCAGTACCTTTGCACTGGGCCAGCACCATGAGATGGGATATTTGTAGACTAAACGTTAACATTATTAGGGTAAGAGTGCTAATAACAAGGGCAGCATTTCTGTAACTACACTCCCTTACAGGCCCTGGCTTCATACCAACCTAACAGCACCCTACAAAGAGCTCCCCTGCTGGGTTTCGGGCCATGCAGCTGCAACACCACAGTGCATCAATGACCAGCTCTGGTTCTTGCAGGATTCTGGATTTTGTGCTTTTTAGATCTCTTTGGTATCAGAGGCCTTCCCAGTAATGTTCCTATGGATCCTGAAGACCCCAATACCACAACTGCAGATTAGGCTGGAAGAGCAAACAAGGGACAAATCAGCAGCACAGGAGCAGACTCACCTGATTCTGTCTAAAATAAAACGCCATCCTGCAATACTGTAGGGCCACACCTCCTACATCAGTGCAAGACATCTCCTCTGAAGCTCATGCACAGTGCTCACAAGTGTTTTTTTTTGTTTGGTTGGTTTTTAATCTGAGCTTTGGATACTGCCCCAGCAACCACCCAACTCCCAAACTGGCAGCGGTGAGAAAGCACCAGGCCCAGCCTTGCATCCGGCAGGGCTACCTGAGCAGGCCGCTACAGAGCAATAGCATCAACTCAGTCATTCCACAGACATCACAACTTCACATTAAGGGGAGGAGACACAAAAGAGACACGTGGGCTGCAACCCTTCCCTAGGAGTTGCTAAAACAGTCAGAAAACATCTCACGTTAACTTCCCCTCTGGAAATAAGGAGCATTGCACATTCCCATCTTTGTTTCATTTTTGTGTACTTCACTTCATCTCCCCTTTATCCATGAAAGTGGATAATAGAATAATATCTCTATGTTTAAAAATATAACAGCACAAGTCAAGCTAGGGATAAATTCTTCCCCAGCACAGTAAATTAACAACTACAGTAGTAAATGAAATCAAAAATAATAACAACAACTAAACCAGATAGTAAGATGCATAAAACCCTTCCCAGAGGCTCTGATGAGCAGCCTTTGCTCTGTCCCCCAAGAAGCTCCACCATGTTGTTGCCTGTAGAGCCACCCCACTCCACACAAACACAACACTTGATGGAGCTTTCCCTTTACCTCCAGAGGAGAGCACACACAGCACTCTCCAGCCAAGGTGGGCAGTGACTCCAACCACGGATCTGAGCCCTCAGGAGGTGTCCTCCACCCCCAGAATGCACAACAGCGATTCCCCCAGCACATCAAGGACATCAGATTGAGACACCCACCTCAAACAGTCTATCCCACAGCCACATGGCCCTGCTCCTACACCTCCTGTCCCTCACTGCAGCCTCCTGACTCAGGTGCACAAACCCCACCCCCTCAATGCAGCCCCCCATGTAGGGTCTCCTCCCTTCTCCAACACAGATGGAATTGCCCGCAGCTGGGAGCAACCTACAATTCAAGTGGCCTAAACCCACCTGTGGCTGCAGTCATCCACACCACAGCTGCATTTTAATCTTAATTACAAAATCCCAAGGAAAACCCAGGCTCTTGTTTCTCCTTTTTCGAGGAGGAAAACAATCTTTTTTGGAAAATGTGAGCGCCATCACTCTGGCACCGTGGCCATCTCAGAAGCATACCTGAGGAGGTGACCACGATTGAGGTGTGTGACCAAGGAATCCCAACCCCATTGGCGATGTAGGGAAGCCATTGGCCATCAGACCCTGGGTGCTGCCAGGAATCCCACTCCCATCGCTCACCCCAGGAATGAAACCACACAGAGGGCTGAGAAATTGTGTCTACAGACAGATTTTAGAAAGATCACTGCCGATTGCTGCTTCCTACTGTCGTAATGAACCTCCTCATTCTGAAAGTCACTTCAGGAAAACCAATACCTTTTTATGAGTTAAACTGTTTGGAGCAATTTTCTAACAATTACTCAACTCCTCTGAAATTTCTTTCATGGGATTGAAGGTTTTTCTCGTATCACATTATCTGGATTTCTCATGGATTATGCATTTCTCCAAAACTCGCTATTTGCAGATTAAAGAGAGAAAGGAAAGTTAGAAAGGACACAATAGAAAAAAGATCAGTAAAGAAAAATATTTTAAATATTAATGACCAAGGGGGAAATGGAAACACATTAAAGGCAAATGTGAGAGCTTTTAAATATGTTATTAAAATTGATTTATAAATGAGACTCTTCTTTAACCAAGTGCTTCAGCCTTCACTCCTTATTTCCTTCTGCTGTCTCTCCAAGCATTGGTGTCACCACCCAAAGCCTGTGCATCAAGGAAAGATATCTGCAAAATAATTAGGCTGGTGATGACTGCGTGCTGTTCAAAGGGGAAAACATCACCCTGTTAAGCACCTCGGAGAGGAGATGAAACGCTGGCTGCCACCAACTGCTGCACAGGTATACGTGCAGGGCATCGCCCCGTGCCCCTGGCTGCTCAGCACCATTCCCAACGGGAGCAGAGCAGGCAGGGCAGGGACCTGGCACATCCACAGATGCAGACACCAACTGGTTACAGAGGTAGAAAGAAACATTACCTGTTTTTATCCTCCTAGACGGACCTGGCAGCAGAAGCGTATTGCACAAACCGTGCGATTAATGGACCCCAAATAGTGGAGATTATCCTTGAAAGGAATAAATGTTGTAAATCTGAGGGGAAGCACCGGTATATATTTAACAAATTAGCCTCTATATATTTAATGTTCATGTAGATAGGCAAAATGCTTTATTTTAGCGCTGCTATCTGCCATAAACCACCGTAAAGTTAGAGGTGAAAACTCCAAACAGAAATATAAAACATCACCGAGAACCACAGAGCCCATAAGTTTGATTTTGTGGTGAGAATGGTCCACAGAACTCATTCTGAATGTCCTCGTAAGATCCTTTTTATAGCAGGTTATGAATCATCACACGATATCTTTAAATGGATGATCAATACTATATTTTCCCATAAAACGTTTGGTTTGAAATCCGATTTTAAGTGCATTAGAGTTTTTGTGCACCGAATGAGTGAGTGTCATAATAAATTGTCATCGGATACGAAAGAAATATAGCTTAGATTAATTGCCATATTTATTTATGAGTCTATAAAATACATTGTGAAAGTCCTGGCACATTTTTGGGATACCAGCTTGAACTTTCAAGAAAGTTAAAAGCATTAAGTGAGACTGAGAGTAGATTTATTATTGGAATGTTTTTAATTGCAGTTCCAACCAGACACAGGTATTAGAATGGTTGTGCCCTTAATGGCCACGTCTCATGTGTTTTTTCTTTAAAAATGATATACTTCCCATATTTTCATTGATTTTACGAGATTTATTGTAGATTAGCGCTGCCTGTGTGTGAACTCCCCAGCGGTCCCTGCCTCCCCAAGCAGCTGGCCCAGCCCTCAGCACCTCCAGAGCATGGCTGGGGGGGGACGGGGGGCACGGGGGGCTGTGGGGATGCATCCTGTGTGCGTGGCACCGGGACCAACAGACCTCAGGGGGACAGCAGGGCTCCCTGCTCGCTGCTCCCTCCTCCAGGGACAGATTCAGATGTATTTGGAGCAGCAGGCTGAGCCCTTCACTCAGGCTTGAACTAAGGGAGAGGCTCCTTGGGGACAGCTGATTTGATGGGCTGGGATGAGGTGTCCTAGGCTAAGTGCTTTTGGTTTTTGGTATGGGCTATCAGAGCAGCTCTTTCCAATGTGCAGCAAACATGGCCAGGTTTTGGAAAATTACAAACGAAGGTAAATAAGGCGGCAGCTCCAATCCCCATGTTTAATGGCGCACGTAAGCTGGTGATAACTCATGGAAAATAAGGCACCATCGCATGTAACCGGCACACTAATTAAAGCATAGATCCTGGAAATTACAGCGAGCAGACTAGGAAATGGAATAAAACTGTCATTCACTGCCACAGAACAAAGATGATGAACGATACCTGCAGTAATACAGAGAAGAGCCTCCAGCTCAGAAGCAGCCCGCTCACCCAGGCTGCCCCTTCTCTCCAGCAGCACAGCAGCTGTGCAGAGGCCAAGGAGGCACTGCATAGTGTGGTGCCCAGCGGCACCAGGTGAGCCTGGCATCCAGCTCAGCTGTGCCAAAGGAGAGTTGGATCACCTTGCTGCACAGCTCCTTTAGCAAAGCAGCCTTTCCACAGTGGCCAAGCAAAGTGAAGGTCCACTCAAGGCCATCGCACCAGCCATGGCTCCATTGGCTGTCACTGCCCCTCCATGCTCCCCACAACCCTCCCAGCACTGTGGCAGAGTCCAGGAGCATCCGACACCAGTGGAGTAAAACCATTCAGCTCCTCCAATTGCCATAGGTACACAGCTAGCCAGCAGCACCATTTTGATGATTCTGGAGTACGAATGTCCAAAGACAACCAGACTTACTCCCACTGTATTCCAAAGTTGCTCTAAAAAAGCCCCCCTGCCCCTCGTGTTTCTCCCCCGGCTCACAGGGCAGCACTTTATCCTCCCAATTACATCTTGCCCCACACCAGTGTGTGTCCCATGCTTCGCTGTGCCAGTTCTCCCCTCCATCCTGAAAACAGTTCTATTTTCTGCTTGTATGCTAAGCAATTAAAATGCTTTATCTCCAACAAGATATTAATCTTAATATTGTCCTAATTTGTTTCATCTTTTTCTGCCTCTCATGCAGAAATCGGTCTTGACAATAGCCACTGAGATAAGGGCAGTGCCCAGCGAGCTGCACAATGCACCATCATATACACTATTTTAGTTTGTCAAAACAATTAGTGTTCATTTTGGCTTTATTCAGTTAAATCTACAATGACTGATCAGTATAAATTATGTATTAGGCTGCCCAGCTGTACTTGTTTATTCATGCATGGACTTGAAGAATTTTCATTTTCTCAGTACAAAAAAAAAAAAAGATGCGGCCAAAAGAATCTCCCCATATTCTAAAATATAAAGAGACTTTATTCTCCACCACATTTCTGCTGCGTGTTTTTGAAGCTGCTTTGTTCCTGCCCCTCTCAGAACGTTATTCTTCCTTCCCAGAGCCGCTGCTCCAACGCTTATGTCAATTAACTTATTATTTCCTTCGCAGCTATCGGCGCCTGTGTTTGTGTTGCTGCGAAGCACGCACTGCTCCTCTCACCCCTTCCAATTACCTCTAAGCAAAGAGGTATCACAGCTAAAACAAATGGTGTTGGTTGTAAAAGCACCAAAAATCACACTGTGGGCTGCATCCTGCCTTGTTTCAAGAGGAATGGCTCGGGGAAATGCGTACTGTTGTGCTCCCCTCTGTCAAGAACAAAAGTTTGTGAATTGAGGGGATTGCTGTGTGCTCACAGTCACAGCCCTGGCTGGGCAGCTCAGTACAAGCACTGTGCTGGGCACATGTGGGGACAGCTCAAGTGGGGCACAGATGGCACGAGTTCGGATAAAGAGAAATCTGCAGTGACCACTTACAGCACCAGTTCACCAGTTATGCTTCTCTGAGAGGCAGCAGAATGGAATCAAAGCTGTTTCCCTGCAACGAGAGAGCAGCAAATTGCACATTGCTTCCCAAAGCACAGAACCAGGCTGAGCTCAAGATGCTGCTCACAGATAGCTGGGGAAAGGCAGAGCCCTCACTGCTGCTGGCCACAGTCTGGGCCTGAGGGCAATTCATGGAATAGCGCCTGGGCGGGGGGGGGGGGGGGGGCAGGGGGGGGCAGGGGGGCGTAGTGGGTCCGGCGGATCCCAGGCGGGGGCTGGGGGGGGCAGGGGGGGGGGGGGGGGGGGGGGC
>JAPSGF010000031.1:7173787-7325565 GCA_035772895.1 Perdix hodgsoniae
GGGGGGGAACAGAGCGTGAGGCAAAACGCTTCCGTAGGGCCAAGCACTGCAGGAGCGCGGCCATGGATCACAGCTGGGCTCAGCTGAGCGAGCCCAGCAGTCAGAGATGCACTCTCAGGTTGGCTGCACAGCTAAAGTCGGCAAACGCAATGCCTGCTTCTTTGGGCAGACAACACGCGTGCTGGTAAAAATATAAAAAAAATAAAAATTAAAAAAAACATGAATAAATTAACAAAGGAAGGAAAAAGGGGGGGGGAGGGGAAGGGGGAAGGAAAAAAACCCTCAGTTTTGCTGAATGAAGTGCTTTAGAACAAGTGGTTTTATTACTTTATAATTAGCATAATTTCCCCCAGAGGGATTCTCGCAATTAAATAATTAGCAGTAATGTTCCCCAGAGGTGCTCCGTCAGGACGCTCCCAGCCGCCCCGCAGCCCCGCGCAGCGCCCCGCCCGGCCCGGCGCGCAGCTCGGCAGCGCCACCCGTCGGGAGCGGCACCGGGCGGCGGGACGGGCAGAGCGGCCGCCGCCCGCCGGGCCCAGCGCCGGAACGGGGAAAAGTTGTCGGCTTTTCTCTTTTCTTTTCTCTTTTCTCTCTCTTTCTTTTTCTCTTTTTTTCCTCCCTTTTCTCTATCTTTTTTTTCCCTTTTCCCCCTTTTAATTTTCAGCTTTTTTCTTCGTTTGCCCCCGAAAGCAAATCGCGGCCGGGCCCGCCGCAGGGAGATCCGCGTTTACCACCCGCGGATGTCGCCTCGAAGGCAAACCCGCACGATGGCCGCTGCCGTCAGTTAATCGGTTCCACTGGGCGCTGCGGTGCGGGCAGGGCCAGGCTGCGGGCGGCCATCCATCCCTACCCGCCCCGACCATCTCCTGTAGGGAGGCACGATCCGGGCCCGGCTCCGCTTCGCTGCGTGGGTAACCGGGGATCGGAAGGCAATAGGATCCCGTCCGGGAGTCTGGCGGAGCCGCTTGCTCACCGCCTGACCTCCGCCTGAGCCCTGGGGAGACACGCTCGCTCAGTGCCGCTATTTCCCCCTTTATCACTTTTTTTCCCCGGAGTCAAATTCGGATCGCTTAAAAAATAAAAGGAGCGGAACCAACAGCGAAACACTCGCCGCCTGCCTCCGCCCCAACGGGACGGCACCGAGGGGCTGCGGGCGCTGCCGGTCTCTGCCCCGTCGCATCCGCTACCGCTGCTTCTGCCCGCCGCTCCCCATCCCAAACCGTACAGCTGCCCCTGCCCCACTGCGTTCTTCCCCCGTTTCTGTCCCTATCCCTATTCCTATCTCTACCCCTGCCCTGCCCGCCGCTGCCCGCCGCTGCCGGCAGCCCGTGACGTCAGCCCGCCCGCTCCTCGCCCACCGCGGAACGCTCGAGACCTATAGAGCAGAAAATAATGCACCAAGCGGGTCCGTGTCTTGCGAGCCCGACGTGATTTCCCCCCTCCTTCAAAAAGAGGGAAAAAAAAAAAAAGGAAAAAAAAGAAAAAAGGAGGGAAAAAAAAAAAAAGCCCCTTTGCACTTAAACTCTTTATACATGTGGGGTGGCTTTTTAAACTCTCTCTATCCAAACATATTTATTCAGAGCGATGGGAAGCGGGGGGCAGCCGATTTTATTTTTGTTTAACCCAGGCAGGGAGCCCCCCCCGCCTCAGATGTCGGGCTGCTTTTCTTAAGTGCAATCATCTATAATTGAGCAAAAAAAAAAAAAAAAAAAAAGCCATACGTGGAAATGTGTGTGTGAGAAGGTGCATCCTGAAGCGGGGTTTAGTTACAATCGATCTTGGGGGGAAAATATTGCCTATGGTCCAAAAATAAGGAGCGGCTATGTCTTTCTCCCAGTTCGGATACCCCTACAGCACCACTTCGCAGGTAAGGCGAGTGAGCAGCACTCACTTTTGTTCAGATTCCGCTGCTGCCGTCCAGATGTCTGTTCCCCCTCCCTTTTTTTCCTCCCTTTCCCTTACTTAGAGTCTTTTTTTAAAAGGGCACATCTGGAGCCTTTTTTTAAAAAATGTGCGTGTGTGTTTATGTCTCGTTCGTGTCGTGTTAGGCTTATACAAATAGCTCGCAGTTCGCACAGCGAAAGGCGTTTGGGAAACCGGTGCTTCCTGCCCCCGCTCCCCTTCCACCGCTCACTCGGAAGCGCAACAAACAAACACACGCGCGCTCCGTCCCTCCGTTCCGCGCTCCCCGGGCGCCGCTCCCCGCGGAGCCGCTGTCGGACCCCGCACCCCGGGGCGCCCCGCACCGCCGCCCCGCCGCCCCGCGCCGCACCCCGGCTTGGGTGGGACGGTTCGGGCGCCGCAAGCACGGCGAGGTGCGTGAGCCTCCCCCGCTCGGGAAGTTCGCCGTCCCTTTCAACTTAGTGAAATCGAGTGCCTTCGATTGCGTTAGCTGACATATTTACTGCTTTGTCTATTGTGGAATTAACTGTAATCGCAACTTCTTGCCTTGAAATCGATGCTAACGGACCGAGGGGGGCGGGCAGGGGGGAGCCGCGCGGATCTTTTGCCATTTTCGAGAGCGACCGTTCCCTCCGAGTTCCGCCCGCTCCGCTCCGCTCCGCGCGTCCCCGCTCCCCGCGCCGGGAGCTCCCCCGCCCCCGCCCGCCCCCGCCGCTCCGGGGCTGCCCCGCGGCCGCTCAGCGCGCCCCGTCTCTCCGCCGCAGTTCCTGGTGCCCGGCAGCCCCGGCGCGTCCTGCTGCGAGCCCGCTCCCCGCTCCGGCCCGGATGCGTCCTCGGCGCCGGCCGCCGCCTCGCTGTGCTGCGCCCCGTACGACAGCCGGCTGCTGGCGCCCGGCCGCGCCGAGCTCAATGCGGCGCTGGGCATGTACGGAGCCCCGTACGCCGCCGGCCAGGGCTACGGCAACTACCTGCCCTACAGCGCCGAGCCCGCCGCCATCTACACCGCGCTGGTGAGTGAGGGAGCGAGGGAGCGCCCGACGGCCGCGGCGGCGCGGCTCAGCCCTGCGGGGCCGTCGAGGGCCGGGGATGGGGCCGGGGTCGGGGTCCCACCGCTGCCGCTTGCCTTTGCAGAACCCCCAGTATGAGATCAAGGAAGGCGCCGGCACTCTGCACTCGGGGATCGCGCAGCCCGCCGCTTACTACTCGTACGAGCACTCCCTGGGGCAGTACCAGTACGACAGGTAACCGCGCCGTCGGAGCGCCCGGGGAGGCGGCCGGGAAGCCGGGCGGGCAGGGCCGGGGTGGGATCGGGCACCCCTCACGCCGCTCCCGCAGGTACGGGCCGGTGGATTTCACCGCTTCGGCCCGGCGCAAGAATGCCACTCGGGAGACGACGAGCACCTTGAAGACGTGGCTGTACGAGCACCGCAAGAACCCGTACCCCACCAAGGGCGAGAAGATCATGCTGGCCATCATCACCAAGATGACCCTCACCCAGGTCTCCACCTGGTTCGCCAACGCGCGGCGGAGGCTCAAGAAGGAGAACAAGATGACCTGGTCTCCCAAGAACAAAGCGGGGGAAGAGAGGAAGGAGGACGGCACGCGGCACGACGGGGAGTACGGCGCGGGGAACGACGGCCGAGGTAGGGCAGGGCGGGACAGGACGGGTCGGGCGGCGCGGAGAGGCCCCGGGCCCCGCACCTGCCCTGAGGACCGCCGCCCCCTCCCGCTGTGTGTTGAGCAGAGCGGAAGAGCTGCAAGGAGGACAAGGAGCTGCGGCTCAGCGACCTGGATGACCTGGAGGAGGAAGACGAGGAGGATGAGGACGAGGAGGAGGCGGGGAAGGCGGCGAAGGGCCGGCCCGGCTCTCTGCAGGAAGCCCCCGGCCCCGGCTCGGCTCTGCCCGGAGCCCCGCAGAGCGCCTGCAGCGCGCCCGGGCCGTGCCGCGCCTTCCCCTGCCCACGGGCCCCCGCCGCGGCCCCGGCCCCCGCCGCCCTCGCCCCACCGCCGCCCTACGCGTCCCCGGAGAAGCCGCGCATCTGGTCGCTGGCGCGCACGGCCGGGGCCAACGCGGCGCGCAGAGGCAGCCCCGAGGGTCGCGGCACGGAGGAGGGCGGCGGGGCGGCGGGGGAGCTGCCCCCGGCCGCAGAGGCCCCGTTCCGGAGCTCCGCCTTCAGCCCCCAACCCGTCCCGCGGAGCTGCGCGTCGCACCGCGGCCAGGGGCAGCCGTGCCAGTACGCGGCGGGCGAAGGTACCCGCGCCGGCGGGGCCGCGGGGGCGGGGGGGACGGGGCGGACGGGGATGCCGTCTCCTGCGCGCCCGCGGCCCTGAATCGTGCCCGGCGCCCCGGGATGCGGCGGGGCCGGGTCGGGCGGAGCCCCCGCGAGCTGCGTGTGTCTGTGCAGGCTTCGGGCGGGGCGGCGGGGGCGGCCCGGGAGGCGCCGAGCCGGGCGGGACGTGCCTGGAGCGGCTGCGGACGGCCTTCAGGCCGGTGCTGAGGAGGTGAGGTAGGTGAGGGGCCGCCCGCTCCGCCCCGCTCCCGGCGCTGCCCCGGCCGGGCGCGTCCCGGAGGTGCCCGTCCCGGGCCGCTCACTCCGCCTCTCCCCCTCCCCCCGCTCCCGCAGGGCCGCCTGCCCCTTCCTGAGCGCCGGCGGCGGGGCTCGGGCTGCAGCCAGGCTCTCGCCCTGAAGCAGGACGCGGTGCTGCCCAGCGCCGAGCCCCCGGCCCGGGCACGGCGGGCACCGCTGCTCGCAGGGCGGGCGGAGCGGCTCCGGCCTCGATGCCGCTCGTTAAATACACGCGATTGATGTCTTTACCAAAACCAAGACTCAGCTTTTCCTCCCGTTTCCCCACGTCGTGCTTTTGTTGTTATTTTCCCCCCAAACCCGCTGGTTCCATCGCTCGGAGCGGCGGCGCACGACGCGCGGTCCCCGGCAGCACCGCCTCGGCCGCGCCGTGACCCCGCGGCACTCAGCGCTGCCCCGGGCGGGGACGGGGCGGCGGCGGTCGGGCGTCGTCGGTGGGTCCGGGCCGCCGCCTCCGCCCCGGACAGCGCTGCTCTCCGCGGGACGGCCGAGAAAGGGAAACAGCATCTCTGCATTCTTTCTGTTTAATTAAAAGTGTCATCAAACACTTTGTGTTCGGACTAATAAACCAAGCAGGGATGAGGAAAGAATGTTTCTTTGTTCCTGTTTCTAGAAGCAGTGGCAATAATTTAAATTAATAACTGCGGTAATTAAGAGGTCATCTATAGATCAAGCCGATACCTGCCATTTCCCAGTTCACCGGGGTCAGCATTTACATTAAGTCATTTGTGGTCAATAGAGTCCAATGAATTCTGCCTTAATAAATCAGGGAAATCAATCTTGAATATCGAGTACACTTCTCTATGTTTACCCAAGGTACCGAAGGCAGCGGAGGGAACTCCTGGGGGTGCGGATGTGGGGCTGGGGCAGCGGAGGGGCAGCGGGGCCGGGCCGAGGCGGGGTGGGGTGGGAGCTCTGCGGTCCCGGGGCGGCCCCGAGCGGCGCGGTAAGAGCGCGCTGTGCCGCAGTGACCCGCAGCTTAGGGTAGGGGAAATTAAGCTGCGAAAAGATAAACATTATTTCAAGTGGGATTTGAAGGATTAGGGCCTGTAATAAAGAGTATTAGGCCCTTTCGGAGGGTTCTCGCAAGGCGACTTGGCCGCTCCTCCTGTGCCGCCGGCGGGGCCGGGTGCCGCCCCGAGGAGCGCAGCTCGGGGTCCCCACGCGGCTCCATCCCGGCTCTGCGGGAACGGAACGCCCGGAGCCGCCCGCCAGAGGCGAAGCCTCGGAGCCGTACCGGCAGCGCCCCGAGGGGCGGCGGGGGCTCGGTGGGGCGGGGAAGCTTTGGGATGTTTCTAAGGCAGGCACGAAGGTACCCTCCGGGAGCCTTAAGACTCGTGTTTTTTATTACTTTGCCTCCCTTCTTATTAAAGGTCAAGCGAGCGAGATGCAGATTATCCCGCCCGCCCGCCCAGGACTCCTCCGCAATCTGTCACGCCGGCAAGATATGTATCGCAAATCTCTCCAAATATAATCTCCCGGAATCATATTCCGAATACTGTTTTGATTAAAAACCAGAGCGCGGACTGACGGAGAACAAATACCGGGAGCGGAGCACGGAGCGGGGGATCGGCCTCTGCGGGCTCCACAGGAGCGCACCGTCCCGGTGCCGTAAGGCCCGCAACAGCCGCTCGGAGCGAGGAGCGGACGCTGCCGGCCTCCCCCCGCCGCTCCCAGTGCCGTCGGTCCGGTCCGGGTGCCGCGCACACTCCGCTGCGCCCGCTCAAAGGCCGCGCCGCGCTCGCTAATGAACTTTCCTCCGAGACAATTAGGAGCTCGGCGGGGCGGGGGGCCGATGAAAGGCCGTCTTTGTGCGGTCGAGACGGCGCGGCTCGGCCCGGCCCCCCCGTGCTTCCTGCGGCCCCGCGGTGACCCGCCCTGCGGCACGGCCCGCCGGGGGCAGCGGCACTCCCCGGGCGGCCCCTCCGGGCTGCGCCCCGCACACGGGGGTCGCTGTCCCGCTCCTCCCGCCCGCGGGCTGCTGCGGTCAGCAAAAGCGACGGCTCGTTACGGGGTGGCCGCCGGGGATGGGGTGGGGAGAAAGCTGTAGAAAGGCGCTCCGGGGAGACGTGAAGGAGGGCTCGAGTTCTGCGACCGGGTGGGAGGGAGGTGGGGGAGAGAATAATTCCCCACTGCTTTCCCCAAGTCCCCCACGCTGCCCTCGGGCACCTGCTGTGCTGCTGTCCCTCGCGTACCAGCACAAGTGCTCCCGTTGTCCCCGGGATCACGGCCCCGAGCACAAGGCACCGCCTGGCTCAGTGCCTCCTGGCCTCATGCTTTCCCTTGCAGGAGGGTGGGAGAGGAAACCTTCACTCACTCCTGCACCCCACACCAGGACAGAGGCTGTGACAAGGAGTGGGATGTCAGCCCTTGTCCTGCCTGGTGCCCTGCCGTCCTCCCCCTGAGAGGCAGAGCTGCCCAGGGCAGCAGGGTCAATTCTGCCATCCTCACAGGACAGAGGAACCCAGCCCTTGGAGATCCCTCCTTAAAGGAGCAGAAGTTGTAGAACTACATGGATATTGAGGAAATGAAGCAATGGACAGCAGCAATTGTTTCAACACAATCTCAAAGGCAGCATGAGCAGCTTTTGGGCCAAATGCCATTTCTGGCCCAAAGCATCTGCTGGGGAAAGGCACTATATTACTTGTGGCTTTTTTTTTTTTTTTTTTTTACCTAACCTTCATCTGAAAATAAATTGCAGGCCAGAACAGGTGGATAACATTCTGGAATGATTTAATGATTTATTTAATCTGGATTCTCTTTCAATCTACTTAACAGGATGAATACTTTTTTTAGCCTGAATCCAAAAGCTGGGTTTTTCATCTAAAGAAGAGAAAATACCCCAACAGAGCTCTGCTGCACCAAGGTGTGCTCCCCAGCTCTGCCTGCAGCACATCGGTCATTCTGGGGCTGCTGAGTGCCCCTAGAAAACCAGATTTTCTTCCTTGCCATCTGCACAGTGCCTCAGATGGTATCTGCTCTTCTTTATTCAGTGTCTGGGCGATAAGACAGCTGATCTTAGCACCAGGCACTTCGCCTTCAATCTGAATATGGGCAGCTTTCAGCCTGTGAAGACAGCTGCTCTCCAGTTCTCCCTCTCCATAGGGCAGCCTGGGGCACCAGTGAGCAGAGAGTGACCAGAGAGCAAGTGCTGCAGCACAGCACCAGCAGACACGAAACCAGCGTTTCCCATCCCCATGCCCTGGGAACCTGGCCAGGCTGAGGGACTTCCAGCCCCTGCCCTACCGAGGACATCGCCGTCACCTGCCAGGTGCTTGGCTGCAGCGTCCATGTGGAACAGCAGTGTGAAGAAGCATGGGAGTTGAATCATGCTTAACCCCAAGCTGCAGCCGTGAGCCCTTGCCTGGCTTGGATGAGCCATCCAAGTGGATTTCTCTATTTTAAAGGCACATCATCCACGTAAAACACCTCCAAGATGCCCTCCATAGCTAGCTGCTTAATGGAACGTCTTAATTATATCCACCAGCCATGAAACAAGCAGTGCTGGAGCTCCCTGCTGCCACAGCCAATCCCACTGCTGCTCATTATGGGTAACAGAAAAATATCACCTCCACATCACTGTGTTCAGGTCTTCCCTATGTGAACCACAAGAGGCACCGGACAGTGACATGGTGGGTAAAAGTTCCCACAGACCAGGATAAGGTAACGTCTATAAAGAGACATAATTTCTCAAACCAAATGCTAAATGATGGATTTTTTTTTTTTTTTTAATCAGACACCTGTATGCTAAATATTCCTGTGAGCCATCAGCACCCAGAGTAGTGCAGGTAAAGCAGTGCTGGCTACCTTAGCTGGGGGAAGGCAGATTCTGCCAGCAGGACTTAAATGTCCTATTCCTTAGCATCTGCCAAAGGGAGCTGATGCATTCCTGTTCCCCCACATCATGCCCTCACTGGGGCAGCTCACAGAGGCACCGTATCAGGGGCCCATCTGCCTATCAAGGGTCAGAATTTACCTGCAGAAAAATCAATTGCCAGTAAAACTCCTCCTCCTACAGTATCCTGTAGAATTCAAAAATGTAACATATATTACTCTTCTCCCTGAACTTTCCCATAAAATATTGGCTTACTCAGTATTCCGTGGCAGGAAATTAATAAGACTTGTCCTAGTTCCTCTCAATTGCAGCAATAATATAACCTCACTTTCTCTTCACACACATTGAAAACTGGAGCTACAAATATAATATGTGGTATTCCATAAATGAATCAGATGTAATTACAGTGTAAGAATGCAGTCGTAGGGGCAA
This sequence comes from Perdix hodgsoniae, assembly GCA_035772895.1. Lineage (NCBI taxonomy): Eukaryota > Metazoa > Chordata > Aves > Galliformes > Phasianidae > Perdix > Perdix hodgsoniae. The sequence goes on from JAPSGF010000031.1 coordinate 7,182,542, forward strand.
TTGTATTTGGAGCCCAACTCAGAAAGTTAATAACAGTGACGGGCTCTCTGTCACCCCCTCACCCCAAATCACAGAGCCACGCTGCATTACGCAGTGCCCAGGAGGAGCTGGCTCCTTCAGCCTTACCCAGAGAAGCTGCTGGGCCCTGGATTTGCTTTCAGAGTGCTCTGGGTTTTCTTTAGTGAAATAAAATTTGGGGCCAGATTTCTTATGGAAACAACGCTCCTGTAGTCCCCATGAGAGAACACCGCCACATGCCCATCATTTCCTAATTTGTTAAATTAAATGATGTATCTCAGCCAATGGCAAACATGAGTGTCCATGCTGCTGCCTCCTTACATAAACTGTGAAAGAAGTCTGTGCAGCCCCAGAGCATCGTCTCCAGAGGTCGAGGGACCAAAATGGTTCTTCAACAAGTGCTGGCACTGTTGTTGGCACTAAGTAGAGGAGCAAGAAATGAAACCCACACACCAGAATGGTAAGGAAATTTCTGCTGCAGAGCTCTCTCACTTTTAGCCACCCAGGCCCTGGGCATGCAGACATGTCCACAATGCTCTGGTAGCAGCAGTTCTTAGCCCACACCCTAGGTCACAACTTTACCTTGATCAAAGTGAGCAGCAGACCCTGACCCTTCCCTGCAGGGATGCCCAAAGACATGAGCAGGAGCTCCGGGTGGCAGCTGGCTCACAGCAGGTGCTCACATAGCCTGCTCCATGTCAGCCACACCGCCTGCAGTCGTGTCCCCTGTGCATGGTTTACTTCCTTGGAGGGAGGGTTGGGCTTTGTGAAGGATGTACCTGTTTGTTATGTTGATACATTTTTCCTACTTGATTTGTTGGGGACTGAGTGACCTGGCAATTAAAATGACTTCATATTGCTGCTTAACTCTTATTGATGTCTTGTTCAGTTCCCATTTACATACATGGGAAGCAGAATGCAAGCCCTGCTCCTGAGCAGATCGCAGGGGATTCTGTGATGGGTGCTGCCCAGGATGAACTCCTCACACCTCTGTCCCTGCACAGTGACTGCTGCAGTGCTCCCATACCGCCGGGTCACAGCTGGGGTTTGTCTCACTGCTGCAAAGACTGCAGCATCCCACAGCAGCCCTTCACTTGACCGTATTTCAAAATTAAAACCAATCTAAGAAACAAACAAAGCTACCAAACCTGAGGACAATTTTTTTTCTGTTGCTTAATTCCAGCAGCAAAAACCCCAGTGAATACATTAACAGCAACTTCCCCCACTCCTGTCTGCTTCATGTATGTGAAACCTCTGCCACAGGGGGCTTTGCAAAGGCCAGAACAAAATCTCTGGGGACTCCTTCCCAGAAACCTGATCACTGCCATAAAGTTCTGGTAACCGATCCTGAATATCCAAATTTCAGACATTTCAGATCCAAATCCATACATAACACCACATCTTTGCAGAAAAATCTGGTGCAGTCAAATGGTAGAGAAAGATAACAGATTCATTTCTATTAGACTTCGAGGTGCACTCTGCAGTGGTGTTTTATATTAGTCGTACATGTTTTATATAAAATATAGAGAGATAAATTTACATTTATCAGGCACTTCTGAAATGTTAGAAGATTATTAATGTCTTAACAATTCAGTGGAATTCTTCCCTCACAACATCTCTTTCCCTTTTGTTTATGTTTTGGGAGGAAATGTCAGCAGTACAAAGCAATGGTGCTGCACAAAACCACCACCCCAACAGAGGTGTTGCAAAACAACAAAAGAAATGAATACAACCAGGAGAGAGCTGTGTAAGGGGTCCCTGGTGGAAGGAAGTGAATATGTGAATGAATGGAGTTTTACACACACGCACACCCACACTTATCATTTTTGATAATCAGAAAACTATTGTTTTATTCTTTCTTTCCATTTTAGTCATCTCATCTCTTCTTGCTTCATGCCACTCCAGGTGCCACCGTGCTCCTCCCATTCTGAAGCTCACTTGATTTAAAGATCAAACCAGGATTTAAAGAACATGAAAGAAACCCCAAAGTTCATCATCACCTGGCCTGTGGCTGTCACAGGAAGCAGATACACAGGGTATCTGACAGTCCTTCCCTGCCTGAGACTAGCTTTAAAGCGGCTCCTCGGTGCCTTTTGGGAACCCAACTGTCCTTAATCCTGAGATACAAGCAATTTAGGATCCTTTCCTCCCTTCCTTCCCTTCCTTCCCTTCCTTCCCTCCTCCCTTCCTCCCTTCCTCCCTTCCTCCCTTCCTCCCTTCCTTCCTTCCTTCCTTCCTTCCTTCCTTCCTTCCTTCCTTCCTTCCTCCAGGAAGCTGCACATACATCACAAAACACCAGCACTCCACACCCATATATGAGTTAAGAAGAGATTCCTTATTACTTTGCAGGGCAAATATTGCAAGCACTTTCCACTTCAACCTGTGCATGCAGTTTGCTGCAGCCATCGCAAATAAAAGGCAGGAATATCCGTGGGAAGAGCAGCGCTTAAGCACTTAATGAAAACCCCAGTGGAAAGCAAGTTGTGAATGCATACTTCTACCCATTAGCCCTGGAGTCACATTTAGCCATGCAGAGAGCAACAACAAAAAGATCTAAACCGATTGTTTACTGCTCAGACTACAGCCTGTTCAAACGCCCCTCGTTAGTGCAGCAATAACACGCCTTTCCAGGGATTGTGGCTGATTTTGATCAGTCATACCAAGCCGTGCCTCAACCCGTTTCAAAATGATTACAGCCTGGTCATATTTTAAGTGTCTATGAAATTATGCAAATGGAATCTGTACCAGAAAATCAGATTGCCAGATAATTGACCATTAATCTTTGATAAAAGTTTAAAAAAATTAAAGCAATCAGAAATCAGCTTAGCATACAGTCTCTCGGGCCTTATTTTGGTCCGGTAAGTCTGTACACTAAGCTGATTTCTGATTGCTTTAAGTTGTAAAAATTGCTTTTTAACCCACGGATATCAATGAGATTGCACCTGGAGTAAGTCGGGCTGCACTTGATCCGTCGTGTGCCTTAATCACAGTATATTTTTGTTAAAACCCAGTATTTGTGTGGATCTGGGGATGCTGATTTGTTCGAGCGCACGATAATCTCCCCTAAGCCCGTCAGGATACAGCAGGTTAATAATGCCGTAAGGAGAATCCAATTTATTCATAAAGCGCAGCGCCCGAACCAAACTGTTCTTTTGTGGCCGCGCCGCTCCCCATTGGCGGCGGCAGACAAAGGGCTGCGTGTGCAGCCAATGGTGCGGGGAGCGATGGCGCGGTCGGCCACGCGGCCGTGAGCCCGGAGCACATGTGGTCCCACAGCACGGGGCTGCCGCTCGACGCGCCGCTATGGGCACCGCTGCCCTCGTTAGTGACAGCGCTCCGCCGGCACACCGAGCGCCCGCTCGCTGTTTGTCAGAATGTAATGAGCACACGCTGTCAAGCCTTCCTTCCTCTGTGGCCAACGAAGTCGAGATAAATCTGGAAGTTGGGCTTGCTTTGTGCTAAAGAAAACCCAGTGTTTTCTCCTTGAAGTGCAAACTACCGCGGTCTGTGAGCTCTGAACCCCGCCAACCTGTCTGCGCTCCTCTGCCCACACCATCTCTGTAGGCCGCTCTCTGCATAGCACAGCTGTTCCTTGCAGAGCTCCCCTCTGCTGCCCTGCTCAGAACCACAGCGATGGGGTGGCAGGATGGATCCCCGCAGGGCGGGCACCCGGCAGGTCCACCCTGCCAGAACATCCCCACTGCTGTGCTGGTCCTTCTGAGACCTCCAGGGAAGGGAAATGCAACAGCAGCCAACGCACAGCTTCAGATTCATCCACATAATACAGGCTTCTGATAAAGTTACTGGTGAATCATGGAATCATAGAATGGCCTGGGTTGAAAAGGCCCACACTGCTCATCCAGTTCCAACCCCCTGCCCTGTGCAGGGTCATCAGCCACCAGCCCAGGCTGCCCAGAGCCACATCCAGCCTGGCCTTGAATGCCTGCAGGGATGGGGCATCCACAGCGTCCTTGGGCAACCTGTGCCAGTGCCTCACCACCCTCTGGGTGAAAAACTTCCTCCTAATATCCAACCTAAACCTCCCCTGTCTCAGTTTAAAACCATTCCCCCTTGTCCTGTCACTGTCCACCCTCATAAACAGCCGTTCCCCCTCCCATTTATACACTCCCTTCAACTACTGGAAGGCCACAATGAGGTCTCCACAAAGCCTTCGCTTCTGCAAAAGATAATGAAGATAATTAATATATTGATCAGATGAAGGAGATCCATCATCCACCAAGCACCGGAATTCCTAGAAAATAAACCATTCAGCACGCTTCAGTTCAGCTCAAAGCTGCGGGTGCAGCAGTAAAAAAATGAGATCCAAATCTATGCTTTATGTTTCACAGGCGGCTGACCTGAATGCTCTGAGCATTTTCTCCCAGGACAAGAGTCACTTTGCTGATGTGATGGAATTTTTGCTAAAACCAGAAGTCAAATCACCTTCATCTCCCCAGGATGCTGCAGTAATGAAGTCTGTCATGAGCTGGTAGGGATCCAAACGCTGTAACTGCTGCTAGGGCTGTGCCCAAGGACACCAGTGCTCCCGGTCAGCATGGCTGAGCTCAGTGCCAGAGAGCTGTTCGTGCTTCAAACAATTCCTAAACAACTGCACTTTTACAGGTGCTTGCTAGAAGCATTTTCTCACATGTGCAGCAGAGACTAACATGGAAAAATGCTGTCAAACATTGCTGAGACCTCAACACCTTAGCACCGGCAACTGCTGATTTCAAACCACTTCCCACATTCTCACCAACACAGCAGCTCTATTCCACATCAGCTGGGTTGCTCATTTCCCTTCCTTTGTAGAACTGCCTGGGCAACCCTACAGCAGCTGGTCTGTGCATGGAACAGGAGGGGACTCCCTTGCCACTGACCTCCCAGGTGTTTCAATAAATAAAGGAAATACAAACTTGAGCAAAATGAGGTAAAGAGATGAAGGCAATGAAGTAGGCAGCTCAGAACTGAAGCATGAGTCAGAAGATCCCTCTGGTCCACTAAGAGCAAAGCACCATATCCAGTAATGGCAACACCACCTAACTGAGGCCAAGCGGGCCTTGACCTGCAGGACACAGGGAAATACATTTGGGCAGAAGTAGCCCATGGTATCTCATTTTATTTGTGGAGAAAAGCTTTTCTGCTTCATGAAGATCCTGAGGGAGAAGTCACCTTGCTCTGGACAAAGCACGTATCTCATGGGTAGGTCCTACTGACAATTTGAAAACCTAGGTTATGAGAACACACAAGCCTTTGCACACAGAGAATAAAAATAAGTCTCCAAATACTCAGCGATGGTGAAAATAGCCCTCGGTGAGGAGGGAGGAAATGTTGCCACAACCACCCAGCCATGTCTGTGTATCCTCAAGCATCTTTTGGCTAATTCCTGCACTGGGCTTCAGCTGGCTGAGCACAGCCACACGCCCACACCACCATCCTGCATCACAGTTCTCTTCTGCAGGCTCTGATGGAGCAATTCACCATTCTGCTCTTCCAGTTGCCTTATCAGGGCAAAAAAAAGCTAGTTCTAAAACTTCTAAAACTAATTCCTGCTGATAAAAAAGAGTACAGGCGGCTGCAGGAAGGCTTAAAGCACTTTGAAACACACTTCAGGATGGTCAGGGAGGCATTTCTGGATCAGCAATGCGATTTGACCCAGAAGGTTCAAACTTTCAGGGTTTTCATAAGGAAGCTGCTTCCTTCCAGGTTGTCTGCCCATCCCCTGCCTTTGCCCGTGGCCCAGGGGCAGTGGGACTGACGGCCCTCCCTCTGCCAAAGCAAACTCACGTGAGCAGCACGGCTTTGATGGAAAGCTTTGTTAGAAGAAGGGCCATAAAGTGAAATTTTACAGGCAGAGGAAAAGGTTCCCTGGATTTACGTAAGCCTGCTTGGCAGCGAATATGTTAACAGTCGACTGTAAGGGTTTGGAGGGAAACAAGCTGCTAGGATGCTGGCAGGGAAAAGACGGCTTCATCCAATTCCTGCCGTGCCAAGCTCCTCCGCCCTCTCTCAGAGCAGCATTTAGACAAATGCCAACATTTTAAAATTAAGTGGCCCCATCATTATTAATTCATTTGGTATTCATTGTAACAGCATTAATCATAGTAAACTGCGGCAGCTTTATTACACATGTAATGTGTACTTTCCCTGGATTTCCCTGTAAAATCTCTGACATTGCTAACAATGTAAAGACAATGAGATGTTACAACCAAGCAAAACAATAATAAAAACGTAACTTAATAAATCATTATTCTGCCCGCAAGTATGTTAAAAAATAAACCAGGGAGAAAAAACAACCAACGTGCAATAAGTGACATCAGTGAGTTTGAGGCTTTTGGTTGCAACAAAGAAACAAACCAGCATGCTAATATGACATTTACAAATAATACCTAACCGCAGCCTAATTAACTTATTGTGTGCTTACTAAACTAGCATACATATTATATTAAAGAAAAACACTTATTTGTTCTGTTGCTAAGAAACTTCAGACATTTGCATATTTAACAAATTGTTGGAGTGTTTTTAACCAGAACCCATCAGTATTTATAAAAGACAAATTTAAAACACGAGATCAAAGGCACAACATTAATTTTTCTTTTGTCAACTGTCTTTGTTCAGTGGCTCAAAGAAGCAGTTTTATAGCCAGCTGATACATAATGAAACATCTGGTATTATTCTGAATTACAGCAGAACCCACTAATAGTCAGGGACTTCTCTGGATTTTTCATACAGCAGTCAGCATCCTACAGGGAGCGAGCCGGCAGCGCTCACTTGAGGAACAGGCCTTTGAAATCTGGGCATGGCTTTCCTGAGCAGTACTGGCTATCAGCAGAACCATCACCAGAGGGAAATCTCACGGCTCTGAGCCTTCCCTGCTGCTCTCTGCTCCTCTCTCCCACCCTGCATTACAGCACTACCCCTGCCTTCAGTTGTTTTGGTAGAGAAAACGGGGCTCCAGTTTCCAAGGAGCTCTACTTCCCACTAACTCCTGAGCACTGGGAGCTCAGGTGCACATCTCTACCGCTTGGCACCTCACATGGAAGGATACATTTCCCCACATAAAAGCTTACAGGATAAGTATTAGTACAAAGCCAACATTGGTACCCATTGACTCTGCAGCAGCCTACGGCTTTCCTTGTCAATAATCCATCTTAACAGATTTTGAGTACCGAATACATTAAATATACATCCCCTAAACTGACCACAATGGCACCTTTCTAACAGCCCGTCTCAGGTGGGTCTACCTACTTTGTCAGGATTCCAATCTTCCACATTTTATTTTAGCCTTTTCTAAAGCTCCACCCAGCCACAGTAAATCCAGAGCATCAGCACGGGAGGAGGTTTGGTAGGAGCGGTGGCTGGGGCTGAGCACAATGTGGCCTCACCACATTTCTGCCGGCCTCCTGGAGTGCAGCCAGCTCTGCACGTGCTTCTGTTACCATCACTGGTTCACTTAGAGGTGGAAAGCCTAAAAATATGGCTCTGCAATTACTACTACAAAGGAGCTTTTACGGTATTTTCACTTGCTCTCCTGCCCTTAAAATGATCCAAATCTATTTGCACAACAACTTTGCAGCTCTGCAGGACAACGAACGCAGTGAAACTCCTTTGTGAAAGCTGCATGGCTGTGGGTGCTGCTCGGAGAACACAGGGGAGGGGACAACTGTCACACCAGCTATTTACAGCACCCTGCCCCATGCACCATCTCATACCAGCTAAGCTGCACCTCTCTTGCAAGCCTCTAATTACTACAGACTAATTGGTATTAGCCTACAAGCCCCATTATCAAAGCAGCTGTGCAGTTCCTCCTGCAGTCTCAGGTGAGTACAACACCACGGCTGCAGCTGGAGGAGCTCAGAGATGGGATCTGCCCACGACAGCAGCACAGCTGATTGCTTCTCAGGAAAGGAACGGGATGACAAGCTGGATTTAATCAACTTTCAATGAAAGCCCCAAATCAAACATCTCTAAATACATCTACCAAATACTCAGGCCATTTCATCCTAACGAAACGCAGCATCCAGCAGAGAAAATGCCATGGACAAAAACAGAAATTCTGGGGTCAAATTCAGGCAGCAATACTGGGATGCTCCTCATCTACTCGGTGCTTAAGCAAAAAGTGCTCTGGGTCTCCTCCACCAAGAACAAGAAGAAAAATTCACTAGCAACCCCGAGAGTGGGCCTGGGGCTGCTGTCCCATGGCTCTGCTGTCCCATGGCTCTGCATACACAGCAGCACAGCTCAACTCAGCTCTCTGCTGCCCAACCTAACGCCATCTGGGACCTCATTTACCCCCTCAGTGTGAGCAATACATTTTGAAGAGGGGCTGCATCACAGGGCAGTACGAGGTGTTTCCTAGAAGCCTGCCTCTTTCCTAGAACCAGCTGAGCCCAGGTTCACATGTAGCACTGCCAGAGCATCACACAGTGCTGCATGGAACTCCTCATCCTGGGGAACTGGGTCACCAGAGTCCTTCTATCATGGGGGGGGGGGCAACATTTACAGCAGTCCAGACAGCTTTTATACGGCTTTTATATAACGCACACAGGAGTAGACTGAAATGGAAAAAAAATCCCTTGGGATACTGAGAAGAAAGGCTACTATTCGTAGGTAGGGGGCAGCAGGGCATCAACACAACAAAGCCAAGTCCATTAGAAATCTTGAATATTTGTGAACAAGAGATGCTGCTGATCATTCATCCCTAATCTCCTTATAACAGCTTTCCTTGTTTTTATTTATGCAGTTTATGATGTTCAGGTTTGCCGAAGCTTTGCATTAACATAGAAGTAAATATAACCTTATATTAAATCAATATATTGAGAGGTTATTCAATCATTCCCTTTGGCAATATCATCCATATTGGGCCTAAAGAGCCACCAGCCAAGAGAACTGCATGCCTTGTTTGGAAATGAAGAGCCACGCTGCACATCTAAAAACATTCACAATGAAACCTTCATTACAGAGACACACATCTCACCATCCATTATCTCCAAGCACGCATGGTTGGAAACAAAAACCTGTCTGCGCTTAACCTGACACAGGTATGGCATTCCCATCCTATATCTGCTCATAAATCTGAGAAGAGCCAGGTGAATGCAGGAGCATCAGGTGGTCTCCAGGCCCTGGAAGCACACCTCTAATGATGGTTGAGCCAGGCACACTTGTTCCCCACCACACTGAGGGTTGTGCTGCCCACTCCAAGCAGCGTGGCATCCCTGTGCTCCCCTTCCACACTGATCACGATGTTGTTTATTTCCTTTATTTATTTTGAACGCATTTCCCCAAATTTTGTTGCTAATTTGCTTCTTTGTGGTTTCCTGGAGCCCGTCTGACAAAGCCACATGTTCTGTTCCTGTCCCCCATGGCACTGGAGGGCACTACAGAACACATGAAATTTGTTTCTAATTTTACATCCGCCAAAAAGCATTCCTGGGTTACGAATACATGCCAGCAAAATTGGTAGGGCCTGTCCCGCTAATGCCACAAGACAAACAAAGCCAAAAGGAAATCAAAAGGACTAAAATACAGCACAAATATTTTTGCACTTCTTTTAGCTTGTGAAACTTTTCCTTCTTCCCCTCCTCCCACATTTTACCCAAGTTAAGCTTTCCGGTATTACATATTTATCTGCTTATATTTAGAAACAAATAATTACAATACAAGAAAATGAGATGGAACAACTCTACTTTTCCTCTCCTGCAAGCCCCAGATGCAAGGGGAAAGGTAGAAACACCTTCAGCCTGAAGCCAGCATAGGGCAACTCCCTCCCCAGTACATCAGGCTCTGAATGCTTTGGTTCCAAGGAACCGTGCACAACCCCAAGGCTCCCAAATCAGCTGCCATTTACATGTGCAGTGTGCTTCACAACAGCTATTGCTTTTTATCATGGCAGTTCCTCACATAATAAAGTAGCTAGGTTGTCCCAGGCTTTGTAAGCGTGGTATGTGAGCAGCATCCCCAGTGATACCAAACCTGCCTGCAGGGCTGACCAGGGCTTGCAGCAGGGCAGCCACTGCCCCAGTGATGTGTGTGGCAGGTTTGGAGCTCGGCTCCTCTGTCAGTGCCTGGCTGTACGCTGCAGCAAATTTACCTGTGCATAAGCAGCAGCTCCCAGCCCGGCTCAGACTTCATGATGCTAAATGTCAATAGAGCAAGGAACACAAGTCTGGGTTTATTTTCATTAGCAGTAGCACAGTGTCATGATATTTCAATGCTCTGCAAGTGCTAATTAAAGACCCTGCCATAAGGAACCTGAGCATCTCAGAGCTGGGTTTAACTGCAGCTTGGGTTTTTTTGGCTTGAATGCAATAGCACAAATATGTTAACACTCCATGCAGTCCAAGGAGAGGACTCTCACATTTTCACCCTTGCAGAATTTTGCACTACATTAAAATTCCAGTTTCTAACGAAGAATAGCTGCTCTTACCTGGGGAGCCAGGGCTGCACCCAGGGGCACAGCCCCTCCAGCACAGGGAGGCTGTCAGGCAGAGGCAGGCAGGAGCCCAGTGGTCATCTCCATCACGGCCTCTGAAGCCCATGTCACAAAGACCCAGTCCCTTTCACTGGAATGCAGTGTAAAACACCTTACCCTGACTATGCAAAATTCGCCAGCTGGTGCATGAGCCCCATTCAGAACTGCCACCAGCCCCACCAAGTTTCCCCCAGACACCAGCAGATGTGATCCACCATTCAGGACCAGGTCTGAAAACTGTGCCATTTGCAGACTGCATCGGAGAAATATTGCAAGCCCAAACTGAAAAACTTTTTTCCTTTTATTTTTTTTCAGTTGTCTTTTACCCTTCATGCTCTATGTCCACTTCCCCATCAGTTCCTCTTGGAGAGAAATTCCAGCTATGCAGACTTGCTAGAAACTAACCCGCCTGCGTCCACACATGCACAGCATGGCTTGTACTGAACAAATGTCTTTTCCAATACGGATTATGGGCTAATAAGCTGTATGGTTCTGCAAATCTTCCTGGCCTTTACTTTTTAGCTGTTATATAAGAGTCGTATTTCCTAAAAGGAGAAACATATGGATTGTATCTACCCAGCACTAGATGATCACAGAGGCTGCTGTTAAAACACATTTGGAGAAAAATGAAGCCATCTATAGGAGAAGTGTGAGAAGAACTGACTTTTGTTTTGTTTTGTTTTCTCCTGTTTCAAGAATAGCAAAGAGCAAAAATTAAAAGGGGTTTGTGTTGGAATAGGCTGACCCTCTGTGTCCAGTGTTGCGGCTTTCTATCCTTTTATGAGTATTTTCACTGATCTTTTGAAGATTCCAAAGTGAAAACGTTCTTTCTAAGTTCCTTGTTTGGAAAAACACTTCAAGCCTTCTGGGAAACAGAACTTTTTGCTCAAAACTATCCAACACATCTCCCCTGCATTTTTACCACTTCGGACTTTTCATACAAACTTTGTCGCCCGTTTCTGACCTTCTGCTGTCTGCCGGTCTCAGTTCCCGTGTGGGTGCCGGCATGATATCGGTGCGGGCTGCAGGGGCGGCACTGCAGGGGCTGAGCCGCCCGGTGCCGGGCAGGACAGCGCGGACCTGGGAACCGCACAGCGCAGCGTGCCGTCCGTTCGGCAAGGAAACCGTGACCAATCAATGAGACCGTTGTTTTAAATTTACATTTATTTCAACGCTTGCCTGCACAACCTGCTCCCTCCATCTCTTCTCTAACGCTTTCCGTCGTTTCTCACCAGCTCCCATCCCGCACGCACCCCTCACAGCCGCCCTCCAGCCTCCAGCGCCGGCTCGCGGCGTCTGGTCGGCTTCCTGCAGCCGCGAGCCCTGCAACAGACGCGCTTTATTTTATTGATACAGATAAACGTGATTTGCAAGATGAGCCCAATTCACAATCGATTACGGCCTAACGGGCTCTGATCGATACCCCCGCCGCCTCTCCTGCGTCCCGCGGGCGCCGCCCTGCCCCAGCCGCCATTGGCGCGGCCCGGCTGCGGCGCGGAGCTCGGCTGCCCCCTGGCGGCGCGGCGGGGCGCGGCGCGGGCCGCGTTCTGAGCTCCGCGCGCTGACGGTCGCTCCGAATGGGCGGCACTGATGTGGCGCTTCTGGTGCTGCAAAACGCGGAGCGATAACGTTCGGTTATAGCATTCGTGGAAAAAAAAGAGAACGTGTCACGCCACGGTCTGAAAATGAGCCAGCAACCCATCTGCCAGAGAAACAGCCCTTGGGCACCAGCCTCTGGGCACACACAGGTGCAAAAAGGAGGGGACCAGCAGCTCTGCCGCTCGGTTCTGCTCGGAAGGACACGGCTCCGAGGCTCGGTGGCACATGCAGAAAGCACACAGGTTCCACGTATTCCCAGGACTTCAAGGAAACCCAAACAAGCGACGGAACTGTTGCAAGAACACACAGAGTTTCTAAATCCTAGCAAAAAGTTGGAGAGAAGGCAGCAAGTGCACATCTCATATTGCACTTTTGTAGGGTGAGTGCCTTGAAGGCACAGCTTTGCTGTCATGTAAATCAGCAGAACGTGAGTGGAGCTGCTCCCACTCCCTGACACCCAGGGCTCCAGTGAAACAACAACATTGCATGTGACAGGGAGTGGGGCTGGACCAGAGCCCTCCTGGGGTTGGAAATGACTCCACTGAGTCACTTTGAGATCTGCCCTCTTCTGAAAGTAGGCCATAACAGCTTTAAAAAATGGTAAAGTACCATGAAAAAAAAAAAAATCTCTAGGAAGAGATCTGATCAGACAAAGATGTGGCTGTGGGTTTCAGTGGAGCCCAGCAAAGGCGGCAGTGTTCCACCAGGACAGGGCGCCTGTGCCATCCCCAGCACCTAGTGAGTGCCGTTCTCCAGCCCCACTCAGACACATCTCCTGTGGCAGCACACCAGGCAGAGGAGAGGCAGCTCCTGCCAGGGAGCAGCATCTGGGGCAGCTCTGGCAACCAAAGTGTCCCTTATCTGATGTATGCTCCAAATCTGCTCCATCTCAGGAAGCTTGCCCCAATACATGCATGACCGCTGGAAATGGATGACTTCTTAATACCTGCTTCAGAAAATATATAATCCCCTGTCTGTGCTGATGTGCTTCCCACAACTATAGAGACAAGGCAGCATTGCACAGAAAGGCAAATCTTACGTGAGTGTCAACCAGCACTCCTGCAGCAGGAACACGAAACTTGGGAAGGGGAAATCTGAAGATAGGTGACATTCTGCTCTGTGGGTGGTAGAGGAATAATGGTGATAAAAGTGCAGATATGGAAGACTACTTTTGGCTGAGCACAGACACGAAACACTCACAAAAATTACATGTAAATCACTGTGAAAGGCATTGCAACCCATACAGACTTATAACTACACATGTAAAAACCAGCGTCAGCCACAATCACTTCTATCAAACCCCCGTCCTTGCCAGGGCTGGGCAGTATCTGCCTCCTCCAGCTCTGCTCTCTGGACACATTTTGCATACCGTTCTCATGGCTAAAAATGTGAGAGCTTTATAAGGTGGGAGCAGAAGCCTTTTGGCTTGTTTGATTACTGCTGAACATGCAGGATACTATTCTGATTTCTCTGACCATGATAAACTTCAGTGATGTTGGTGAGCTCTGAACCTCTGTGTACAACTATTTTCAAAAGAGTCTCACTGAAAGTGAGGCCAACTAGGATCAAGCAGAACACAGAAGCACAGAAGCAAGGTGTCTATGAAAAAAAATCTTCAATTAGCAGGAGAGAACATTTACAATCTGCTGCATGGAAACATCTTACCAGTGTAAGTTGAAAGAGAGTTAACTTTGTCTACAGTACCATTTTATTTACTATTGTGGCTTTTGTTTTTTTTTAACTCTAGGTTAATCCTAGGAACCTTGGCTGGGTACCTGGGATATGCCAATTACTTCCCAAATCAATTAGTGCCACACAACACCACTTTAAGACACTTTTATCATTAATCCCTACTGGCAGCTGTCCTGCCTGGCCTGACTCCCTGTGCACTCTGTGTTATCCCCAGGATAAAAGGCCTGTGAAGTGCTGGCATGTGCTCATGTGTGGATCCTGGCATCCTGCTGCAGGAAGGCTGTGTCCCCATAGCCCTGTTCTGCTTGGAAAATAAGAAAAAGGACCATGTGCTGCTGTAAGAAATGGGAAGTTCAGAGTTACAACTAACAGTTTGATCAAACTCCGATCTGAGAAATGAAGCCAAAGCTGAGTAGTGACATAAAAGAAGGATGAAGAGTCAGACTGCAGAGTGCTCTGTTTTGTCAGCCTCAGTCAAGCCCTTACAATGATTAAACCCAAATTACTCATATTGCAGTAATAAATAAAGAAAGAAAGAAGGAAAGAAAGAAGAAGAAATGATGATTTCCTAAGTGTTTACATGGGAGCACATCTGTAATCCATCCAGTTGAGGAAATCAAAGCAGCGCAGACCTTGCATGAGAGAAACTTCTCTGAGAATGTGACAACACCTGGGCAACCCCGCTTACACCCTAACTGAGGGATCACTCCTACTCCACCCTGCACCAAACCTGCACACAAATGCATTCATAAGCACAAACCCCACTGAGATCAGCCCTCGCTGCCTGCCACACATGGCCCATCGCTCCCACTGAGCGTCAGCCAGTCCCACTGTGTGCACAGAGGCTGGGCTGGGGTTCCACCCAGATTATCGTGCTCACACTTCCTGAGAGCACAGCCACGGGCCCACACGTCTGAGTTTGCTCTTTGGCTTTCCACAGGTAGCCCTTGGGCATTTCACAAGTATTTGGATCGTGTATTTATTACTTAGGAAATCATTCCATTGCCATATTGATGGGGGAAGATAAAAATCATCCCAGCTTTCGTGCAGCTGCCTCTATTTCACCTGGTTAGAGGAACCTCCTGAAAGAGTCCATTGAGTTTCACCACTCAATGAATATTTATATTGTTTTAAAGAAAAAGAAAACTCGAGAGCCTTGTTTTGCAAGATTAAGCAATAAATGTCTTATATTTCAAATGAACTGCTAAGACTTAATCCTGCAATTCTTTGCTAATCCGAGTAGTCCTAAGGACTTCCATGAGATCAAGGACTCCTGACAGGGGTGTGTTTGCAGGGTCAGGGCTTTCATTTGTGCAGAACGCATGCAGGCAACCCCTAGGTGAACTCACTGCCTAATTTCTAATACACTACAGTATCATGAGCTGGAAAGTCCAGATAAAAATAAAATTAAAAAACAAAATCAAATTCTATTGAATTTCTTTTCCACTTTGACAATGAAATAGCAACAGAGAGGATGAAACAAAAAGTATTCCATAAGAACACGGAACATGCAATAGGAACCACGACTGCTGGTGCTGCGCTTGAGGGTGAAGTGAGTTCAAATTGACCCCTGTACTATTCCTCCCTGAAAAGAACACAGGTATCCACCCATGGCTGCTCACACACCTTCAAAACTCAGATGAGCTCTGCAGGAGCTGCCAGCATTCCTGCTCCATGCTGTCCCTCCTTCAGTGCCACCACGGCTCCTCCTGCTCCGGCTCCAAAGCCGTACCTGTCCGTGCCTTTCTAAGGGCTGCTCCACCTGTGGAAGTTCACTGCAAAAAAGGCCAGCCTTTTTTCTTTCCTCCCATTTCATATCAAATTTATTGTGCCCGTTACAACTTGGATTCAATTAACAGAACTGTGACGACATGCATGTTCACATTCCTTGGTCTTTTGAAACATAAAGGAACTCATGGGTGGCTCAGCCTGAGCCTGGCCCCGGAGTCACCCTGAGTGCACAGCTGGGTCACGGGAAATTCATTAATTAGAGTATGCAATAAATTGTTACTGATATTGTTCTGTTGTTTGTCACAGCCCCAAATGGTCAATAATTGTCAACAACATTAAAAGGAACGTGGCAAAAGCCAACCAAAGCTCACATAAATTAATTGAGGAAAAAAGAGCACTCGAGGATGGTTGCAGCCAGGGTGTGGACAAGGGGGAAGGAAAGAGGTGGTCAGGGGGTTTGTGTGTCCTGAAGGCCTGCATCCAACCATCACCTCAATTTCTCCTTGGGGTCCCGCATGGCAGCAGAGATGGGTGCTGGCTCCGTGCAAGGCCTGGCCCCAATGGCCTCCCCTCCTCACCCACCTCCAGCAGCGAGGCCAAAAGCATGGCAATAAATTTTGCAGAAACAGACAACATCAGGGCCCAGTTCACGTGACTGAAAACCACTATGGCCACCGTGAGGATCAAACAATCTGATGTATGCATTTTAAGTTTACCGAGAAGCTTTTTTTTTTCTCCCATCAATTACATTCTTTACAGTTCCCAGAAGGAAATGATCTTTCTTAGGCAGAAATAGAATAGCCTGTCATAATCACTCAAACCTAATGAAGAATATTTATTGCTGTCACCATAAGCTTAAGGTCTAACTATGCCATCACATAAAAGTAAAAAAAAAGAATGTAATGGCTTCACTGATCTGTTGCTGTTAAATCTGAAGCACGTGGAGAATTAAAATTGATAAAATATCTTGGAATGACCTCCACAGCTCCAGTGTGGAACACTAGGAATACTGGACATGTACTTTAACATACTCCTTGTAACACACTGCCAGTCTACTTCAGGTTGTTCCTAGAAAACTTCCAAACCACAAGGTTTGTAATGATGTCAGACAGAAAGTTCACTAGGCCAAGCAATGTGCTTGCGAAAATCCTGCCCGTGCATTACAAATACAGCTAAAATTTGGAGGGCGTTGAGGTGAGGTATTCTGATGTCAGGTTTTGTGAGTGGGGTTCTTGTTGTTGCTGTTGTTTTAAATTACAGAATCATAGAATGGCTTGGGTTGGAAGAGACCACAAGGATCATCAAGCTCCAACCCCCCTGCCACCAACCTCTATATCTGATACCAGCCCAGGCTGCCCAGGGCCCCATCCAACCTGGCCTTGAACACCTCCAGGGATGGACAGGGCACCCACAGCCTCTCTGGGCAGCTGTTCCAGCACCTCATCACTCTCATAGTAAAGAACTTCCACCTGAAATCCAACCAAAATCTTCCCTCCTTCAACTTACAACCATTTCCTTTGGTCCTGCTATTATCTACCTTTTCAAAGAGTCGAAAAATGTACAATGGAAGCTGTTTAAACAGGTAAACAGTTTTGTTTTGCATAGTTGTTTTCTTAGCAGTAGCAATACTTCTAAAGTGCCCATTTCTTCTGCTTTCGCTTTTCTTTTTTTTTGTCTCTGTCTTTCACTTCATTATCAATGTCTGATCAATACTTTATTTTAGATGATAGCTTATTTTGTCCTGACGGATGCCCATATCTGTTTATGCTAACAGATGCTTATGTTTATTTATGTACTACACACACACAGAAGTACTAAGATTTTTTGTCCCTTGAGATGTCAGGAAACCCAGAAGACCATCTACACTCACCCTTGGTGAGGATTATCCACTAATTTGGGGAATCTTAATGCATGGAAACTGAAGTACCTTGGATCAGAACAGTAATTTACTTTACAGCTCAGAGACTTTGGTGGACTTGCCTTCATTTTCCACTGGTCTCCCGTGATGCCAAGCCCTGAAATACATGCACAGCTCTTGTTCTCTGTCATCTGTTCAGGAGCAGAGTGACACCTGAACTCTTTTCATCCTTTTACCATACATGTCATTCCCTTTTATCTCTATAAAAATATTTTCCTGTTATTTTTAGCTCAAATCACAGCTTATTTAAAAGGAAAAAAAAAAAAAAGTCTATGCTGTTTTTAGTACTGCCAAAAACTTAATTTCCTGGGCTGAAAAAGAAGAAAACACCACTGACTGTTGATCTGTTTTAATTACAATCCAGGCTTCCCAGTGCCAACTGAAAGTCCTCTGTCTTTTAAGCACCTCAAGATAAAGGATGCAAGTCCCAGCTATGTCAGAACACACTTTGCTCACCTCTTCCCCCCCTTCCCCCTCCCAACCATTTCTGACCCTGCTTTGGGGGACAATATTGAAAACAGTGAAAATATAACCCTGCTAAAAACATGAATCAAAAAGTCGCTGCTTGTGGACATGTTTTTAAAATTGCTTAGTTGCATGGAAGTCCCTTTAGTGCTTGAAGGACTTTAATAAAATTGATTTTCTGAGTATAGCCTTTTAGCAGCTACTGTATAAGCTTGAAATATGAACCCTTCATTGTTGAAAGTGTTTCATTTTTGCCCTGTAACTAATGATCAAGGGAAAGAATGTGTTCAGAATTCTCCATGGTTGCCATTTTCATAATTAAATCGTGCTAATAATAAAGCTTTGCAGACTTTAAACAAACTAGCACTGGAGTGGAATGTGGTTTGTGGAGTTTCATTTACAGACCTCTGCAATTAGCCCTTAATGAATAAGCATACCACAGTGATAAGTAAGACATCGCTATGAACCAGTTATTTACCAACGCACAAACCTGTGATATTCCCATTCCAGTCTCTGAAAATTATTCTCCAGATTTTATTCTGAGTGGCTCTTGAGTAATTTGGGAAGTTAAAGCCTGTTAATTGTCTTTAATACCTGATGTGTAATGCAGCAGCAGTCTCTCCATTGTTCATCTTAAGTACAGAGGCTCAAAACTAAGCAGCGAGCCAGTAAGACACAGCTGAATGTGATGCACACATTGCTGCTGGTGCATGCCTACTACTGGTAAGCCACAAAGAACTTAAAAATCCTAGAATTGCCTTTATTGCAGAAACAGCTGCAGGTTATGCCTTCCTTTCCTGCTCTGTATGCTGACATTAAAGACTGCTTCACTTTTCAAGCATGCCCAGATCCCTCTGGATGTTTTCTCTCCCTTCTACTGTGTCAACAGCACCACATCAGCAAACTTGTTGATACACTCTTCTCCCTTTTCTCTGGTGTTTTTATTCCCAATATGTTTGAATTCAGTCAACATAAAACACGTCTGGTTAAATGCTGACTTAATTTGAAGCACTCAAGCATTAGACCCTCTATCCAGAAACACACAGAAATGATGAACTGTAACCCACACGCCTTGGGGCATCGCTGGAAAAACTGGCAGTGCTGCAACTGCTAAGTGTACTTTGTGATAAGGAGAGTCACAGCAGTGGGGATTGGGACAATGTCCTGGCTCCATCGCTGCCCAGGCTTTATGTGCAGTAACCTCTTCATCCCTATTATAATGCACAAGTACTTTTCTCTCTATTGAAATTTAATACACCAGACTAAAATTTTGCATACAGAAGTGGGCCCTGCAGAAGTGTTTTTCTTAACCAGAAACCTTACACACTTCTTCCTAAAACAAGTCAACTGCAGCCAGCACAGAGAATACACCTTCGATAGGCCCAGATGAAAAAAGCAGAAGCAATATATTGTGTTCATTAAAGCAGTCTTAAAATTAAATTTAATACAAAGTACCTGAGACAAAAACCCAAAACTATTAACCCCAAAGCCACTAACTATTCATTAGCCAAGTCAATTTTGCATCCCATTATCATTCACAATGTGTAAATTCCCATTGAAATTGATTTAGTAAACCAGCTCTTTGATGGGTCTGAAATTAAAAGGATAGAAGAAAAGATACAACTAATTGAAGAACATAATTTGATGCTTGTACAGGGTGTGAAATTCACTGCGAGCGGACTGGAGCTTTAATTAAAGACAATGGGCCACACTCACATCTGGGACAGCACTGAGGGATTTTGCTGAGGTTAGACCTGCAGCCATGCATGGTGGGCTGCAGCTCAGCTGCTGGTGGTATTCTGCTTTGAAAAGGAATGCTCCTGCTTGGACTCCCAAAGTACAGGCACCAAGAAGAGCAGCAGCTTTCCAGGAAGACTGGCAGGATAAAAACATGTCCATTGCACTAGGACCAGAGAAATCAGAGCATGCACTGAAGTAGAGCCCCACAAACAGGGTTTGATATTCCCCCAGCTGCCATCTACACAACAGGGAAGTTAGAGCTGTTTGAAAGAATTCATAGCTCCTCTTTTGCCTTTTAAAGCCACCTGAGCACATCAAGTTTTGCAGCTCCTGTGTGATGAGCATTAGAATATTCCTGCTTGGGAACCTGATACATTTACTGATTTAACATAATTCAGATGTTGTCCTATGATTGATCTCATCTTTATGGAAAAAAAAAAGCCAAAAAAAAAAAAGCTGAAGAAATGACAATATTCTGCACGGTTTTGTGAAAGAATATACATCGGGACATGAAGATACCTTACAAATATTTTCCAATATCACAATTAGCAATTATAGAGTATGAAGACTAGGAGTAAATATTATACTCTGGTTGCTTCCTTTCACACTTACTAATTTCAATGTGTGGCTGTTTATACTTTTCACTGTGGATGTAGATGAGGAATTCTATCTTTTTTCTTTTTGCAGACAGACTGTAAATAGGCCAACATTAACTCTTAACTTGTGAATGATTTATATTTTTTTAATGATGTACCTGAGTTCCAAATTAGTCCATATTAAAATGGTCACCATAGAAGTCACTAATTATTAATCTCAGTGGCTGCCTGGCTGCTGAATTCTCAGGTGCTGCTGTTCTCACACATCAGCTCTGTTCTCAGGGAAGAAGTTGTGCCCAAACAACCAGTGACAGGACCAAGAGGGAGAATCTGTGGCTGGCACAGCCTGTATTACAGTAAAGCAGAATGGTGCTGTGTTGTTTGAGGTTAAACAGAAAATTTTAGCACTTGCCCTTTCCTGTGACTCATCAGTAAGAAGCTCAATATCTAAAATGGCGTAAAAAGAGCTGGGAGAGAAGCATTAAGTACCGTCTTATCCACAGAAATGCTGTGTTGGTCCTTCGGCTCACTGTCTGGTATTTGACTGATTAAACATTGAGCTTTCTCCTGTTTAAAGGCTGGTTACAGATTCTTCAGCTGGGTCTGCCTTGCCCACTGGACTGGGATGCACCAGTAAAGACCTGCGTGATAATCTGCTGAAGGTTCTTTTAACAGAAATGGTGAAGAAATAGAGGACTACAACGCTGAACTAGAAATTTCAGGAGTAGTTAAAGTCTGAGATGCCATCTGCAGCCACATCTCAGGTGTCCAACACTTGGACAGGCAGGCTGGGGTGATATAGATGTGAGCTAAGTCCCTCCTCACACGCATTTATTATGCAGGAATGGTGTGAGCTGATCTGCATTTGGTTTTGCTTCCGTTGTTTTACTGATTATTATTTAATTGCCCCGCTGACACCGGAGTCCTCAATCACACGCATGCTAAGCAGCAACCAGCGGTGGTTCACACCCTCCCTGTGAGGGCCCTGTGCGGCTCCGAAAGCCCCAGCTGCGTCTTCAGGAACGCAGGCCCTGAAGTTGAGCGGTTGGAGCTCAAGTCAGGGGCCGAGGCCTTGCTGCACAGATCTGTGCTGTCACGTATGTGTTTGCGCCTTTATCTGCTGGCAGGGACTCATCTCCACAGTGAAAGGAGGCATTCTTACTCAGAAATTATTGCCAAAGTTAGGAATGGGCTGAAAGGAAGTCAAAATCAGTACCAAGCAATGTCTGTTTGAGCTCTATCAACAACACCCGCATAAAAGCTGTTGTGCAGAAGTAAATAAGAAAAGTTGAATTCTTTGCCTGGTGTAATTCACTTCATTTATTGACTTTTTTTCCTTTCGTTTGCCAGTGGTTCCGAGATGCCTGGCATTCAGGATGATTTGTAATGTAAATTATATAATTGTACTTTCACATATTTTAACATCAAATGGAATGATTGACTACAGAATTTGAGCTGTCTACAGGTGGGGGTCAATTATCATCTGAATAATCACACTGCCACACAAGAATAGCATGGCCATGGAGTGTGACATATTTTTATCTCTATGCATTTCAATGAAGTCAGTCTGGTACATAAAAGGTTATCACCTAGGAAACATATTTTCCTAAGCACAAGTTAAACATGCAAGCGAGATCAGCATAGATATTCAATTTAGCCAGTCAACCCTAACCTATTAATATTTTAACAAAATCCAGTGAGGATAATTTTTTTTCTTTGATCCCATTTCATTTGAGCAGCCTGGAAAGGGAAGAAAAATTAAAAACAAAATAGTCAAGCATACAGAATGAGGTTATGTATTAAGTGGGCTATTTAATGTTTTTGGCATATTATAGCCCTAGGGAAAGTGTGGATGGATTTAACAATCAAGATCTGTGTTCCCTGGGCCCACAAAGTTCGAGAAACATAAAATAATCTATACTTCCGAGCTGACAAATCTTACCTGACACTCTTCTTCATCTCACTGGGACTCTCCAGCTCAGCATTAATCATATGTTACAGGGAGTAAAAAGAAAAGTAAATCACACTAAGCTGGAAAGTGAGATGGAAGGTCTTTGGGCAAAGCTTTTAATCAATAATATGTGGGATAATAACCAGGAGCTATTGTTTGAATCTTCAGATATGAAAAGGTAGCAATGCAAAACACAAAGCAACTACAAACTGCTGCAGCTGCAGAGGGGTGTGATACAAACAGCAGCAGCTCGCTTTGCCCCAAACCCACCTCCCCTCTTTCTTCCTCTTCCTGGTCCATCACAAAATTCCTCATTCATAGTTCACTAGGATGCAATTACAAGCATCTATCTCATCCTAGAGGTGGAGGATGCAGTGGTACCATACGCATTACATTTGGGGTATATCATCTGAGACCCTTTAATAGCCACTGAGACTCAGATAATGCCCCGCAGAAGATCTTATTGCCTTTGCCAGACAAGTCCTCTCTTTCCACACTGGTCTCTCTCCATAGCTGCCCTACTAACACAGACAGGTATTATTCTGCCCTAATTCTCCCTCATTCTCCAAGTAAGCACTCCCTAGCTTCTGCTTCCCTTCCCTCAACGCATCCTCGTACATTAATGAAAGAGGGAGGAAAAAAAAAAGTGTTACCTGTTTATAAACACCAAAGAGCCCTTCTACTTGCATGTTTCTTAAATAACTCATTCACTGGGTGGCTGAAATGCAGCCCTGCAGGCGGCTGCTGGGAGCAGACATAGGGCTGGCATGGCCATGGCCAACCTGACCCAAAGCTATTCATGCGGCTCAGTTCACGACCTCTCACTTTCCTCAGCCCTTCAGTAACGTATGAAATAATATTTGGTTTGCCGGGTTATGAACAGGAGGTGGAGACGCTAGTCCTACCTCATACTTTTGTAATTATTATTATTATTCTAGCAGAAGGAGAGCGAGAGTTACAGCTTGGGGTGAAACCTAACCCAAATCCAGTTCAGGCTGTTCATTAATGCAAAACAGCGCTAAATCTGTGAATGGAGCTCCAGTAATTCCTGCGCTGCTGCTCAGCAGGAGCCCAGCGACACACAGCGTGTGCAGCCACACTAAAAACACGGGTCATTGCCAGGCAAGCACTCTGGGGCTGTTTGCACAAGCAGCCCTATCGGCCAGACTGTATTTTTGTACCGCTGAGTGTGTGGCCACATTCTCTTCCTTTCACTTTGTCTCTTTCTCAGAATACAATACGTTTGTTCTCCCTTTGGTCTTTTTTTGCATGTGAGTAAAATTAAACTCAGTCCTGCCCTGCCCCAAAATAAAGAAAAAAGAAAAAGACCTTTTTTGCTTTAGACAGATCAATATTTGTAGAGTTTAGTTTTTTAATAGCTCCAAAAGTCCAAAAACATCTCAGTGTTATAATTTCAATATATATTTAACCCCCCAACATCCTAAGAAACACTTGCTGAAAATAAATAAATAAAACAATAACCAGAATTTTCAAAAACTGTTAAATCCACAGGCTTATTTCTGAAGGGGCTGCAGAAAGCACCAGCCTGTCCTTTGTGGGCTCTGGCTGGATGCAGCCAGACTTGGCACTCACTGCTTCTTACACTGGAACAATCTCACTGGCCTATCCAGCCCACTTCTCTCTAGAGGGTGAAAGTAATTTCTAGCAAAGAGCTGGCTGTGATGTTTTCCTCTGCTCAGCATCAAGCCGTACCAACTCTCGGGAGCTGCCCAGCTTCAGGAAAGGCTTGGGATCCCAGTTACTTCACTGCCCTCCCATCAAATAACAATCTCCTGCAAGGTCTTTTCTATTGATGGTGTGCAACAGAAATTTGTATGCACACTGAAATATTACCAGGTGAAACACGTTACTAAAGTTGGCAAATCAAACTAGATGTGAGAATGTCAAAGGTGCTGGGGCAATGTAGGAGCCTGCAGTCCTCACCAGGTGCATGCCCCCCCAAAATGGCCATCCACCTTTTCCATTAACTGCAGAATGAGCTGCATGCAGGGAACTCTATGGGAATGCATCAACACCTGTGGATGGGGTCTACCCAGCACATGGCAGTGCTACCTGCCACTGCTCCATGAGCATCTCTGCAGCATCACTGCTGCTAAGAGATTTTTGTAAAGGCAGTGCAAAAGGAATACAGGCATAAAATCAAACAGCAAATTCCCAGCCACTTCCCCCTCTTGTATGTGTCCTACAGTGGTTCCTATTATGGAGTCATCATTTGCTACGGGGTGCTACAGAAATCTGCTTTGACAAAAGGAGTCATCGTCCTCTGAAGCTGCATTACAGTAAGAGCTGCCATCTTTGCGTCTACAATATATCCAAAGCCACTATTTCTTACTTTGCTAATGGACAACCCAGAGGGCAGATGTGGGCAGTGGGTGTGGGCAGAAAACCCATCCCGGGTTCAGCAGGTTTCATTCTGTGTAAAGGAATACCTAAAAAACCACTGATGTCTCTGGAACCAGAGTGAGCTGCTTATAGTGAATAGATGAGGAAAAAAAATCGTTTCTTTATATCACAATGAGCCTTTGTATGACCCTTGAGGAAATTGGTAGTGCTGCCTGCACTGGCTGCAGGTCTGGGAGATGCTGAAACAGTTAAATGTAGTGGTGCTGCCTGCTCTGATCTCTGCAGAACTGGACTCAGTACGGACTAATGAACAACTCTTTGAACCTCCAGGTCTCACAAGGTTTAATTTGTTATTTCTGAGGAAAAAAAAAGCATGAATAAATAATGAGACTAAGGGACATGGAGGCAGAGACAACTCGCCAGTGTCATTTACATAGACGGCAGGGCTACCGAGTCCTAGCATTACTCATTACCACAGTCCTATAGAAGCAATTACCCCAGGTCCAGGAAGGCAGCAAAATCCAGGGCTGCTCCATCCCACAGTTAAACAGAAAGGTTTGCAGTGCCCTCTGATGCTATTTTAGTTCTGTAAAATTCAGACCGTGGAGAGCTAACAGAGGCTGGGAAGCCCAGACCCACACTGCGGCCCACAGTGTGTTAGGGTCAGAGTTCACTTGGGTAGCAGAAAGGAATGGAACAACCCATAAGATTGCTCCGAAAATACCTCTACGCAGGAAGTCAAACCTTCACAGGAACATAGCAGCTCTGGCTGTGCCTTTTCCAGGGGAGTTTTGTGAGGTGTTCGGCTGAATTTCTTTTCTCAGACCCAGAAAGCACATAATTGCCACAGCAGTTGGAACAATTGCTCAAAGCGTAACAAATCCGGGTTTAAGCCCTCAATTCAGAGCAGGGACATCAGCTCGGATCTCTCTCATCCTATACAACTGCAGCAGCAATTAGGCTCCTGCGTATTCTGGGCTAGAATTATGCTTCTCTTTTTGGTTTCCATTATTATTAATTTTACTATGTTTTTATTTATGTATCTTTGTTTCACACTTACAATAAATTTTTGCTGTTTCAAAATTGTTTGAAGATGTGGAAAGCATTTCCCAGGAACAGCGAGCAGCACGGTAACAACAGCACTGGAGCTTGTTTTTCTTTTATTTAAATGCTCTACGAGGCAGAGAAAAGCCACGACATTACAATAATGTTGTAGGAAGTAGGCTTTGCACACAAAGCAAATTTTCTTCCTGAAGAGCAGTTTATTGCAATGTACGGAGCTCACTAATTGGATTTACGGCAGGCAAGCAGCAACGGTAAAAAGGAATAATGCAAACAGGGAAAAATAAATGGATATTAAATCTTACAGACACCCCCACGTTCCCTGTGCTCTCCTGAAGAGATGCTAAGGAGCCGGTGCTCCCACAGTTGCCCTGGTTCTTTGTTTGCTCGGCAAAGGGCTGTGCTTGCACTGGAGGGAGGCAGGTAAGTGACACACAGAGCCACCCACCCTCAGCTCATCTCTGAGCTGAGCTCCATGGAACGCGCCGTGCTGCACTGCTTGGGCTGGAGCTCAAGTGCCCACTGAGCTGTTTTGTTGACCCAGGTGAAGCGAGAGGTGTAAGCAATCATTAATTGAAATACCTGAGCAGTGTTAACGAGGCTCTCCTCACAGTGTTCTGCCAGTCTGGTGTTCATTTGCTCCACGTGACAGCCATCTATACATTACACCTCATTTATGCACTCCTGCAGAGGTGCATCGGCTCTGAAGTTGAGCTTTTCTTTTGAGGTTTCTCAAAAGAAAGTGTTTCTCCTGCTCGGTGTGGGAATGAAGGAGCAGCACAGGGCAGTTTGTTAGCTGGGGCTGCAGTATAACCTATCTAATCCTGACAGGCATAAATGTTTAAAGCACAGCTGAAATTCTGCAAAGTGTGCTACTGAAAGAGCGTCGCTGCAACAGTCACTCCTGAAACCCCGCACTTATTTCTCACTTTCATTCAGTGTCATAAAAGACCTCAGCATCAATCATTAACAAGCTATTAACACATGCAGCTGATAAAAGCGCCCAAAGCCTGTGCAGTAACAATGACGGAAATTCCTGCTTTGCAGCCGGTTTAATCAGAGAGCAAGGAGCCCACCTCAGTTATGTGCTTGGCTAAAGATCGCTTCTTTGCTGCCTTTGCTTTCATCTCTGCCTGCGTAACAGTGCTGTGTTTTCTCCCTGCCCCGCAAGTGCAGCTGCTTCATCCTGGGAAGCAGCTGCGAGTGAAGTCAGGAAGCCATTCCCTTCAATTGCAAGGTGATTTTTATGTGCCATTACCTCGCAGCGAAGGTGCTACTGAAACCCAAAGAATGAGGAATCTAAGCTCAATTTGCAGTTTGTAAATGCAATAAAACAGTGCTCATTAACAACGAGAACGGAGCAGGCTAGCGGTCAGAAAACATCCCGATATGGTGCCTCCTTCCCATTCCCTATACGGTACCATAATTCAGCCGAGCCTCCCCGAAGGCTACTGCTTCGGCCACCTGAACAGAAACATCTGAGCATTCTGTGCCTTGCTCTGTGCGATGCCACGTTTATTCCATGAACTCTGATGCCAAGCAACCTGAGCAGCTGCCGACAGGCACCGCGCCGCACACACCGCAGCTGTCACCCGGCCCGCGGGCTGCGCACGGCGCTGCTGGGTTTGGCATCGCCCCGCTGCCGGCAGCGCTCGCCTGTAATTGCATTCACTCTGCGGCAGCTCCTCGTCCCCGTGCAAAGGAATGTAAGGATGGAATCTGCAGAAATGATTGCACAGACCGAGTGCAGGCTCAGAAAAATACACAGACACCCAGCCTTCCTCTGCTCTGGTGCGATCCACTTCACAGCTCCCATTTGCCACGTAAAACAGAAGATGATTTATAATTTATACTTTGTTGGTGCAGCCCTTCTTGGAGGAAAAAAAAAACAAAATGTCTTTGATGAAATGCTGGCCTTCTGTTCTAAAGCTATTGAGAAAAATCAGAACATTTGGCAGTTTACCTACCACCTCACCTACTACCTACTACCACATCTTTCAAGTTTGGGTTTTTATATCTCCTGCACTTTTCCAGTAAGCTGAGCACAAGCACAAAGAGTCCAAGCGCAGCTCTGTCCTGATCTGCAATTACAGCAAAGCACAGCAAGTATTTATGGACCTCCGGCACACCTCAGGCCCAGTCACAATCTAAACATTCTGTGGCGGGTGGAATTGCTGTGTTCCCCCACTCTCATTAGAACCTGTGGCACAGGAGCAGCTCGCAGAACAACGGCAGCGCTGCCCTCACCTGGGAGCTGCAGCTCTCTGTGAGGGGCACTCCGCAACACAACAACCATCCAAAGCTGTGGTCTGACTGCAGCCAGAAATGCAGCCAGAGACTACGCACAGAAATTGAGGATTGTTGTGAAAAGCCACTTCAGTCCTCCAGGACTATTTATTAACGTCAAAGAGTCGCCATCAAGGAGCAGGTGGGGATGCAGAGTGTGGAAATGTGCAAGGATCGCCCTCATGAACGTGCAGCAAAACCACACGAGCCTTTACTTAAACCGTGCTGCTTCCAAAGCTCCTGCTCTGTGATATCTCTGTTCATGGCAGGTCCACCAGCACCACACATTGCAGCAGGCATGGCCGGGGCATGCCATGCTCCCTACTTACTGCAGCCCATTCCCCACATGCACTGTCCCAGTGCAATGCACTGTGCACCCACCAACTCCCAGGGCTGCCCTGAGCATGCACTGACACTTGGAGAGGAGCACAGGCAGGAGTGAGCCTCAGCTGTCGTGTCTTCTGCCTGTGACAGAAGGAGGCAGAAGAGCTATTTGGAAAACGTCAGAATATTGCAGGTTGGTTGATTTGATGAAAAATGTTATTTTCATACAAATGGCACACTTGAAAAGCATGAATTAAATTTCCTTTAGTGGGTCTGCAGATTTGTGATGAGAGATCACCCTTAGATATAGCCACCAAATGAAGAGATGCGAATTTGCTTCCCTTCTGGACCGCCCAGATCAAACTGTTTATTTACAGTGAGGAAAATAAATATACAATGGAAAAGGTCAAAAGCAAAATTCAAAAGATATCACTCTTTTTATTATTATTTTTTTAAATTTAGCCTGACTTCAGAGGAAATTGTAACTTTTGTTTATTTGTTTGGGCTTTTGTAATTACATCTAAGTCCTTCAAACTGGAAGAATAAAATTTGAATGTGGTTCTTCTCCAGCCCCTCCCTGCTCACCAAGCACCCCGTTCCATGCGGGGTGTGAGGATGGACTCCTGCAAGGCTCTGGGCTGAGCCCCACATGGCTGCAGATGATTACATTCCACTGACACCGTATCTTGCCCATATTTTACAAAAACATCTCTTTATCAACACAAGGAGTTGGGAAGTAGCTTAGGAATCCCTGCTCCATCTGGCAGAAGCTGGATTTTGCCAGATGGATCCCAACTCTCCTATATGAGGTGGGATTTCCCAAGGGTCCCAGAGGACCTCGGCACCCAAACGACGTTGTCTGCAGGCCTGGTCACAGCAAGCAATGAAACCGGTGTCCCAGCAATTCTGTACCCTTCATTTGGAAGCTGCCACCTGCTCAGCTGGGGGCCAGGGGCAGTTTTTCAGGCTTAGCCCATTGCTACGTGAAGTAAACCAGACTCACAAGTGCTTTCATTTTGCTTTGAAATCGCATCCGCTGTGCAACCTACTGCAGACCCTGTGAAATCGGTGAAACTCCTTGGAGCTGCAATAACCTGGCGGAATTAGGTGTGAGGAGGCCAGCCAGCCTGGAAAATGAGAAGGTGAGCAACTTCTGCAGCCAAGGATTTCATACAAAACCTTTCAGCTTTTGTTTTGTGGGTCAGCCACTGCTCTGCGCCCTGCATAAAGATAAACAAGGACAGGATCCTTGCTCTGTAAATGAGAAGTCTTTGCAGCAAGGCACAGAAGCAATCCATTGCCTAGTGAAAGTGTGATGTTCACACACAAACAGAAGCAATGTTGAATTTCTTAATTTGATGGGCAGCACTAGAAAAGAGATTGCAACAAGAAAATGCTGCCCCAACCTCTGCTTAACCTCTCAATTGCTCAGCCTCTACTGCCTTACCCAACACCCAGCTCTAACTATGTGGACCAACAAATACAATAGGAGGCATTACTTTCAGAGCAGAGGAGAAGATGGCATGGAGGGCATGCAGCTGCACTGCTGGGAGCCTTTTGGGCAGGTATAGAACTCATCAGCTACAACACAGTTTTCTGTTGCTTTTTTTTTTTTTTTTTTTAATTACCATCCCCATCTTTCATCTGCCTGCCTGCACTGCTCAGCTGCTTTCCGTGGTCTTTTGAGAGCTTAAGCCAGAACCAAAGTCACAGGGAAATAAAGCAGCAGTACTTGAGCTGAGGTTGCCAGCCCTGCTCCGAGACCATCACAGGGATTTTGTATAAAAGCTGGGCAGCCCACTGTGCAGCAGGAGGAGAGCTTAGAGCTACCTACCTGAGCACTTTGAACTTCAAAGAGGTTTTGTTCAGGTGAAGAAGAGAGCAGCATTTCTGCCATTTGCTTCCTTTCAAAATAAATTCACTATCCGGGGTAAAAATGTAATTTTTCTTAAAAGCAAGGCGACATCTGAAAAATATTACTAGCCAAAGGCCAGATTCTTTAAATATTTTGCGAGAGCTAAGACTGTTATGGTTACTGATGTGAGTACCCTTGTCACAGGGGTGACAAGCTGAACACCTCCAGCTGCATCTCAGCCCACACTTGCACCAGGCAGGAGCTAAGGCTCCAAACTTGTTCCCTCACACCTCCAGCTTTCCTTATTTTAAATGGGAGCACTTGTAGCTGAAGGCAGGGTTTGCCCCTATCTGAGGACAACTATAATCCACGCGCTAAGATGCTTAACTCATTTGGATCTTGAGTGCAAGCGGCAGCTCTGCCCACACAAAGCCACGCTGCTCCTTTCGGAGCTGTCATTTCAAAGAGCAGGAGTTCTCCTTTGTACCCATTCCAATGCCTCTAACTTTCTACATTCCCTTCTTTGCTTTCATTTTATCCTCCACCCACGCTGTACCTGGCAGGTTCTGTGACACAAACACCCCGCTAGAGCTGATCTCATATGCTTGGACAGGGAAACTAAATATTACCCCAAAAAAAAGAAGAAAAAAAATCTGAGAAACATCAGGCACGCATAAGCAAAGGCAACCGATCTAAGTCAGTCCTTCTGATGCTAATCTGACTGAAAATAATATGCAGGGTACATGAGAAAATGTCAAATCCACGCTACCTCACAATTGCTGGCTTTTACTCCAACTTGAAACTAATCCAAACGCAAAAGGCTGAAAGTTATATCGTTATTTAGAGAGTTTAAAGGGAATAAAAATGTAGCTCCCATGAAACCCCGTTAGACAAATAATCTCACAAACTCCCAAAATAATATCGGCGTCTACGGCCATTAAAGTTTATAGGTGCGTAAAGAATGCGCTTAAAACAGGTTATATTGAAATCTAAACATTCCTTCCAATTTAAGTGTGGAGAAATATCTCCTGCAACAAGGAGTGCTCCGTACAATTATTCTTCAAAACTGGAAGTCTGTGATTAATAAAATAAACGTAGGCTTTCACTGAGCACCAATCCCTTCTGACGTGCATCAGACATGCATCCGAGCTCCTTGTCAAGCACAGCATCATGTTTTTAACACAACCCTATTCCCCAGGACACAATGGAAGGCGAGAGTCTCAGTCAGAAAAATCATAGCACATAAAACACTTTCAGTTTTAGCATCAAAGATGTGTTTACTGCAAGCACAGAAACGTAAGGGAAATGAAGTGGGGAGCAGGGCTGCAGCAGAGTTCTTAGGGTGTATTTGTAGCACTTGTGCACCAGAGCCCTACGACCCATGCCGCCTGGTTTGCTGCACTGCGCACAGTGGTGCTCCATCTCCCCTGCCAGCGGGATGCTTCCGCACAGTCCCAGTCCCCAGAAAGTTTTATAGGGGCAAAGCAAACTTTCCTGCTCCCCCTGTGAGGGTCCCATCCTGCCCCATGCTGTGCTCCCGCTGCTGCTGGGCAGGATGGGCCCCTAATCACTCCCAGCTCCCCTGGAACCTTAGCAGAGATAAAAACTACAAAGACGCTGCTGGTTCCAGTCTTCTTATTGAATTTTCATTGCTCCTTTTATTGTAACTATGAATTCAGTCCATAATGTCACGTGCTCTTTGTTCTCCAGCATGACATACATTTTAATACGCCGCGCAATATCTTTGCGCAGATGAAGTGTGTTCATGTGCAGCGGAGTTAACACTTTGCTACAGACATGGTTACAGTTAGAGATTAAAAGCAATGCTTTCCATGGTTCTGGGCTCAGTATTTTCAGCCCCCCTTTCCTCCTGAAAGTCCTCCTCCCTTGCAAAAATCTCTGCAAAGAACTGCTGAGCGCACAGATTGTGTCACTGACATCTGGAAAGAGACACGACTACCTGAGTCAAAAATAACCCCGGCGGAGGTCA
Organism: Perdix hodgsoniae; assembly: GCA_035772895.1. Taxonomy (NCBI): domain Eukaryota; kingdom Metazoa; phylum Chordata; class Aves; order Galliformes; family Phasianidae; genus Perdix; species Perdix hodgsoniae. The sequence continues at coordinate 7,214,601 of JAPSGF010000031.1, forward strand.
GGGCTGCACCAGGCTGTCGCTCTGTATTTGAACTGATTGATTCACACAAAGACAAAATTATGGAGAGCACTGGAATCAGCAGCCCGGGACTGCAGGCACGGTTGTGTTTACAGGAAATGTATTTCAAAGGTTATGTCTGGTATAAACTAACTGATACACTGGACGTTATGATACACAACAATCTAAACTTAAACAGTGAATAACGCCTGCCGCCTCCCTACCTAGATAATAACAACTTTTTTTCAACTATACATGATCATGTATCATTTTTCAGGATATTCTTTGCATAAAATCTATTGGTTATGCAAATAAAAGGCTTTGGAGAATAATGTACAGTAACTAATTTGTATAATCAGTTTCCCTCAATTCAGCGTGATAATGATATGTAAAGCACATCACTACAGACTGTCTGTGAAATGAATTCTGTCTTAATATGCTAGTCAACTAGCCACTCGACCTTTGCACAGGCTCACTGTAAGAAGAGCAGAAAAACCCACACACATTCTTTCAATTTCTAAAGGGAAATTCGACTCTAGCCGTAGAACAAAGGAAGAAGAAATAGAAGTAAAAGAAAATCAAAGAAAAAGTGATTTGGATTCAAGGGGATCAGATGTTTCATTTATTGCAGGTTGGAGACCTTCAATCAGTCAAATGAAAGACACATTTGTATTAAAATACCTACAAGGCAGAGAGAAAGCCTTGATCAGGTGTATTAGATTTAAGTTACAGCTCTCTTGCTGAGAGATGTGAACCTACCTTCCAACCTATCTGTTCTCAATATTGAAGGTTTTCTGTGTTACAAACACAAGATGAAAGGCACCTCGCTTACCTTCCCACGTATCTGCAGGACGTGAATCGCGCGCCTGAAGCATGTGGAAGGGAACAACGGGCACTGGGATGTGACATGGATCAGTTAGGTCCAGAGCACACTTTCTGCTGAGCTACAGAGGCACAGGCACTGCAGGTAACATCATTCAGTTTGGGAAGCCCGAGGCTCAGCTTTGCATTACCCCCAGCAAGGAGCCTCTGCTGCAGGGCCCACTGTCGCTGCCACTGCAGCACTGCCCCTGCAGGCAGGGCACCACCACCCTTGCTTGTTTGCTGAAATGGAGCCCCCCTACTAGCCAGGGTTATGGAGAAGCTAAAAGACAGACTGTAAGTGCAGGAAGAGACAACCTAGAAGAGGGTGGGTAGGGTTGCACTTCCATGTGAAACCCCCAGGAAAGCTTGGAGGTTTTGCCTGCTCTGTTTGCTAGTGGGCATTTCTATATGCCGCTTCAGCATGTCCTGTAGCTCTGACGGGGCTCCTCTAGCCTTATCTGAATTTAAGGGACTCAAGCATTCCCCACACTGCAAGAACTGTCCCTCAGCCTGTGCTCACCCAGCTCCAAGCCCCCGACTCTCAGCTGTGGCCAGCACAGCCTCACATGGGTGCTTCAGCCTCACGCGCTGCTCACCCCAACCCGAACCCTTACTGCCACTATCCAGAGTGTTTCAGGAACATAACAGTGAGCTGTGGAAGCTGGGCCCTTAGCAAGAGGAATGGCACAGATACCACCACCAGCTCCCATGTCCTCATGTTTCAAGGCTGGGCAGCCTGGGGTGTGCTGCTCCTCGAGCTTCACTGCCACGTACACCAGCGCTGTGCTCTGAGAGAGCCCTGCACACACAGCACTGCTTAAACAGCAGCTCCTGGCTGCCCTTCGAAACAAACCTCAGTAACGCTGAGCTCCGCTTTCCTGTTCACGTAGCTGAAAACACTGCACAGTGGTATGAGAATTTTAAAGCCTTTCTGTTTTTTAAATAAAAGCTGTCATTCTAAAGTTTAGCTGCTCTTTTCATTTATACATCCATAAATTCTCTGGCAGTACAGGAAAAAAAAAGTTATTCTTCTTTTGTTTTCTTACTTTTAATATTTTGTTTTGGAATAAAAATAAGTATGATATTTCCAATCACATTTGAATAATGCAGCTTATCAGTGCCATGTAGTCCCTATTCTGCAGCTGGTCAAAGGGGAACAGGCATTAATAGACAGAGGGTTGGAATAAAGTTCATTTTCCTCCTCTAACAGCTATATATTTTTGATTAAATGAAGGCCCATAGCAGTGTGACTTCCTCAGCTGAATGAGGGAAATCCACCCAGATATTTGTATCCTTACGCACGATAACACATCATACAATTGTCACAAGTGGATTACAAAGCAGCAGCTCGTACACAGCAGTACAGCTGATAGACTGAGATAAATTCCACATCTCAGATGCCGTGTTTTATGTACAGTTAAAATCTGCTCAGAAGGAAAGCAGCTATAAAGCAGTCTCCCCTTTTAACAGAATGAACAAAAGGACCCAATATTGTGTCATGAATTCCTCTGGGGTTTCACTCTATTTATAGTGAAATCTCTTTCAGTGCGCGGACATTTAGCGGTTTAGCTTGATACATCTTTTTTTCTCCCGTTTACAAAAGATCAAAACGTGCGTTTCTCTGTCTGAAGAGCTTTGTGTTTGGGATGGGGGGACGGCCGTGAATGCAGAATTGCAGGAACCCTCAGAGGGGCGCAGGCACCTCGATTCAAGGGATAACATAAGCAGCAGTTCTGGAATGGCACGCAACATCCCCAAGCAGTCTTTACACTTCTTGAGGAGACGCATCGTTTTCACTCAGTTCCACACGCTGGGCAGAACGACATTTCCTGAATAACTTTCCCACCTCATCCGAAAGCCTTACCAAGGCTGCTGCCCACAAAACACAAGGCCATCTGCCCACCAGCCCCTGCTGCTGGCCTAGGAGCACCACAACCCCAGAGAGCCCAGCCACCCCAAAGCCAGCAGCCACGCTTAGCAGAGCAGACAGCGCACACGGCTATGTGAGCTCGCTGCACGCAGGCAACACCGCCTGTGTTCCAAGCACTCTGCACTGCACATAGGAAGCAATGCTTGCCTTCCAAGGGGGATCAACAAAAGCTGGAGATTAGTTAATGCAACAAGCAGAAGTTCCCCCTGCTGTAAGTGTAATACAGATCAGCAGCAGCCACCCTGAGACTGCTGAGATGTGTAAGGAGGGCTCTGTAAGCCCTGGTTTGGAGCTACCTGCAGGCAGCCCCGGCAGAGGAGCTCCAGACAGTGACAGCAACTGAAGGCTGCAGGATCTGCGTCCTCCCTACCAGGCAGGAGAGCTGAAAAGCAGATAAGAAGTGACTTCTAATGACCTTCTGGCTCTGAGCAAGGTCACTTAAACCTGTGTTAGGAGATCAGAGTTTTACTTGGCTTCTATGTTTTCAGCAGGGAGTATGAAATCCTGACTCAGGCTCCATTCAAAAAGCAAAGTGCAGAAGAAAGGGTTTGCCTGTAGGGGAACCTCAGGTTTTCACTCCACGTTTGGACCTCTCTCAATTCACATTCGGTGCAGTGAAAGGAAGGCTGTTGTCAGGGCTTTCAGTGGCTCGAGTTTATCCCACCGCCTGCTTCCCTGCTTCAGGAGCAGCAGAATGCAGGAAGGGGAAGATTGTGCATTTGGCAACTTTGCTTTACTTTCATCTCCAGGGGAAAATCTGCTTCAGTCCCGTGTGGGCACTGATTGCTGGAAGGATGTTTTCACAAACAAAATGCTGGAGGCCATGTAATCTTCAGCCTCCCTTTCCTTCCCAGCTCTCAGCAAGCCAAATGTAACACATGAAACAGCAGGGATGTAAGCTGGCAAAATGTCCTCGAGTACAAAGATGTGCAAAAACATATCATCTGCAGTAACATGATCAGTGCTTCTTGCTAATCTGCCCACATCATTACAGACTTCAGTTAAATGTTAAGCATGGAATAATTTTTTTCTAATCACAGGCTGCCAACACAGGACAGCATGACAGCTCAAACTGAATCCATCATCTAAGCAAAGGTGAATCCATTTTCTCTCACTCTCTTTTTTTTTTTTTTAATGGAATTTTAAAGACTTTTAGGAGCTTGTAACCTGCCCTGACACATGCCTCCAATTTTTGGTACATAATCATAGTCGTCTTTGCTTTGCCACACAGGGACATGTGATAAGTAAGAAGCATTTTCCAATTCCAGTTTGTTAAAGTAGAAACCAGTCTTTCCACCATGTCAAACTGCTGTATCAGATGATCACCTCAGAAATATCTGGAACTCCTTATGAACTGAGGGCTTTAGCTAGGCAAGGTTATCATCTCACTTGTGCTCATTTAAGAAACAGACTAAAATGAAAATTAAATAAACATATCAGAACTTATGACATAGGCAATGTTAGACCTGAAGAAACTAATTTATATCTGAAAAATAAATAAAAGTCCTACTGCAAACTTGCAGGAGATGGTTGCCACCACACAGAGCAGAGCTGTCAGGCGCTGTCACTGCCACTGCCACGCAGAATGTCACATCTCCTGTACGTAAGAGATACATTGCATAATGTTACAGATGGCACAGCTCATAACAGCCAGGATTACATTTATTAAAATCAGTTGAGATGGTTATTACTCAGATTCTCCAGTTTTCCATGCAAGGTGACCTCAGCTTCCTTTTTTTTTTTTTTTTTTTTTTTCCTTCCCCTTGCACAGCACCACGATAAGATTTTCCTGCTGCAGAAAATAGCTGCAGCTGCAGGTGGGCTGTAGCTGTGACTGTGCACCAATAACAACTCCTGCAGACATCTGTTATAAAACTACGTTCATAAACATCCGAGCTTACTGATGAATTGGTTTCTCAGTGTTACTACTTTATATACTCAGTGCAATGGCTCCTGCACTTCTTTTCATGTGAGGGCTGCAGCAATGGCTGCTACATCACCAGCCACTACTCACATCAGAAGTGCCACCTGCATGCCAGGGGTGGCCTTTGCTGTCATGCAATCTCCACCTAAAATAGTTGTGGACAAAAGGGTGGGGGGAACACTTATGTGGCCGTATTTTTAAAGCAGAGGGGTAAAGGCACAGGAGTAAAGTTCTACATGCTGTGCAAAATAGCCTGCAAGGCTGAGAGCGTAAGCATGCAGAATGGGATATTTTCCTCTGAAGACAGAAATGAGCACTGCCCAGCCTTGTTAGGTGCATGAACATCAATTCACTCCCATTGCTATGCTCGGGAATGTGTGCCCCAAAACCACAGACACTGTCCTGCCCACAGCCTTGGGAGCTTGCCCAGCCCCACCGCCCCAACAGCTGATACTTATTTATCTTTCTTCTCCCTTGCAGTGACCGTTGTAAATCTACCTTTCCTGAAATTCAATAAAAAATTAATTGAGGAAAAAAAAAGAAAAAAAAAAAAAGCCATTTCATCCCTAACAATAAAAGACCAATTGACTTCTCAATTTTCTAGTGGGCAGGCGAAGAAATCAGGCGTACAGGAGGGAGAAACTCAATTCTGCAAAGCTCCCCCCCTTCTGGACTTCCAGAGCAGCAGTCTCAAGGGTGCTGTGTCCCCTGCTGCTCGCGGATCCCAGCCTGGTGTTATTTTCTCTGCTCTGAAGGCAGCAAGAATTCATTCTGCATTATTGATGACTTGGAGCTCGGCAGCTGCAGCAGCCTTTGGAGGAGCGCTTTCTGCTGGTGCCACTCGCCTGCTCCCAAAGCTCCCATCGTGCCAAGGCGCACTGCTTGCTTTGCTCTCTCCACAAGCTCTCTCAGGCTCCCTTTTACTAAAAGCTGAACTGAGGGATGTGGCACGGTGATGAAACTCTCCCTGTGAAGCACAGGCTGTGCAAGTTCACAGCCAGCCACGTTCAAGCAGCTGCCTCTGCTAGGATGGCAAAGATAATGCTGAGCACCAGCCAGGAACAAATGGGCCAAGGCAGTTGAGATCCTTAATCCTTCTGAAAGGACACATCTGACCCCAGAAACAGCACCCACCAAGATCAGACACGTGGCAGAGCAGGGGTGGGGGGACAAGTGCTCTGGATGGATCTCCCTGCCTCTTTCCCTTCTGGTGTCTGAGCTCCACTTGCTTTCTGTCTTCTCTGTCATAAATAATTATTTCACTATTGTAACTTTTCCTTTGGGAATCTGAACACATAGCAAACGCAGAACCAGACCCCCCCCTCCCCCCCCAGACAGGGAGGCTGCCCTATGGTCATTAAGCCTTGGTGTGCCTCAAACAGAAATTCTGGATGCCAGTGGGACTTTGATTACTTGAGTGAGCACCAGGAATTTGCATCTGTAGCCACCGATGGTGCAAAACACACACACACGTTTTGCAGAAGTCAGCTCTGTCCATCAGCGCAGAGCAGAACTGCAGTGCAGCTGAAGCTCTGTTCCCAGGATATCACAGATGGTCCCTGACGCCTCCATCCCACCCCACCTAGCACAGCCTGCCTGCTGGCTCGGGCCTTTGATCCACAAGTGTAGCTGTTTACAGCATATATGCCACTTTCCTTGGCTTTAAGAAAAACAAAACTAGCATTGTCAACACCTTTGAAGTATGAACAGGTTCACAACAAAGAAGCAACTGCAATAACACACCTCATCCACTCAGCTTGAATTGAGTGAAATCTCAAGTTGATTTTGTTGATATAGCTCTAGCATGATGATTTTAGCAATAGAGGTCTGTGGGTTTTTTTGCAGTCCTAAGAAATTCTGGGGAGATAGTCTTTAGAAAAAGGTATAGGGCACAGTATTCATCATGCTAGATTGCAAATTTCAGGTACTACAGGAAGGAAATTAAGAATCCGTGTTCAGGTTCATACTTCCCTCTTCCTCAGAGCTAGGGGCTTTGAGTCAGCAACTCTGCTTCGCCGGTAGTAGTGCCAGAAAATGACCTCTAAGATGTAATTAAGACTATTTCTGGAAGCATACTGTACCAGCAAAAACTGCCTCCATTATTATTTACAGTCACAAAGATGGAGTGAGAATTAACAGTAGGAGCCCTCCTGGTTGCCCAGTGAGGTGATGATGTACATAACTGGCTTCTAAATATTTGCCAAGGAATCCTCAATAGAGCCTGGTGCATTTTTGCATTCCCACCCCCAATGCACTCTTAGTGCCCTACACCCCCATCTGAGCAGCTTGGGATTAACCTCCAAACCTCTCACCAAGCTTTCGGTGTCATCAGTTTTAAGCCTCAAACGTGGATACAATGGGCAGAGGCAGGAGTTATCTGACTGCTCACCGAAAGACAGCAACTTCAACTTTACAGTGAAATTCAATCTCACTCCAACAGTTTCAGTGATTGTGAAAATACACCTAAAAAAAAATAAAGTTAAGCAATTTCACACAGTGGAAAACAGCCCAGGGCACAAGAAAACTAAAACCAAACAGTTTGCCGTCAGTGCTGTAGACTGTGTTCAGTAAAAACAAAAGATCAAACAACTTCTGTAATCATTATATAAAGCACATTTGCTATGGCATGTGAAGAAAACATACTTCCTTCCTAATACTAATTAACATTAGAGAGTTGTGGGCTGAAATGCAGGATAAAAATAGCTGTTTAAACTAATCACTCAGCAAGATGTAAATGTTACATACAAAGTATACCTAACGGGTTGGAATATTTATCCCAGAAGTAAAGAAAGCTTTCACTACTTATGAATTATAGAAGTTTCTCTTCCTGTCTCGCTGCAACAATATATGGACCCACTGAAAATATGGGACCGCTCTTCCTAGACTAAAATTGTTTCTAAGTGCTAAAATGCAGCAAAGTTGTGGTTAGCAAAGGGAAGTGCTGTAAGCAGAGGACCTCTTACCAAATTGTTTTACATGTAAACAGCACAAACGTGTTCTAATGGACTGAGCCACATAGATGTCATCAAACAATGCACAGGTTTAGGACATGCAGAAAATGAGCCCCCAGTCCACTGTAACACCATCAGCTCCACCTGAGCAGCACTTACACGTTCCTTCAAAGCACATCACTAACACAGCCGGCTCTGCAGAACACGGTTGGCATCTCAGGTTTACCTATTCTTCCTGAGATTATTTCTCCTTCCGTTGAGCTCCACCTTAACACAAATAAATCCAGCACTTGGTTATTTTATCTCAGGAGTTGGCACTGAGTGCAAGGAGCTCATGGTGCCGGGACTCCAACCAGCCCATCAGAGCCTCCAAGATATTCCTAGGCATAAACAGTATTTAAAAATTCAGGATGCCAAGAGTTCTCAATACAACATTTCAATAGCTTCCTAGCAATTACATTTTTAGTAACTTCCCCCAGCAAGAATTCAATGCAGGATAACAACCAGAGAAAAGGCCTTGAAATGTGCGGTGTAAAACCTCAAGGTTTTTAACCTCTTGAGGAGCTCCCCATCCAATACAGATACCAGTGACGGTACCCTGCAGGATTCGGCTGCAGTCTGTGAGCAGAAGACATGCAGAATTCCCATGACTCCTGACCCTCCTGCTGAATGTCCCAGCTTTGGGCTGGATTCAAGAGCGCAGCAGAAGCTCCGTCAGAACAGGATGCACTCAGCATTGGTTACACCCACTAAAGAAGAAGCAAACCATCAGGAAGGCAAGACTGTCCTTTGTGTGCTAGGCAAGTGAAGAAGAAAATTGACTCTTTATCAGACGGGTCAAAAAGAAAATCCTCTAAGCAACATTCTATAATCTCAAGCCAAAATCAGATCCCAGACTCAAGCTGCCCAGCACTCCAATCTCCTGCTGTATGTCACAGGAGTATAATTTCAGCCTGTAAAGATTAAACAGAAGAGTCCTTGGAGGACAGACACTGCAACCTGGGAGAGCAGGTTCTTGCATCCTGCACCAGGGCTTTTGTCAGCAGATGCCTCAGACAAAGGGTATGGAGCAGGAGCTGTGATGGCAAAACTTCAGGACCAGAGTCCTAGCCTGATAGAAAGGGAAAGCAATCCATGCAGCAGTACTGTATTAGATTAAACCAACACAATAGCTCTAAAACAGTCGGGTCATGTGAACTGAGTCACGAGGTTCCCAGGCCAGCCACAAAATAATAATAATTTAAAAACTCACATAAAAAGGCAATTAGTGAGTCTAAACCTCCCCTATGACAGACTGCACACTGCAATTGAACTGTTCAGGGCAACACAAATACCACCTCTGCTCCATCTTAGCACATGATTCATACCACTAAGTGCTTTGTTTCCCTCTTGTAGAATGTAATGTTTGGACTTCTTAAAAGGGTCATATTGAATTAACAGGTTCACCTTGAAACCACAGAGCGAAACAAAAAGCTGTGTGCCAAACTGCACTCCAGAAGGGACTGGCTTGCAAGAGTGCAATTCTCTCCTGTTCAGTAAGGAGAGGAACAAGCATAGTGACAAGCTTCGAATGTCCAAACCACAGAGCTCCTCCTAACTCTATGCTTTGCAGGAGAGCATCCAAGGCATGCAGCACACTGAGCGCTGGGCAGGACTGCTGCAGGGAATCACAGGGAGAGCTTGACCACAGGCATGCTGCATGGATCAGCACTCAGATGCTGGTTATATGGCTGTCACAGATCATATGATTTTTCTGTCTGTATCCACATAAGCATTTAAAAGACAGCCCTGTGTTCCCATGTCTAAAAGTATTCAGAAAAGCTCATATATCATTCAGCTTTGAAGCGGGAAGGAATTGGAAACCAACAAAAACGCAGCTTAGAATAGCATTAAATGGTAGTTTTCTTCACTTGAGAACGGGTTGTGGAGAGGGTGACAGTGGTGCTAACATCTTAGAAGGATTGAACTTACATGTGACCTTCTTGGTGCACTGTCTCTGCCATGTGGTGTGTGGGGAGCTGAAAGGACACTGCCAGAAAGCATCAGTCATTTCAGCCACTCTGATACAGCTTGGAGCAGCTCATTGGAACTGCACAGGGAAATTTTTCACCAAAAGAACCCTGAGCCAGAAAGCTGCATTGAGGAGGAACTCTTCTCAAACTGTGATGCAGAGCATCACTTACAGTCCCCTCGTAGATGTTCTGCAGACCACAACACTCAGCTTTCTACTGCAGATGAATATAATGTGCCTCAATACTGATTTCTGACACTGAAGTGAGGACCTCTGTTTTCTCACAGCAGGAAACACAGAGGATTCTTGAGTTTTTCTGTATGTTACAACAAAGAATAAACTGGAAGAAGTATTTCAATAAGGAAGCGGCCTGAATTAAAGGGCCTTGGCTTTCGGGCTCTCCCCCGTGTGCACGCTTGTGCAAAATGTGCAGGTGCTTTAATGCACATCATCTTTCCTGAAGGTTCAACAGACTGATGTTAAATGTGTGGAGAGTCAAAGTTTCATCACAGCCTGTGATTGAAGAGTATGCCATGCAGCAAGACTTCCCTTGTCATCTGCTTCTATTTCCCCTTTCCATGTGCTCCAGCAGCACCCGTCTGTCATGGCCCCGTGCTCCCAGCGAGCTTCCCAGAGCTGCCAGAGCACAAACAAGCCCTGCATAGCATGAAACCACGAGCGAGGGCTGACTTTGTGATCTACATCAGCCCTCAGGTTCTGCCTTTCCTCTGCAGCCCAAAGTAAGGGCGGTGTTAGTTGCTTGATCGCAGTGATTAGGAAGGCCACAGTGCGAGAGGAGGTATGAATGTGCAGCCGTGAGCCCCAGCAAGATGGAAGAGCTTAAAGGGAGAAGAGAAGACAGATTTGCAGGCTTCCGAGGGAAATCCTCCTCACTCCACAGCTATTTCTCCACTTCTGTCCTTCCGCCTTATTTTGCCCTTAATCTCACAGCACATTCTTCCTCCCAACTCAAAGAGCAAACCCACAAGGGAGCCAGATGTGCTGACCGTATGGATATAAAACAGCAATCTGCATAACAACAAGAACCATGTGAAATAATCTCATTTTCCCCATCTTGCTTCTATTTTTTTCCAGCAGAGAAAAATAAGTATCTACTTCATGGCTTGTTCTTTTCAAAGCAGTCTCATTTTCTTTAATTCTTTCCTCCACCTTTCAGGGTTTGGATGCAAAGTATGCCGAAACAAATACTTCCCATCCACATACATACATGCATCACTGTTTTGCAGCTATTTTGAAAAGCCTCTTTTTTTCCAAAGGATACCATCACACGTGGAAGAGCAGTGTCCACCAGGATAAAGCAAAGAGCCTATTGCTCAGACTGTAGTTATACTTCATAAAGTCCTACTAGTCCCACGGTGGGCCCTGGAGCAAGCCAAGAACCCAATTCCTACAGCAGCAGCTGCGATTCATTTCTAGCGGTTTTCAGGAGAGGTCATCTAGAAGGATGGAAGAAGACAATCGAAGGTCTGTTAATTAATTGTAAAAAAAATGATTCTGTTTTGATCTATGGTGTCAGAAATCCATAGGAGAACCTGAGTAGAGATGTCTGTAAATCATGATATATGGATATGGAAATGGAGTTTAACCTGGACCACGCAATCTTCTTAAAAATCATATTTTCTCCTATTACACAGTGAATGGGGTCCACGAGATTCCTACCCTCAAAAAGCTGAAACTGGGAGCAGAGGGAATCTCCTCTGAGGACAGTTTCACCCAAGTATGTTCTCTCCCTAAAAGAGAAAGAGGCTTCAGAGGCAGAAAAAAAAACTAGATGCTAAAGCCAGGTGCTGTGAGCAGTCTCTGGAAGCTCCTCTCCCTCTGCCTATTACAGACTGAGCTTTGCAAGTAACATCTGAGCAGCACCATGGACTGTTAAGCACTGAGCATCTATAAAAATCTGGCCTCAGCTGTGGGTGTCAAAGACCTTCAAACTTATCCAAAGAAAATCTGGTCTGCTGGATCTGACCCAAAGCCAATTGAATCAAACCTTGGACTGGGCTGTAAGAATTTTTGTTACAAGACGTAAGAAGCTGGGCCTTCCCCTTGTGCAACACACGCCCCAAGATGCTGACAGCGCCGCGCAGAGTCAGCAGAGACTGAGACACAGGGACAGGCAGGGAGCTACGGACACAGCATGCAGGTCGCAGGACCACGGATGGGAGACTGTATTCCAGAAGGCGGTTAAAACGTTCGGCTGCAGCGCTTCTGATCATTTTGCTGTTACAAATGCGCTGCTTCTAATTCCAGCCTTCCGCGCGGTTTGGTGCTCGCAGCAGACCACCACTGAAGTTGTCGTTTTAAAAAACTTTCCACTGTGATTAAACAGCTGCTGTAGTCAAGTAGTTCCATCTTCTATCAAAGTTTGTAAATCATAGTATTTTAAAAGATGCGAGGAGCAAGTAATCTGGTCTAGTGATTTGATTTTTTACATATGTGTAGATAAAATAAGCGCATTAGATCTCTAGCCTTTAATTAAAAAATAGTTGGGGGGAGGGAGTAATATCTTAATAAGGAACATCTGACCAAAAACAATTTAGTAAATCATACCCTAAGTGTGGCCAAAAACTGTAAGATTTACTGCAAGTAAATCATTATTGCTATCTGAGTCTGAATAGCTTCCATCTGATTTCTATACGAAAATACACTCCATGGAAGCACAGCCTTGAACTTCAAAGGATGTGCAGGATGCTACTAATTTCTGTGTCTGACAGTGCGATGCAACGTTCGGATTTGCATCTCGCACTTCAAAGTGTGGCACTATCTAGATACGGTCTCCTTTTTTTTTTATACCACTTCACAGAGGTGGACAAGAAAGCACCACCCTAAATGGACACTAAAACAACCCCAGAACAGAAACAACAACACCACATTTAAAAAGCTGCTCTGTTGGCTTCTTTCTAAGCTCAGTAATGCCCTGGAGAACACAGATTACAGAAGAAGAGCACAAGTTGTTGCTGCGGCACTTCAAGTAATCTCCAGTGTCCAAAATGCAGTGTCAACATATGGTACTCAAATGCAGATTTAGAACATCTTTGAAGTAATATTGAATCTGACTAATGGGTAAAATGTAAACCTAGCTGTATTTTTTTTTTCCTCCTGCACTGAGGTTGTCAAAATTTCAAGTAGGACAGCTAGAGATTAGTGCATCTCTATTCTCTGCATTACACAAAATTTTATCTAAAAATTTTGCCAAGATGAATTCCGAAGGTCTGCTTTCCTTTTTGCCTACCTGGCAATGCTAGGATCCTATGCTATAGCAGTATAGAAGTTCTAATGATGGTATAATGACACTTAAAAATTCATATTGGACACATGCATGATTATATAAGATTATAGACCTAAAACATCTAAATGATGGAATACGATCGCGATTGCAATTGTTCCACCATATATATGTCAGAAAGGCTTATGCAGCTACAGCTCCTAGAACTGTGCACACTTCCCTTGTGGAATACATCAAAGAATCTTCAATGCCAACAGTTGCTGACCAGGAGCACACGTACCACTGTTACAATTATTTATTTATCATTAATTAAGCAGTGAACACGCTCAGCCTCTGAGACAAAAACAGCTCTTCAAAATCTGAGAGAACAGAGGTGTCGAGGGGCACAAGTGTAGAACAGAGGTGTCGAGGGGCACAAGTGTAGAACCTTTGAGATGAAAAACCAGGAGGGAATGAGGGGCGTCCTGGGGCCCGCAGTGAGGCGGGCTGCAATGGCTGCACCTACAGCCGCGTTATGTAACACGGCCCTGCCACCAGGGCTTCTCATTGAGGAGCCATTATCAAGTATCCCATACCCCAGCTATATGCTGTCCTTATAATTAAGTTTGCATAATGTGCCACTACATTAAAAGGACTGCCTTTGTATTTAATTATCTTTGATTATTATTTTTTTACGAGGAAAAAAAAAAAAACATCTATCAAAGCTAACAGGACTCAGAAGATTTGTGTAATAAATATCATATGCAGATTTGTATTTCCCAATTCAGCTGGAAACCAGTGTAGTATTTTGAAGTTTGATTAAGGCAGTTCAGCCTCTCCAAAGTTCCTCTTTCAACACTAAAAATAAGTCGTGTGGCATTATACCATTAATTTTTTTAAAGGAATAGCGAGTTTCATTTGCTCAATTAAAAGACCAAAACCCAAATACTGTTCAAAGAAAGATCTCGAAATGAGTGCACTCCTGCCTGCTCTCTGTTGTTAGTTACCATTTGCTCGGCGCAATATTCACGCATACAGCCAAATCCCTCGGTCCTTAGGTGGAAAAGGTCAGCGGGAGTTGTGACTGAGTCCTTCAGGATTTGGGCCATATTGAATTAGAAACCTATATAATTTCAAACATTTTTATCTATTATATAGAATTCTTGCATACTTAAGTAACTTTGTACTTAGAATGAATCTCGGAGCTTAAACGCAACTCGCATCTGGATTGTAGTTTGTGCTTTATATTAGACAATCTGCAGTTACTGGAAATGTTTGTATTCTTTACTGAGAAAGAATGATTCATTTCATAGAAATTTTCATCTGCTATTAATCTTCCAGGATATAGTTAGTGTTCTGATATTTTCAGATATTGTTTTATGGAGGGATTTAAAGTAGCTCTCCCTTGGCAGCCTGCAAGATTACTCAGTGATTATAAGCAACTCAATACTGTATGACAGCATTTCCATGCGAGGGACTTACAATCATGTTTCATTAATTCGGCTTGAATGAAGCCTCATTTCAGGCCTTGAGGAGCTTAAGATTTATGTGAAATTAATAACATAACAGATGTCTTCACAATTTGGTTCCTCTGAAAAAAACTGATTACTTTGAAAACTTCAATGCTTTAAAATGCAGACTGAGGGAGTTTTTACTCTAGGGTAAAGAGTTATTCGTTTATATCAACCGTATCTCAGAACTAAGTGGAATTTAAATGTCAGATTTATATTAAATAGTCATATTCACCATTATTACATGTAATAAACAAAAGCCTATTACTTTCATTAATAAGCTGTGTTGGACATTTATACTAAAGCTTAGAGAGAGAGAGTCAGCACCTTTGCTAAGCAGTAGGAATAAGCGAGGCACAAGGGAGGCAAGAGAAGAATATCCAGGAAGCCCTGTTATTTTATCTTTGTTTCTGATAATTTAATCATCTTTTCCTCATAGGAAAACAAAATGCATCTGTGCTCACACAAAACTCCCCACTTTATAAGAGTTGAAGCCGTCTCTGGTGGATGCACATGCCTAAGGCCAAATGCCTCCTTTCTTCCACAGGACACTTTAAACATCGGCTTCTCTTTTTTTCATTTTTTTCAGAAATCCAATTCTTTTATCTAGGCTCCAGCCACACCAAGTGCCTTGCTAGCTGAATCTTAACGCATGCATGAGCAAGGGTTTATCTTTAAGGAAACTGTCTATGCGATTACTTCTCCAAGTAAAATAAAATAAAATAAAATAAAAAATTGAAATAAAAGTTATCTCTCAGCTTTGCTTTTTGATCCGATATGCTGAAGGGCACAGGGAACAATGCATTTTTGATTCATATACTCGAGTACAGCTGATAGGATAGTCACTGCGATGGCTCGATATGCAAATGTGCTGCATGAAGGGTTGAAAAATTGACACGGCGCGGGATATTACAGCTAAGACACTATCGGTGAAATCATAACAATTAGCTGTTTGATTGCTGCAGACACGGTTCGTGCACCAGCCTCCCATCTCTAATGAGGTAGTCCCGTTCCCTTTCTTGTCTTGCCCCACCCTCGGCACCGTGTCCACGCTGATACCATGCTTTGCCAAGAGGTAAGGGCGCCGAGATAAAGACGAAATATCAAAAGCATTAGTATAAATTACAATTGTACATTATTAGCTATTTAATTACATGAGATATCAGAGTGGAGCTTGCTGATTTCATGCTTGTGTTAAAAGTTACCATGGCAGTGTTCCTCCCCTGTGAGACAGCATAAGGAATTATTGTTAGCACATGCTAAAACAGACAAAGCAATGTATTCTCGCCACATTCTCTCCCTGCTTCTCCCTAAGTTTAATACGGAGGAATTCCTAAGGCACATTAAAAAAAAAAAAAAAAAAAAAAAGAAAGAAAGAAAAAGAAAAAAGCACACGTCTGGCATGGGGCTGGAGCCAGGAGATGTGAATGCAGAGATAAAGTCAGCATCCTCAGCCTGGGGCAGGCAGTGTGTAGGTGGCTGCCTTGGCTTGCAGGGGGATGCCTGCACCCTGCGGCCGGCACTGCGCTGCTCTGCCGCTGATCGGGAAGGAAGGGCAGCAATGGGAACAGGGGAAGGAAGAATCAGTGAGGATGAAGGGGAAGGAGGGAGCTGAATGCTACCCAAACGTTTATGTAGACAAAGGCTGACGAGGAAGCACAGCTGTAGTGCTGTTTTTTTCAAATGTACCAACGTGTAAGATAATGCCCAAATATACACAGCAGTGTACCAGAGACAGAGAAACCCAAAATTTAGATATGGTTTTTGGTATCTTGCCTCTTTTGAATGGAGGGAAATCAGGATTTTACAATAAAGTCTAAAGAACTCCTCTGTGATGAACCATAACAAACACTGGAGCTGCAGAGTAAGGTTTTCCACCAAACGCCCAGCTGGCACCAGCTATGCAAAGCCACCTTCTAAGGATCTGGGAGCCTCCTAATCTGGCACCTGGGAACTATGCTAGTGCGACTCAATGGTAACGGCTTGAGTTAATGCGAGGCTTTTACTTCTCATTGGTCTTCTGCAAGAGGTTTCCATGGATGGTTTGGTAACAAGGACATGCAATGATAGATGTTCTCATGCGCCACGGCAGAAATGTTTCTGCTCAAAGACAGACTTAAAGCCAAATTAGCAACATGAATGGAATCGGTTACTGAACCCTGGGTTGTCCTTAGCCCTGTGCCAGTGAAGTATTTTCACCCTTTTCTGAGAGAAGTATGCTGAAGCATATTGAAAGCCACAGCTGGAAAGGAATCATTTCACCCATCAGTGACCTGCAAACCAATGGACCTAAAGATTCAGTTCCCATTTTAACTCATCAGCTTATAAGTTTTTTGATGGTTCATACCGCATTAGGTTGGGAACAGAGAGTAACACAAGATTTACCACTTACTATATTTAATGTAGGAGTGATATAACCTCAGGTTCCAGCTGCTTCATTAGGGACAAGGCAAGATCAAAGGGTTTGAAGCTGCTGCTGGAATCTGCCTGGCACCTAAGAAGTTTGCTCTTTACCTGAAGCTCTTGCCCATGCAGAGTGGCTGTGAGAGTTTTACAAAACATTCCAAACCTCATCTCCATAAAGGAAACCTGCAGAGGGACAGGACAGCCTGCATTCCTGTTTTGCAAGACAAAGGTCTAAGGGGCAGCAGGTGGATGGGGCATGACAGCTTCATGGCTCCATCCCAGTGTCCTTCCTGGCCACTGAGGCAACAAGCACGGCAAGTATTGAGGTGAGAATCAGTGTAGGATGGCCCTTTCATGCCCACGTGATATGGTATGCCCCAGGATATGGGTGTCAGAAATCTAGCTACACAGAAGTACTCGTCTTGCTTTGTTGTTTGGAGATTGCTATCAAGTGTTGGAGGATGACTGCTTTTACTGACATTCTCATCAAATTTCAAATCTGTAGTCATCTGGTTTTAACTTGGTCTGTTCTACAGACTTGAATATGAGAAGTATTCTATAATAATGATAATTACAACAACAACAACAATAATAATGTGGATACCAATGATCAGCTTGATTTCATAGCAAGCTCCCTCAAATTGCTTTTTGTGACTGCAGGGAACAGGGCAGGCGTGGGACACCAGTGCATCTCACCCCAATGCTTTCCCACCTCAGACACATCAGAACTGCCTCCATTTAGCCCTGGACTGCTATTCACGCTTTCTCGTGTTGCTCATGAGTAGGTTTACAACTTTGTGTTGCTCCGAGTCCTCAAAACACCAGAGTTAGTAAGCATCATTAAACTACATTTGTCAGCCCTTTTGCGCATAGTGCGGTTCCTGGGTCCAAAATGGGACAAATAATCTCCTCTCTCTTGGCTTGCCAAAGTCCCCAGATATTAATACTAGATGCCAACGTGTCTATTAAAAAAGAAAAATATCCACAGCTATATCAGTGGTGCAGTTAAATGGAAAAGAATCCATTCAGATCAATATTATCAGGGGAACAACATCCTCTCAGCTCCAACAACTTTTATTAAAAAAAAAAGAAAAGAGAATTCAGCAAACAACCACCCCAGCCCACTGTGAATGGAGCCAAGTGATTTCTTCATATAATGCTTGTTATATTCACTTTAAGGGGAAAAGTAAATGAAGACTATAATAGGAAAAACAAAAACAGGCAGATCTAACTATACAATAAATACCGAACGTGCCCTATTTAATCTGCTTACAGTAAAATCCACTGAGCAAAATTATAATTTGATATGGCTCAGCTTAGCCAATAGAAACTCATAAAATGTCTTAACATCATAATACATTGTACAAAAGAATCACTAAGTACCATAAAACATATGGGAATATGGGTCTGTATTCATCCATTACTCTTTGCCAGTGTAGCATATTAAAATGGTTTCTATTTAAGTGCAGAGATCCCTGAAGTATACTACAGTCTTAATTAAAATGTCAATAAAATGCAAAAGTGCATTGGGGACCTTATCTGATTTTTCTTTTTTTTTGTTAACTCTTTCAGAGAGTTATTTCTTAATGGCTTCATTGCACTACGAAGATTTGGAGCAATTAAAAATAAACACAAGTAAGCCATTTTTAATAATTAGCTGCCATGAAGTCTACAGATCTGAGCATGAGTTGTATCCTTTCTCTCCTGCACAATTCCCTGCAGGAGTTGCTGGCAGGTGAAATCAGGACTGAAAAAGTAGGTCCTTATCTGTGGCCAGAAAACAGCTCTCTGGGGATCCACATTCCCAGATTTCATTTCATTTCTGTATATTTGAAAAAAAAAAAAAAGAGCAAGATCTTTTGCAGCCTTCCTCTGTGACCAGATACCCCAGGCAGGTAAGGTGTTGCCTGGCTTCCAGCAGTACATGAAATGGGCAGCTTTCCCTGGGCTTGGCTTACACTGACCTGGGCAGCAATTTGTCCCACAAGTTCCCATCGGATATCAAGCTACCATAAATTAAAAAAAGAATGACAGATGGCCAACGGGTGACTATTTTTGTTTTCTTTCAATGAATTGAAGATTTCGTTAGAAAAATTCTTCCTATTTTTAAAACAAGGCAATACATGCAATATTTTTTCAGAACTTGAGGCAAAACTTAGTTCTTGGGAGGACAAGATTCTACCCTTACTTTTTCCATTCTCGGAAGGATGATATTCCATATTGGAAGAATTTCAATGCAAAAAAGCTGTTTTCTTTCCTCTCTTCCATTCTTCCTACCTCTTTCACCAGAAGTTCAGTTTCCTTCCTTCGCTAAACATGCTAAAATATTTCTCTAAAGTCTGCAATCCCATTCGGAAGGAAAGTGCATCTCTGGAATGGAGTTTGCCTAGTGTTAGCACAGACCAAGATCTCTGCCAAGAAAACCACAACACCAGAAACACAAGTCACCAGCAAGAACTGGGCTACAGGATGGTTTTCCCATGCAGGGTGAGCCTGCCAAAGCTGATTCTGTTTGAGTATATAATCTGCCCTAAAAAGAAACTGAGGGAGCACAGCCTATTCTGTGATCTTGTGCTTCTTAAAGGCTGAAGAAAATACTGTTGACTTGCCACGGCCACGAGCTCTTTAGGCAGGAGCAGCACGTATATTCCCCATACCAGGATAATGAAGAAAACAAAACATGCTGCTGGTTTTGAAATCTCCACCTAGTTCCTAAATATATCACATTCCTATCTTTTTAGTAGGCTGAAGAGGCAAAGAAAGGAAAAAGAAAAAAAAAACCAAACAAACAGAAACCCAGAAATCAGACAAAAATGTTTACCAGATAAATATGCCTTCAGATTGCATCGCGATCTGTTTCTCCTTCTACTTCATCCCCCTCTAAAATCCACTTTATGTTAAGTGACAAGCAGTTGGCAGGTTTTGCAGATATATTGACAATAGCAGACATACGATACAGCTGTGAAGATTTGTCTTACCAGGGTTTCAGCTGGTTTCTACTAGCTAACAGCTAACAGCCAGATTTTGGGGGTTATGACCTCTAGTTATTTGAAAGAACACAGGGGGAGGAGGCAGGCAACACATTTTATGCACTGCTCTGGTGTTCTTTTAATATTTTTAGGACTTGCTCACATAAAACTGATTCCATATAAAAAAAAAGTGATTGGAAAGGACTTATCTTGTGAACAGAATTAGGAAATTTAAGTAATTATGAGGCCCTACCTCGCATGGTGCTGAGCAAGGACTTTGTGCAGTGTGCTGAATATTCTCACCTCTTGGTGGGTTGTATGCAAGGAGAAGGTATTTAGCTCTCTTGTATGCCATTTGGTAGGAATAATCCACACTATGTTTCTCAGTTGCTAGTTTTTTTCTTTTAAGCTGAAATAATAGATGATTTGGACTTTTAATTTTGGAGATGCTCTACTGTCTATTTCCTCTCCAGCTCATATGCACCTCATACATTGCTCACAACATACTATATTCTGTAGTCCTAGTGGCCTTATCTGATGTTACTACAGACATCTCTTCTAGATGATGTAGCTGTAAGTATTTGGTGGGCAGAGGGAGATATTCCAGGATGTACCAATGACATCAGTCAAATTCTGAACCCAGTCTGAGCTTAAAAATAAATCAAATCATGAGTGATAAAAGCAGGTACGAGCTCCCACATCATGACTTGACTAGGTTTCTCCTGAAAGGTGTAAAAGTGGAGGAAAACTTGAAAAATATATTAAGTGTCCAACAGACCATTTAGCCTTCAAATACTGAACTTAAACATTGGATTAGGCTCAGCAGAGTTTGCTAACCTACTCAGCTCTACCAGCTTAAAGGGAAAAAAATGTAATGGCTGTTATAAGGGCAGAGGAAATCTTTCTAACATCTTTAGGTCCTCTTCCTTGATAAGCTACATTCTCAGCTAAATGGAAATTCTACCTTCTTGTGTCACTGTCGTATGCAAAGTTTTAGTTATTTTATGCTACCTGTACCCATGCAGCAATGCCAAGTATTGCCCAGTGAAGCCCAGAGGCGACAACTTGGCAGGAAGGCAAAAGAAATGCTCTAAGGCACTGAGCAGGTTGCAAGAGCTCCTTCCAAGCATGGAGCTGCCCTGGAAATGAAGTGCTGGATGCTGGGATGTGCACTCGCATTAGAGTTGAGGAAATGCAAGACTCTAAATATCTGAATAAGTGACAGATGTCAGAAAATCTCTCCTGAGTATAAGCTTCTGGGAATGGCAGTTTGAAGGCCTTACTGGTGGCTGCTTTGCAGAGGAGAGTTGGCAACTTGTTAAATTGGTCACAGTCTTGAGCGACTTTAAGAACAAAATACAAACATATTCAATAGGAAGCATTTTAAATTAAATTAAAACTGAATTTTATTAAAACTAATTAAAAAATTAAAACTGAAGAAATGCAAAAAGGGGGTATCTCCTTGTTTTTGCTTAAATCAGCCAACTTCCTTGTTAATGCCAAGAATTTTATTATTACTGTTGGATAAACATACCAGAGCAATTACAAATTTTCAATTGAATTAGACTTCTGGAGACCAGTCTACAGTAACAGATTTATATGATTGGCTTCTAATGTTGTAGTTAATAAAAAAATTTGCTTGCAGCTAGCACATACGCATATATATTTAAGTTTGACTTTCTGGCTTACTAAAAAGTGGATCAGCGAAGATAAAATTACTGTTATATAATGTTTATTAGCAAACTACCAAACTCAAACCGGAGTGCAAATTTGTTGTTGCATCTTTAAAAACACTGCAGTCAAAAGCATTGTGGCTGGTATGTCAAAACATTATTCAGGAACAGCTTATGTGCTAATTTACATCCCACTCATACCTGAATTAACGTTCAAATGAATGATGAGTGAATAGAGACCCGTGCTGAAATCTTATAATCATGAATGCCACCTTGTCGTATCACAAAACAAATGGAGATCCCAGCCACAAGAACCTGCTGCTACCATCCCACTGGTGCTTATCCTGTCTTGAAGGACCTCCACAACAAACACCCAGCAGCAGCTGTTTGCTGTATAAAGCACTGTCAACAGCCAGAGCTTTCCAGTAGGCACACTGCTGGGCAAGCTGCAGGAAGCAGTAAAGGACAACGATGCTAGCTGGCCCTCTTTTCCCTGTCCCACACGCTGACTCAAAGTGTAGCACGGGAATTTGAAGGCCATCAACCCTTCCCTTCCTTGCACCCTTTAATAAAAGGGAGAAAGAGGCACGTTTCCTTCCCCCAGAAGTATTGCTCCGTGCCTTCCACGCAGCACAGCCAGCCTGTCTGTCCAGCACAGTGCCTGCATTTCAAACTGCTCAGACCAGCTCGCGACCTTCTGCACCTAACACGTGGCTGTGGGAGGAAGAGCTCCCTGACCCATCCTTCTTACAGCTTCTGAGCTCCGGAAAACAGAAATACCCACATCTGGCATACTTGGAAACTGGACTCCTGTCCTATATGCTCTCCCTTCCCAAGCGCAGTAACAATTTCCTTCACTGAATTCCAACAGCAGATTTTGGGGACTTTGTGTTGATAAATCTAAGAAAGGGATACTTGCACAAACACTTGCCAAGACACACAGTACAGCTGCAGAAAAAGTTCTCACCCGCTAACTGGAAAATATGTCACATGTTCCTTGTCCATATCAGATTTTTGGTAGGCTTTGATTTGGAAGGCAACATCTGTAAGTCAAACACTTCAATTTCTTAAGAAAACAGATGCATTCAGATCCCTGCAAAAATAAGGAAAACATTGTTGAAGTTCAGAGGAGGAAAAAAGTTTGCGAGCATTTTTGCCAGGGTGGAATTTTTAACATTTTACAGCGCTTCAGAAAGTACGAATCGCCTTGATTTGCCCTTGATTTCTCTCCAGTACTCAAATAAATAATTGACAATTTTCCCAGAAGAGCACGCGATGCTCAGGAAAAATATATGTGAATTCCAGATTAAAAACAGAATTATTTCTTTTTCTGCCAGACCTGTTTCAGGAAGATAAGTATATTCATTCTTTGGTGGAACCTTTATGATGCCCCAAAGGATGATTCGCATCCTGGTCTCTGATACATGAAGGCTGGAGCCTCAAAGTCCTGCTGAAATCAGTGGAACTCAAGTTTGGCACAAAGTCTAACTGCATCATGTAAATAGTCATGAGAGTAAGGGTAACACATGTTTTTGGACTTGAAAAAATTCTGTTATACACTATGATCTATTGTAGGAAAGTGAAGGTCTTAGTTTCATCAGAACATTTAGCAAAAGAGTTTTCAAGGTTTTTGTTGTGGGTTTTCTTTCTGAGTCTCAGCCTCAGGTTTTCAAAGAGGTTTTCTGTTTTTTTTTTTAATCACATAACTGAAAGGCAAAGTATTTTAAAAACCCAAAACAGAAATGCAAGATGAAGCTATGATAGGGACAGAGAAGAAACAGGAACTGGTGCAGAAGCATCAGTTATAGGAACACAGAAGCACCTGATCTCAGGAACAGAATGCTGCAAGATGCTGAAGGTCTTGTGAACATTACTGAGATTTGTAGGCATCCTCTGAAGCTGGAATGAAATCAAATGACTGGCAAATGCTCAAAGCACAGTGAAAGTGGGGGTCTGTATTTCATTTACTGTGCTTTACTGAGAGCCCTTCAGTGTTAAGTTGAAGATCTTCTGTGTTATTGGGTTTTTTTTTTTTTTTTTTTTTTTTTAAGGCAAATTACAAAGGTAAAAGAAAAAAAGAAAAACTAGAGCTGGATAAGAAAGACCCAAAGCAACAACAGAGGGTCCTGGCAGCACTGGTTACCTTATCTGTGCAAGTGAAAGAGATATGTAGAACTCTCTGCCCTTTCCCAGCCTCCAGGAAAGCTTGGGCTCTATGCAGAGCAGCCATCTCAGCCAGCACCCAAACACAGCCGTGCCCATGGACACAAAGTCTCTCCATCTCTCCAGCCACACGAACCTGCACACGGACTGGTTTCCAGTGTGTATGTCAAAGTGCTGACATGCCTTGTCACAGGGTCCTGTACCCTTAGAAGGGAGGCTGACACGTTTTGGAAAGGTGAGCTTCTGGAATTAAGTGCCTGTATTTATATTCTACTGTGTTAGCAGACATCTTTAGACAGATGGGCAAATTTTAAAATATTCACATATAGCTGAGGCACCGACAAATGCATTTTGGGTGGTGGGTGGGGAAGGCACATCTGCAATCCGTTTTCTGAAGTACGAACACTTACAAGAGGAAAAATACTTTTTTTGTTGTTGCTGAAGCAAAAAAAAGACTGCTTCCACTGATACAGCTATCTCCTCCATCCCGAGGCATTGCTAATGTGCATCAATTGCCCAGCTCCTGGGATACGCATGAGTTATTTGTTCTGTACCTTCTGAAAAATGCTGCTCTTCAGTGATATTCCTTTTTTTGGTAAAGCCAGATTAAGCAGCACAAAGCAAGCTATTAACACAGTATTTCCAACACATTTCTCATATGAGGAAGATCTCAGTGTCTTTTCAAGAAGCCAAAGCAGGTTTTCAGAATTTGGAAGGAAAAAAAAATACAACAACCCAAAACCACACAAGCCTTATAACAAATTTAGCACTGCGATGTGATACATTATATGTTGAAAGAAGAAGGGAACAAGAGGAACGTGATCAAAAAGGAAGTGAAGCGATACGGCACTATCACAGACGGGACATAAATAAGGATGGATATGATTCCATCTCTATAATTTCCATAAGCACGTAACAATTCAAACCTCACTGTGTGTTTGTAAGGCGAGAGCCCAGCACTGATTCACCTATCAATCATGCTGTGCTTGCATGGACTGGAGCAAGCAGGCACAGATAAACTGAGAAAATATATAGCTGCATCCTTCACAAGGCCTGCTGATACACATGGATTCCCAATTATTCAGACCTTCACGGTTGTGTTTTTTGGTGGTGGTGGTGTTTTTTTTTTATTTTTAAGACACCTGATTCTGCAGCCATCATGTACACATCACCTCCTCCTCAATCCCATCCCTTCTGATGGGAAGGACTGCTCCAGGAGTTCAGGACTCCCCCTAGGAACCTTCAGAGCTGCAGAACCCACAACTGTTAGTGCCTCTATAGAATGCTGGGGGATCTACGTGACCCGGCTGTCAAATTTACGTTATGTGATCAATATAGAAACAAAGACTTATTTTAATTAAACCCATTGTCCAGGCACCATATTACTGTGCCATATCTTTAGCTATAAAAATTAAGAACAATCTGATCATCTGTATGATTCACATTCAACAGTGAAATAGAAGGCGTGGCTCGTTGCTTGTTCATCACCCTACATTTTCCTGTGTCTTGAAAGCAGAAGACACAATAAGAGAGCAATTTTCTGGCTGAAGGCTAAGCTGCCATCTCCCCCGTTGGTATGGCTGCACATCTAAGATGGGAAGGTGCCATTTTCTCTCTGTTTCTGCCACCAAGTGACTGGGCAGAATGACAGGGATGGTCCAAACTGTAGATCTTAATAATTGCTTTTCAGCCATTTCTAATGCCATCATGATAACGCCTGTTTTTAGTAATGGTAACCGTATCTTTTAATGACACTTTCAGCTTCCTAATTACAAGGACAGATTAGCATAGATACATATCTGTTCTTTCAGAGGGCTAATTAACACTTTCATCATGCAGGATGTGAACACACCCCATCTAGAAGCTCTCCCAAGAAGTGCAGGCTCTGGTGGACTGGCTCAAGTTCTTCCACCCATTTTTCAGTGAAAAATACTCTTTCAGTACTTGATCAAGTATGAATAAATACCCCACCATTTTCTACTGCTTATCCTGTTCCTCACCACTCCAGGGTTACTGGCTAACCATGGAACTGATTTTGATTTTACTTGCTGTGCATTATTAACGTACGTTATTAGGATACAAACTCGAGACTGTACAATGAACACATGAACAAGCTGTCCCTAAATGACCTTGGTTTTCATCCACAGTTTTGCTTGCAGACCAGCATGCATTAACTCAGGATGCCCCATCGATCATTACAAATAGCCCCTGAATTATTTACTGCATTTGCTGCTGTCTACTTTCTTCCAGGCTTCGAAGAAAGAGTAGCATGTGAGAGGGGCTGGACAGTTCAGCACACAAGGATGGGCGGTTATAGATCCAGGATAACAGCCAATTTACCATGGCACTTCACACAGGTACCTGTACTTCCCTGGGCCTCAGTCACACCTTCCAGCTTTTCTCTGTGGGGATTATAATTTCTTCAGGGCAAGGAACTGTTCTTCAGCAGATGGCTGTTACTACTCCTGTGCCAAAATAAGAAAACTACTGATCTTTGCTGTGGGGAGGGAAATCATTCAGCATCATAGAGCAACTTTGAGCTTTGCATCTTCATGTAACGGGTCACAGGAGCCCCGTTCTCTCTTCCTCTCCTGATCCTTCCTGGATCAATGCTTTCGGTCTTCTCTCTCCCTTAAGTACAACCTCAGCCAAGAAAACACCCAGAGCTAACAGGAATAGTTCCTAACCCTGCTTGAATCCAGCTGCCTTTGCACAGATTTCAGGCAATTTGCAAGGAAAAAAAAAAAAACACACCCTTTTACATCCTTTTCCACTGGTAACAAATTGAATTTTTTAATCATTTCTCATAGATTTCCAGTTTCCAGCTCGATTTGGCACGATTCAATCATCTCTTGCCCATTTGCTCTTTCACTGCCTTCAGCTGGGGAGGCAAAATCAGACTGAAGGATATGATTTTACACGGAAAAAAATGTTACTACTTGCACAGGGGAAGATAAGAAAGTTAAAGTTTGCTAAGTGGCTTAAAACCTACCAAGGGCTGGAGGGGAGGGGGAGGGGATGGTATTTAAGTAAAGCTGCTGCCCTGCTCCAGCCCAACAGCAGTTTCTGCACATGAACAACCTGCTTTCACTGGAAAGGCTTAATCTCCAAGCCTGCAGTTTCCCATTGGCTTTGGGCCATCCCACAGGCTTCCCAGTGGTAAGATGACCTGCACAGCTTCATACATACTGATGCAATTCGATACCTGCATGCAGCAAAGGAAAATGATGGGGGAATCAAACCCACGGCCCCATAGCCAGGGCACCCTTGTTCGAATGAGTTGTATCACCTAAAGCCTGCAGAAGGAGGACCCTGGGAGGGATTCTTCACCAGGCACTTGGTGAACATCCCGCCAGCTCCCACGGGTGAGCAGCGAGGAGCTGACCCACTGGCTTTAAAGCTAACATTTTCAAGCCTGAGCTTCTGCTTTAGTGAAATAATAGCGTAGGTCTGATAATAATGGCAAGAAGTACATCAGGTTCATAGGTATCTTATTAATGAGAAACATTAAGCTGAATAAGTGATACACTTTAGCTTTCATTGAACCAACATCCACAAATAAATATACTTGTTCCCACAAAAACGGATTAATTCTTCAGTTGAATGAGTCTATAATTTAATCCATTGTTACATCCTAACCAGAGCCAATATTTAACATCTTTTCTAATCGAGCTCTAATTTAATACTTTTTAATTTCTTTTAAATTAGTTGAAATCATTTCATTTTCTCTTTTATGAAGGAAAGTTCTCCTTTTTGCCTATGATTGAGTTTGATCTGGCTTTGTTAGAGCTCTTTTAAGATACACAGTACATATTTTTGTCCTTCTTATCTAAGTTTCCAGGACTTGATCAATAGTGGAGCATATTTTTCTATCCAAGAACTAACCAAATTTATTCAACAGATTATACATTAATTTTACCATTAGAACATAATATGAACAGATAATCCACAAAAATGCTCCAGATTTTTTGAAAGTGAATTTAATTATAACTAGTAATGTGCATTTGAGAATTATAATTATGAAAAGTCATGTTCTATAAATCTGAAATGACAGATTATATTTCAAAGCCTTATTGCAAAGGAATTAGAGTACTGATTTATTAGTTGTAAATGTCTGATTATTGCAGCTTTGCTAAAAAACGTGATCACAGCATATTCTAGCTGGATTTAACATGTTTAATCCTTCCGACAAGAATCATATTTTGAACAGAAAGCAGCACTGTGTTAATTTGTTTATGAGACAGATTTAGACAACTAATCTTTGTCTTATGATCCCCAAACAGTAATAATTTAAAAACATTTTACATACTTGTATTCTTCCAGCTGCAGACTACAGCTGATTATGAAATTCACATTGCTCTATAAGCACCTCGATTGTCATTTGCCATTAGGAGTGGTGCTTCACGTTATCTGCAGGTTCTGTCTTACAGAGGGAACACACACAGCCTACCTGCCTCTGCTAGGGATGATCCAGGCAGATGGAAAAAGCTGTGGAGAGCAGCCACAGTTTGGGATGCATCTCTTCTGCACGTTACAACTTCCCAGCAAATCCAGAAGTGACAACAAACTCTGTGGGCTGGCATGGACCAAAAAAAGGTCCTGTGTTTAATTAACTAAGCAAAATGGGGTATGCTATAGGGCAGGTATCCCTCAAATCCACTCCTGCTACAGTTTCTAATGAGGTTCCCACAAGGGAAAGAAGGTCTGTTTTACAAAGAAAACTGTCAGTTCTGCATCTATCAACTAGGAAGACTTTTAATGAGGAGAGCTACTGATCCAGAATGACTTGCTATGGAAATATATGATGTGTGTGTAAGAAAACCTTCCTATAGGACTTCAGGTTGATTTCACACACTGTGATTAAAATTGGATTTGTTTCATTGTATGCCTGGGGTGGGGGAGCCAACCATTTCTTCAGATGCCCAATACCTGGATTTTTTTTAGGAATTGTAGTTCAAATCAAGAGATTCTTTTGATATATTTTGGGAACACCTCTCTGGCTATTTCCTGACAGCGATGACATCACTTTGGGTATAACCTCCATTCATTTGTGAGGAGCTCCCTGCCCTTAGATGACCTTAGGCTACTGCTGTCCAGGGCCAAAACTTGCAACTTGGTGGCACAAATCTCCTGCAGGCTCCCTGGCTCCATGAGATTCCCATCCCTATGCAGGTCTCTGTGGTTCAAATGGATGCAAAACAGGGAACAGAACCATGCTAATGTGGGTTTACAGATTTTCTGCCTTCTCCAGGCTTATTTCAAATCCCCACTCACAATGAATGGCCACAGAAGTGCTGTTAAGTCTAGTTATATTCCAAATCCTGCTCCTTTCTGAAATCACAAAGTACATTACTACTGGAACAATTAAATTATCAAAATGTACTGGTAAAATCAGAATCAAAACCAAAGTAACACATAAACAAAACAGAACCACCAGATGTTACTCAGCAGCTATGCCATTCAGTTGTCTATCAATCTGCTCCACGTGGCACACACTCATTTACTCTTACATGGGGTCTACAAATAGATCAATAAATAAAAAATCTGATCAGACAGCCTGAACTTCAAACAAAATCTCACTGTAAGTAAAATCTGGCAGCACTTGGCAATCATTAGTTCTGTGCAGTAAACTGATAGGAGGCCACCAGCAATCCAGCAAGGTTTTTTAGAAAAAACAATATTACAGTATTTCATCAATTAGCCATTTGCTGTGAAAAATCAGGAGCAACAGATCATTTGCCCAGAGAGTGAAGTAGAAAAGCCTGCATCCATCTCTCTAACCAGTGTAAACCACTCTTCCCACTCAGAGGAATCTTTTCAGGTTCTCCAGAACAGGATGAAAATGAGGGCCAGACTTTTTTTTCCTCTTAATATAAAATCTATTCAACATCCTTCAGCAAAGACAAAGGCTCTACCCTCCACACCTCAGCTGGCATAAGACAGCAAAACCATGCTGAAAAACCAGGCATCCCTGACCTACCACTGGGCCAGGTGAGTCTGTACGAAGTACAGCCCTGCACGGCTGTGCAGCCATACCCAGTGGACTCCCTGTGCTGCCTGGGAGTTGCCAGTCCAACTCCTGCTAACAAAATCAAGGGTTTCAATAGAAAATAATGTAACAGAAGTTGAGAAAGTGTTGTAGGCCCATATTTTTTTTGCCAGCTTTAAGGGAAATGCTCAGCTGCCTTCATTCAGAATCCGACCTTCTCTCACACTGAAAAGTTTTTCAATATCGGTACACTGTGAAGCTAGTAAAAATGCAGTAAGTCGATGTTAACAAGGATTGTGTATGATTTATATGTTATATTCAGCATCTCAGAGAAGAAAATAGGATGGGAAAGCTGTTATAGTTTTCCTCAATACATGCAATTGGGTTACTTTGCTTCTCTTCAGAGTCCAAATGTATGCATGGTAGGCCAAACTGCTCCCTGGGGTTGTTTTATTTGCTTCAAGGGACAAACTTGGCCAGGAATATCTTAGGACAGTCTCCAAGTACTCTAATTCTGCTTGCATTATGCTCCATTTGCTTATTTCTGCATTTTCAGTATTCATTTCATCCTTCTCCAGCTTCTTTTTCCGGCTCAGCAGTTCTTACAATGAGCTGCTCAGCGTTTTGCTGTGGTACAAATATCCATCCCTCCCCATCTCTTTCCGCAGGTCAAGAACTGAAAGAAGCAATGATGCTATGGCTTCATCCCCTCCGCAGGGGAATTCAAACAACTAAAGCCAGTTTTGTGTGGGGAAAGATGGAGCCTAAGGGGGAAGAGATCTTACGAGCGCCTCTTCCAGCCTTTGCATTTTGCCAAATAAGTGCCAGTATGGTGCTAATGCTGGATGCTGCGCTGCCTTTTGTTATTCTGCTCTTACCAGGCACTCACTTCTCCCCGGCAGCAGGGTGCTGAAATATTTTTTGCAGCACTCTTACAAGGATACTGTTCTCAGCTAGTGAGCAAAATAAATGGGAATATACTTCTGTATTATCATTTCATTACGATTAGGAACTGTCCAGAAGGACTGTTCTCTTGGTCCTTTTTGGCAGCTATTCCACTTATGGAAGCTATCACAGTTTAACTACAACTAGAGGCATCACGATATTTTATTCCCGGTGAGGGTCAAGCACCGGGCAAGTTAGTTGGCAAGCATTTCATGAAAAATGGCATGCAGTTTTCATACAGGACTTAGATTTGAGGGAGGTAGATTTTTTTTTTTAATTGTTTTTAATGAATCCAAAGAATAAACTGCAATTCAAATACACTTGAAGGTGCACGTGAGTCTCGAACAGGTTGGTGCTAGGATATGAGTAAGACTTATTCTACTCTGGGAGCTGGCATGAACACAGTTTTATTGTAGACTTGGTTTTCAAGATTTCAAAGGCAACCAGCTACCTCTGTTGGACTCACTGCAACTACCAAAGGTCTTCGAGTACTTGGGGACAAGAGGATTTGATATAAAGAGTAGGAAACAGTCCTTCCTAGAAATTGCTTAGGAATAAATAAATATGCTGCAGTATTGGCAATCTATCATCCATGCCAGGGAATGCCTCCCCTTCCCTCCCCAACACTTCTGAGCAAAAGAAGGCCTGTCAGCATGGCTAAATCCAGCACTGTCTTTCGACTCGTTGAGCATCCTGGTTCAAGAGCAGTTTTGATTACTTGATACATAATAAATTATCCAAAAGCAACCTTTGAAGACATACAACCCCTAACACTTTAAAATTAAGACTAAATTCAATTTAGAAAAATTGTAAAACAGTTTCCCTGAAATTAATCTTAAATGAAGTTTCTTGCTTGGCCTCTCGCTTACTGCAGATAATCAATCTCGACGTGGCTGCATGAGAAACCCAGGCTACTGAAAGGGAGGTGAAATTAAAGAGCTAGGCCAGCAACATGAAAAGAGATATCTAATTATCAGCATTTTATTAGAAACAATTAACTAATATTCAATTAGATGCTGTTCCCGGAGCAAAGCGACAGTTAGGAAAACAAAGAATGAACCTTGACAAGGTGCTCATTTGCTAATAAATGGGAGATGAGGGGGAATCACTTACTGGTGGCTTACCCCTGGTCGAGCCTTGGGGCAACTCACCCAGCGAGCAGCAATGGGACTGGCTGGTTGCCAGCATTAACTGTACTTATTACATTCATCCCATGCAGAACACATCCATCTCCTGCTCTGCCTTGACATCCCATTTATTCTGAGATTCATTTGTCATGTCCCCAATCACCAAAATGAATAGAAACTTTCCAGCATGATGGATTGTGGTTCTAATTAGGACTAAAGAAAAGATCCACACTCAAGTACAGCCCTTTTTCTTTTTCTTATTTTCCTAATAAAATAGTACTCCTAGCCAACTTTGTGACTAATGTCCTTTTGTGGTGGCTGTCCACTGTAGGTCACTCAGACAAAAAGAAACAGTAGTCCTTCCAAGAGGGATTTTTCCTCCCCTAACGACTACACAAATTATTATAGAAAGAAATCAAGATACACTAAGGACCATGCACACAAAGCTCGTTGACGTGCAGCAGATGTTCAGAATACCAAACTTCAGACAGCGTTTGTCTCCTGTTGGTCCCTGAGTTTCCTTCAACAAAATGCAGATGAACAGATATCAGGAATAACCATTTTACCCAGGATGAGGAAAAAGCTATAATATGTCTGAAAAACGTGACTTTGATAAAGAAATCTAACTTTTTGTTAAGAGGTAAATTTAATGGCAATGTTTGAAAGTAATGGCACAAAGTGCCATTATTTCAAACTCTAATCTGAGCGTAACATATACCGTGCTGCACTGCCCCTCACTTGTTATCAACTCATATCCTCATATAACAGAGATTTTTTTAAGTGTCCTCCAAGATCTATGCCATATTTCTCACATATTAGCTTATGCGTTCAATAAATGTGATCTTAAAATTACTGCATGTAATGTGATAAAAATGCAGTTCCTCTTCATATCAGTCTTAGCTTATTTTCTCTTCATTCGTACATCTCTCCTTTGGAATAACCCCAATCTGTGACACCACAACTGGTTGGGAGTCAATGGAGTGCAGTAATAACAGTTGTGCATGAAAGGCTTTTTACGTTAAGGATAGTATCTTAGCTAGGTGTGAGCAAAGCAGAAACGATAATGCCACAAGCAGTGGATCTTAACCAATGCAGGGATCTGCATGCACCAAAAATTACCCATCCTAATTTGCACTTAAAAGACAGAAGAAAGCAGACTGCAAAAGCACTCAGGAATTCACAAACACATAAAGAATACCCCAAACTGTTAAAATCGCCTCAGAACTACTTAAAATCACCAGGAAGGATGGAAAAGAATTCCATGTGCTTGTGTAGAGATGCTACAAGACGGACTGTGAGTATTAGGTACCAACAACCCGCCACAAAATTTCTCATATTTCAGAAGTTGAATATTCTGCCCATTATTATTATTATTATCAGTATTTCTTCATGTAGCAGACCATAACACTTCCTTTTGAAGCAACAGAAACATTACGTAAATAAATATATTTTAATACATAGTATTTATATTATGTTTGGATAGGGAAAATAGCCATTTCCTAACTCTCCCAAAGTAAAACATTTCC
The DNA here is from genome assembly GCA_035772895.1 of Perdix hodgsoniae. Taxonomy (NCBI): domain Eukaryota; kingdom Metazoa; phylum Chordata; class Aves; order Galliformes; family Phasianidae; genus Perdix; species Perdix hodgsoniae. The sequence continues at coordinate 7,247,810 of JAPSGF010000031.1, forward strand.
ACTTATCCTGAAATTTAATTTAGCATTCTCTGTAAAGCTGAAATAAGCTAGATGCTGAAAGAAATTTCAGTGCAAAAAAGCCTCTTTTGAATTTGAAGAAGGCTTGATGGCAGAGACTGAATTTCTTTTGGCAGATTTCATCATGGAAGCATTACAGCCTGTAATATGTCTAATTTCTCATGGTCTTGCCCAGAAGTGCTGTTATTCCATACAAACACACCTAGTCAAATTTACTTGGAGCATACAGCAAGCCAAATCATCACTGCAAGTAGAGCTATGCTGCTGTCATTTGTAAAAGAGGTAGCCCTTAGCTTGATGCAAGCAAGATTAACATAACATGCTGGACACAGTCTGATTTTTCAGCCATAAAAAGCCTACAGAGCTATCTTCCTCTTCTAAAGCTAGAGGATACACATCAGCAGTGTGCATATGCAGTCACAGCTACAGAGTTTGCTATAGAAAGCAACCACCTGGTCACAAGGGACACAGGTGATCACACGGTTGTTTAATTTTGTTTTATAGGAAAGCTACCGATGAACTTGGCTGGGTGTTTAAAAATGCCTGCTCCAAAAGCACACACACACACTATTATAAATGCATAGGAAATGACAAAGTTCTTGGGTTTTGCTAAAACTTCAGTAATTTAAATGATGCTTCCAGTAGCATGTGGATCCTCTCTCCATAGTTGCTTGAACTCATAATGGACTGAACTGTTTCCCACCGAAGAACCCTCCTGAACTGGGACTTTATTCTTTCAATTTCTTTTCAATTACCCTATGTAATTTTGTGAAAATACCAAAAATTTATGGCAATGACCTGGTATGCTGCTAGTTGCTGTATCATGCAACACAACACCAAAATTTTTCCAGAGATAATAAAGCAGTCTGACTTTACAAGCTTTTCAAATACAAAAATATTTAAGAACTTTATCCTAATAGCATGGAAAATTACCTCTACAGGCCATTGATCTGATGTGTCCTATGTTGCAGTTTCAGTAGATCCACAGAAACATGGCATACCCTGCCTCAGAACAAGATTAAACAAAGTAAACCCGCATGCAGGCTGTCTGTACCCCTCACAGTTTAGGTAAAAAATAGCATCCCTCAGTTGGTAAAGGTGGTGGGGCCTAGAGGGCTCCTGCACTGGCTCTAGCAAGTACCCTTCACATGTACCAAAATATGTACCCTTCATATACTGAGCCCATAATTCACCCAAGATTTAAATGAGCACCATAAATTGTCATTTAGATTGCATGAGAATCTGAGATAAGGTTGGCAGAAGATCCAGCAAAAGTCTTTGGCACTCAAATTAACACAGCAGGCAAGAGACAAAAACAGGCATTGGCTTTTTTTTTTTTTTTTTGACTAAAAATCTTTCAGAGAGAAACACAGAGCTTTTCTGATTTCTGACCTTTCCTTTCAATGAAGAACAAGCAATCTGCAATCTCTTGCTGTAATTGATTGTGCTAAAATGAACAAATTGTAGATTAATATAATATACTTGGGCTAGAAAAGCAAGATCTTGAAGAGCACTCTTCGAAGCAGATCTCTCGCTTCCACAAAGATGGATAATTTAATCTTTGTCATTGGCCTGTCTCTGTCAAAGAGAACAATGGATAGTCTACTTGCAATTGATGACTATATAGAAATTAATATTAGTAAAAGGTGTCCATTTAGTGTCTCACCTTCTGCGCTAAAGGTGACATCCATGCGGGATGCATCCCAAGACAATGGATTTATCTTTAAAATGGAGTAATTACACAGTGGATGCATGGGTGACATAATGACACTGTGGTTTTATATTAATAAAAGAAAGAAATATTCCTTCTAAAGAATGAAAAAAAATATGACTAACACAGTCATTTGTGAGATTTTGGCAGCTACTCTGTAACTGCAAGAAGCACTTTTGTTTGGTTACAAATTAAAGTCCTACATGGTTTAAGTAACTCAGGATTAACTTTCCTGCAACAAACTCCAGTTTACAAAATTGAAGGTACTGATGGACTCCTGAACGTCCCACCTTCGTCTTTAGGCCTTAAAAAAGAGTGGTCCCAAGTTACAGAAGTGGGAGACACAAGATTGGAGGCAGGAGTAAAGGGACACAACTTCACTCCCAGCACTATCACTGGCCACCAGCCCCTCAGAGCCACCGCTTTTCTCATTAGGCAGCAGACAACCGATCATTGCAGAAAGCCTTAGGAGATGAATTTGGGGGGTCACTCTGGAGCAGGCCTCAGGTGATCAACCCAGCACCCCAACAGCTTTGAGCAGCACCCGCTGGCTGCGTTGGCTGTGCACCCAGCGCTGTGCTAAGCCATAGGGGCTGGCACCTTGTTGGGGGCTGCAAACTAGTGACTCAATGATGATAATGACTCAAACCAGTCATTTTTTTTTATGCCGTCACCATAAAATACACAGTTTGACCTAAAGAAATCTTGCTAATTTCCCCACCTTTGTCTTGAAAAATAACCAACAAATTAAAACAAAATGAAAAGAAAAAATTACTTATAGAGATGAAAGAATCTGTGCAGATTCCCCCAGTGATTTCTGAGACTTCAAGCAGTTCCAAATGTCATTTTGGCAGATGCATTCACCAACAGAATAATTACGATTTAGGGTTCGCTGGGAAAGTTTTGTTTTATAGGTATTAAAAAAAATAATAAAATCCGTTTTATTGTTTTAAAATCTTAAATAACTAAAAGCAAACAAAAATGAGCACTCCTGTTAGCACTGATTGAATTTTGTTGTAATTTAGCATTTATTTAAAAGCTAATAAAATGTCACATTATATCAGCCAAGAAGCCAAAATTCCCTCTAACTCCACTGGTTTTCAGTGAGAATTAAGAGCAAACTTTAGGTGCCAAAATCTCGCCATCCTGAAGGATGAGAAACAATATAAAGTTTCTTTTCAACAGCAGAGCATGTTTCTTGGGTTAGTTTTCATTTATACACCAAAATGTAATAATAGATACAGACTGGATAGCAGCACGCAAAGAAAGAAATTAATTTTTCACTGTATGGTACCATGTGGGAAGAAACATCACGTATCTCATGAAAATCTCACATTTTGTGCATGTCAGTCAAACTGACTGATGCTGCTTAATCAAGCCATTGCTCAGTTAGGAAGGTTTATTTAAGAAGTCAGTCTTCACACCGAACTTCTGAAATTGTTTTCCCTGGGGAACTCCCATTTCCAGCTCCTACGTTCTATCAAAAAGGCAGCTACAAACACTAAACACGTTCCAAGTTTCACTTTTCTGTTAATCCACAGCTAGAGCTGCCACAGGGATTTTAGGAGTTACGCAGTGAGATGGGAGGGGACCATGAAAGACTGCTTTACAATGCAGTCCACAGTTTGAAGGTATTTGAAGTCTCAGTTTAAGAAAAAAACAAATACCCGCTTTGAGTTTAAAGTGAAGATTCAACGCCGTTTTTCCTTTTAATTTGAATTAATTTGCTGATCCATGCCTCATATACTTTCCTTTCAAGGCTAACCTGTCAATTTAGGAAAGGACACACCTTCAGCTGTTCTGATAGGAAACTTTTCCAACACTGGTTAGACATTCAGCCACCTCTTCCCAGGCCACCGGGCTGGAAGTGAATGACTACACCCATCAACTGACCCTGGCTTTCTGGCTGGATGAGCTGTAGAATTTTCCTGAAGCACAGCTCTGGAAGCAATACGTAACACAAGGATCAGCAAGAGTGAGGTGCTGCTTTTCCAAACAAGCTTTCGCTTTCTTTACGCAAGCAAATTCAAGTAAGATTTTGAAATATTGTTCATAGACATCGTTTTTGCTTTCAATCCATGAATAATCCTATTAATGCCAGTTATTTAAATTCCAAGAAGCAGTTCGGGTCTTTAAAGGAGACATTCAGTGACAGCAACTAGGAAGCAATTTGCAAAGACAATTCTGTTAATATTCTGAAGATTATAAACTACAAAATACACCCAAATGAGATGGATTGTACAGCTGTAAGTAATAACTAACAAGACCATAGCAAAGGTATACAAGAGGTACTGCGTTATCTGACAGAATACATGAACAGCTTATGAATTCTGGTTCAAATTATGCTGCTGTTATGATGAAAGCGGTGTCTAATGATTCAGCACAAGAAAAACTATGCCATTAAGCAAGAAGAGAGGGACAAAGCTTTACAGTAGGGAGAAATCAACTTATCTGCTAGATCAGACAACGTCACACTAATACAACTGCAGGAAACTAAGAGATGAAATCCAGGACTGGATTATTAACAGCTTCAGATATTTCTCCCTCCCCAAGTTTCTCCCTCCCCAGAAAATCAAAAATTCTGCTCCCACACCCTCAAACTACACGTGTTTAGAAGCAGACTGTTTTTTGAAGAGGTACCACAGCTTGGAGAAGTACCAGCAGTGCCACACAACTGTTTTTTCTATACAAAGTATTATATGTTCAGAGTCAAAGGCAAGGTTTTAGCCATTAGAAAGTGGAACCTGGGTCAAGGACAAGATTTGGAGACCCAAGGGACCGAGCTTAGAGTTCTTTGAATCAAATTAAATTCTGTGGCAACTGAAAAACCTCAAAACCTCTACTGATAATTAAGACTTTTACCTGAAAACTACTTTATCCCATTTTTAAGCACTCTGACCAGAAAACACCACTTCATGCATCAATATTTCAGATATTCCTTATTTTTGCACAAAACATTTATGCCAAGATCTAATGCTGCTGCCTCTAACCATGTTTCTGTGCTTAGTAGGGTTACTCTCTGTTCCCCCCATTTCAAGTCACTTCAAGAGAATATGAAAACCTCCAGGGGAAAAGATTTAACCACAATATTCTGGATTTCAGTGAATTAGCTTGCTTACTTACATGTCTTGTTGAAATGGTGTGTTTCTGCAGATGTTTCTGGCACAGCTGGCAGGATACAGAAGGCCTAGGAGACTTCGCCCTTTGCATACAGTTGGACTATAAAATGCTACGACTTTTCCACAATCTGAAACGGCTTTGTTTTACTTGCAAAATAAATCTTTCAAAATAGACTGGAATTCAGCTCATCTTTTTACTGGACTATATTCTTAGCCTTTTTTTTTTTTCTTTTTTTTTTTTTCTTTCCATTGTGGTACTGCAGCACCCATAAAGCTTGGGCTGAAGATTACAGTGTTGGGTTTTCCCCTCCGAGTCTTTGGAGATGGGCAGGATGCAAAAGCCCAGGGAGAGGGCAGCAACTTCACCTCAGCTGTCACTCTCCACGGCCACTCACTGCACTCCAGGTGGACCAAAAAGGGCCTGGTATTTGAGGAACCTTCCTAGTGCTGACCACACACAGATTATGCTCCTGCTGCTGTTTCATCTTTGGCAAACACCTTGTATGTGGTCAACACATTCCCATTAAGGATGAAGGCAACAGACTGCAGAAGTCTCCTACTCTAAGTTTGCTTTTTTAGAGCTTATGCCTGGTACACAGAGAGCCTGGTTGCCCATTCCCCATAATGTAAGGGTCTTGGGCAACTGTGGCTGGAAAAACAGCAACTTGAGTCACACAGCTGGCATCAACTGCCTCAGTATGCTCAGAGCGTGTGCACCCACACAGGTTTTATATCACACTCAGTCCCCTGGAACATTACAAAGCACCAAACCAAAATGGTAACAATTTACACTCACTCTATCCTAGCGTAATCAACGAAGTGAGGTTTAACACTATGAAAAACCAGTGCCTGGCTCTTTTTAAATTCCATTTTCAGCCAAAAAAGACAACCACTGGGAAAAAATCACTGATGAAGTTCTGCAGAATCATTTTACTCACTCCCTTCAAAAGTTTTAATAAAGTTGTAGTTATCACAAACATTTGCCCCACAGAGACTTTTCTCCTTTGAAAAAAAGCAGAGTGCTCCCAGGCTGACTCTTATCCTGATATTTCATATAAACATACAAAGTGCAATCTGTGACACAGCACCAAGGGTCATTTAGAGGTCTCGTGCCATGTTGAACTAATTATAAGAAAAACTGGCAAGAAAGTAATGCATGACAGGCTTGTATATTTCAGATACCTTCTGCAGAACACTGAGAAAAAGTCCAAAAACAAAGGAAGAACATCGTAACAGAAGTCTGTAATGAAAATCGGACTTCTTTCTCAAGTTTTCGTAGCAACTGTTTTTCACTGTTAGCAACACAACATACTTCTGGGTAGCTTCTGATTTAAGCAGGGTGAGTTTATTGTCATTAATAGAAAGCTGTACCCGCACCACCAATTCCAGGCACACTGGGTGTAATTGGAAACGATTTGCACCAACTTCACCCCAACAAAGCTCCAGGTAGAAAGAAAAGCACTGGACTTTGCTTATTCCATGTCTACCTCCACTCCATCTCTCAACCCATTACTAGAAAAATTAGACAAATCTTTTCAGCCTGGCTGCATTTAATGAGAAGCTCCATACTGTTATTTTCACTTACTGCCAAGAAAAACCACCTTTTCACAAGTCACATCTTTGCAAGGCAAATTCTGTTTGTCAAAATACAGAGTTTCGCCTGCTTTCTTTGTCTTACTCTTATTTTAAAACTCTTTCTTCAAAGCAAGCATCACACAAAAAGCCATAGCTTTAACCAGGCATCCCATCTCATGTGTAAAATGGACCCAGCTGTATATCTCCCATATAGTTGCTGTCAAAAGAACTGAGGGGCCACGGTGTCAGGTTTTGATGTTAACATCTTCCTAGACAGATGACCTCTGGGTTAGGTACTGCACAGCTCTGATCTGCAGGGCTCCAGTGCCTGATACAAAGCACCTGTCCGTTTAAGGAAGCCTCCCTGTACTGGAGGAAGGCTCCAAAACTTTGGCTGCTGCTCATCATTCAGTATGTCACTGCAGAAGAAATGAGTATTTGGATAATAGGCACGGACAGATACAATTGCAAACAGATTTGTTTAATGGTCTCCAACCTTCTGATTTGCAAACATCAGTATATTTTTCAATGGAGATCCAGATCCTAGAAAAATTACGCTCTGAATTTGTTACTTCAGTTATCCTTTGTGAGTGCCCTCAAGGGGACCCACACTGTTCTGAAAGCTGCCAACTAGATCGTATTTACTACTGAATGCTTTCAGGTAATGAACTTCAAATGAGAACAGCCCAAGCAGCCTGTCTCAAAAACAAAAATAGCTGTAATGAGTGTGGCCTAGACACTGGCACTTAAGATTTTAATTCCTAAGAACAGAAATAGAAACTTAATCTCTCACACCCATTTCAGTAAAAAGCAGCTTGGTTCAAAAGTTAAAGCACTAGTTAGCTGGAAACATAGATCTCTTAAAATGTCTGAGCTTTTCAACACAAATATTCATGGAACTGTAAATGCCTTACCAACTTTGCAGTTATACAGTTTGAAACCAGAAAGTGAACACCGTACGATGGAAGAAAAAATAAGGTATTTTATCCAAGACAGATGTTAAGACATTGCTTTTCTGGCAGCCTTTCCTCTTGTGATCATGTTTGCTTTCATACCGACAGCGAGGCCAGCCAGCCTTTCTGAACACTGCTCAAAGCCCCTCCTAGCCCTACTGCTACATCTGCCATCCAGACCAGTCAGCACCTCAGCAACTATCCATCCTAATCATAAAAATTCACATATTTCACATTTTCAGATCTACCAGAACGTACAAGTTACATACAGATGGTTAGAGGAACCCTACAAATGAGACACTTGGGTCAATAAAACAAAAAGCAAACAAACCCCCTGAGAAGAACATTTCTTTTCACCACTTTCATAGCAATTTCCCTATTCTCTGTATTTTGAATGGATGTGATTATACGTATAATGTGAAGCCGTACACTGATAAGTGAAGTAATGTTCATAGAAAGATGATACCGGGATAGCTGATAGGGATTAAGAAAATGGAGAGCTTTTTGGATATCCATTAATCTCCTCAGGTTTTATATGTCTGACATTGAAATACAACACTCCTGATACACAAGTAAAGAGCGTGTTGAACTCAGGGTGAAACGCTTATGGCGAGAACTTGGTGCCGGTCAGAGCAGCAAAGAACCGCAACCGCCCTTCTCAGCCTTCTTCAATATTTGGACTCAGATCAGTGTTTGGATACAGAGCCTAAAGGTGGTTTACTCAGCACTCAAATACAAATGTGACTTGCAGAAAGATTAACGTCACATATGTATTAAGTCTCCTGACAAATAACGTCACCAATAGCAACCCACAACAAATGGATGCTTATGCCTTACAACTGCACTCCGACTAAAGAAATGCCAGCTGAACTACTCTGCTCTGTGGCATAACCAAGAGGAGCAGAAGCTGCTGTGATGCAGAGCCCAAACTGAGGTCAGTTTCCTGCTCCAAAGCTGAAAGGCCATGCATTTCTTGGGTCCTTGCTCAAACTACACCTCAGTTGCTGGATTTTGCTCACAGTAAAGCAGTACCTGGACAGCCTTTAGTCCTTACATTTTCCTGACAATTTTAATTATGAAAGATATGATAATTGAGATTGTCCTTACTTAATCCAATTTGTTATTAGATAGAAAACCTTTTGGTTTACTCAATGGGGATTTCTCGATACAGTGTTCGCACAGCACTGAGAGATCACACAGAATGGACCCTCTATGAAATTAGTGAGAATCTCCTAACATGGAAGAGAGAGCAAGCACTCACTGCAGTTAAAACCTTCAACTTACAGCCAATTTCATTTTTTCTACTTTATTGTTTCAGCGTGTGAAATGGGAGACTGCAGACTGGAAGGAAAGGAAAAAGCCCTGATCATGTGTGGAAATGAAAGAAGTGCAAATAGACTGAAGAAAACGTTAAGACATGTAGCATTCAGGAACGGTACCGTTTCACCTTACTTCTTTTCAACTAGCCTGCCTGTACAGACACTGAGCAAGGGAACCTTGGGAAGAGATACAGACCTGACCATCAATGTGCAGAGGTAACTCAGCTGAAAGTGAGAGCTTTGTGCAAATATTCAAAGCTGGGATGAGGAAATGAGGTTTGTTTTTTGTTTGACCCCATAAAAACAAAAGGTTTTCCTCTGAGGACTGGGTGTCCATCTTTAAGTTTTACTTGCTAATAAAAAGAACTGAAGGCTTCGTATCACTATCAATTGTAAGCAAACTAACACAGTTAACATTCAACTGTGTGTATGAGACATGACCTGAATGCTATCACAGTCATGTCACCTGAATGTTATCACAGTCAACACTTTTATGTTTCCATTTTCATTCAACTTTGATGCAGAATAAAAGACGTGATCATGCAAATACATATTACGTTCACTTTTTGCTGGGTAACATCGTGTGCAAAGCTACAGAAATTGAATTAAGATGAATTTGAAATGCTCTTTGTTTTCCTGTTGTTTTAATTTCCATTTTTCATGTTTTTTTCCAGAGGCTGGTTTTAGCCTATTACATACAGTACCTGTCAGTTTCTTGCCTTGTCAATCACTTGGCCAGACATTTTACTGTTCGTTGATGCTTGCAGATCTTCAGGCTTTATATTCTGAAGCGAGCAATATGAAATAGATGCGTTGATCTTACAAAATAAGTCTTTCGTAGACATGTGCTCTAGTTAAATCAGAGATATAGTATTAAAATTTCTGCTAGCTTTGTGCAGCAGGGTACAGCATGGGAGCTTTTCAGACACTAATGGGAAGCCGGTGGCAAGCCCTGCAACCATTATCCTCAGCAGATCAAGATTTTTAAACACATCACTTCTTCCTCAGTCATTAGTGTCTTCTTAAAACAACATCATGCTTTGTTTTCTTGATCAAAGCCCCCGACTTAGGAGTTTGGAAATAAATTCCACTTTGGTGTTTTCCTTTCAAAACACATCAGTCTCATAAGCAGGCTGATCTTTGGTGACGTACTGTGATGGATTGCACTCAGTAGACAGTTTGCCACTCATGGAAAGGGACTGTTCTCCCCTACACAGCAGCACCACGTGTGTGCTCACACCTGAGACAGAGCTGGACAGACAAAAGTGCTCACAGATGAAACTGGAGGAAATGCTGCTTTCTGGGAGCAGCTGTTGGCAGCCACTGTTTGGAGGGTGCCTTACAGCATGCTTCCATCTTACAGACATCACACACCAGGGACAACTCTGATGGCCCGTGTAGAAGTACTGAATGATGGCAATGGCAAATCTGAGACTTCAGGGACATCTCTGCAACCCTCTGCTGCATCCATGTGATGACTCCCCTACTTCAGTAGCTGCTTAACAACAGCTGTACAAACAGACAATTATCCACTAGTTTACTACAGCATTTCTTGTCACTTCTAGGGCCTGAACAATTGCTTCTGGACTTTGGTGGGAGGTTTGCATGAGCCAAGACAAAAAAGAAGTAGGAAGGCTTAACTTACGCACGTATTCATATTATTGAAATTTCTTTGTTTCATTTATTCCCTGTTTGCTTCCTCTCTTCTGTGATACACACACACACACAAAACTGTGTTACATAAATTAGGGCAGAGTTTGATTTTCTAGGAAAAGATGGAATCCTTCAGCTGGAGAAGGAAAAAAACCTATCAATGAAATTACTAAACACTGCTGATCTCCTGTTAAATCCCTATGCAGCCCTACTAGAACAAATAGCCGATTAATTATATTCCCATGCACTGAGAACCAGAATACTTCATTTATTGCCTTAAACTGCATCTACTACAGACATCTAATGAGCAGTAGCTTTTCCTGGTAATACAGATAATCTCTTCGGAGAGAATTAGTTCTTGGAAAGTAGAAGTGCACCTTTCCTCAAATTCCATTTTATGCTTTCAATTCCTGAGGGAATGCGGAGAGGATCATAAGAAAGGGAGGGAAGAAGGAAAGACAGATTAAGGATGTTACAGTAATATTCTTTTGTTCAACATCTGCATGCTAGAGAGATTACACAATCTTCAGCAGATCAGCAAAAGAAGATTTGAAGCATCTAGTGTTAAAGCTTTGAAGCTGCAACACTCCACCCACCCAACATCTCCACGTCCACAGCTATAACAAACATGCTAAATCTCATCCAACTTTCAGACTTTTCTTTCAAACCTTCTTTAAAAAAAAAAAAAAAAAGGCAAAACGCACAAAAAATGCTCCACATCCATAACCTTGGGATGCGGAACAGAACCTCAAGAAGACCCACATCTGCTCTCTCCCTTCAAGATCTCAGATCAAATTCTAGGAGGAACGTTGAGCACTACAAAGCACAACTAGCTTCTTTTATGGTGTTAAGGGGAGGGAAAAAAAAAAAAGCAGAATAATCAACACAGAAATACAAGTTTCCACACTTTTAATCAGGCTGCTTAGGTGACACACTACAGACAGCAAGGCTTGCAGACTGCAACTCAGTGGTATTGTCCATCCAAGGCATGAAAAATGGCTCAGCTGGAAATCCCTGGCTGTAGGTGAAAGGTGATCACCCACTTAGCTTTAGCACTTTAGTGAAGTACAGACACAGACTGCATTCCAAACGTCCAGACAAAGAAAAATGAGGGAAAAATTACTATATGATCAGCAGTAAATCCTTTCTCTTGCTTGCAATGACGTTGAGAGCCTCTAACAAAACAGTTTTCAGTTGAGCTGTGCACAGAACAGGCTCACCTGCATGCTGAGGTCATAAGGACATCAGTGAAGAAAATTGTGTGTTTTAGGAGAAAACTGAGGTTCTGAGGATGATGCTCTTCCTGCCTAACTCAGGACAGAAGCCTTGTGCAACACAGACCCTGCAGGATGCTGCCCCAGGGATTGCTTTCATAATCACAGAATGGCCTCTCTCTCCTTCTCAGCCTGTGAATGCTGCAGGCCCAGCAGCAGGAATGCTGAGCTGAGATCTCCATGGCTCCAGCTGGCTTGGATGACCCCCAAGTAGGATGACACTGCTGGAGGAGGACAGGGCATAAGGTACCAGTGCAGTGACTCCACTATCCTTAACATGAAAAAATCCCCAAGCCTCCTAAAAATCTTGCCAGGCTTGCCCCAAAGATGTGCAAGACTGATTTTACTTCTTGTCTCAGAGCTCACTGATTATATTCTTAAAGGGTATCAAGAAATTATTACTCTACCAGGAAGTATTTCCTGAAGATCTACCTCGGAAATAGCTTTTCCACTAAATTTCTCGCAGTTTTAATATTTGCCACCTAACACTTTGCGTCTGATCAGAAAAAAAATTGTGTAACTTTGACCTGATGCATAGTAATGTAGTGTGAAGCAATGAGAGTCAATTTGCTGGGCAACCGCTAAGGCATAATGCGGTGGAGTACAATGCTGATTTGCAGAGTGAATCAAAATGCCTAAGCTCTCTCTTTTGTGATATCTGCAAATCACTGAATAATGTGGTTCACTGACCAAGTGAATTATTTTTGAGGGGTTTGGCACATCTTTAATTACAAGATATGTAAAGATGTAATGGAAACACACTGTGCGTATTTCTTTATGGCTGTTGAACTTCTCTTATGGAAAAGCACCTGTTTCTATTAAATTGTCTCTAGACAGCATAAAATGTACAGGGTATAGGTTGACAGTATATTTCTCAATGCATATTACTCAGCAGCCAAGCAACGTTATACATTATAGATCGCCCCTGTATACAGATTGTACCTACACACAGAAAACTACAGACATAAAAACAGATGTGCAGGAAATAGATTTACTCTTATTATGAGTATGTTTAAATTTCAGCAGCATATCAATAATATTATGATGTTTCTTCTGCAACTGAGGGAGACAAAAAAAAAAAAGCACATCAGGGTCCCCATCACTAAACACTGATGTGCCCTTTTTGCTTCAAAAAAACCCAGGAATTTGCATGCTGACAATGATTATGTAAATGCCTTGTTTTGAAAACCAAGCCCCAGAGGATTCCCCAGCGGAGAGCAATTCTCCTTTAAAGGTTTCACCATGGTCCAAATCAGTGCTTTTTAAAACACCATTTTTAGTGATGCAATAAATAGCCTTAGACGACTGCTATTTACTTTCCTCCCAAACTGTGGGCCTTCTTGTTCTGCAGCAGCCCCAGTAGCTTCTCTTTTTTCTGCCCATTTTGAGGGGCTGTGGCAGATAGCAGTCATGCTTTAAAGCTTGCAATCTTTACTCCGCTGACCAAAATTCAGAGCTGACCCTGTTTGGAGCACACGGTGAGTCTAGATGATATCCCAAGGTCCCTTTTAACCTGAATTATCTGGTGATCCTTCAGCCCTCAGTAACTGAGTTTCCAGGCTCAGAAAGGCACAGCGCAGGGACAGAGCAGGGCTACATCTAGTGTAGAATAGAACAGCCATGCTCAGCGTGCAGCCCAGCGTGCTCATCCCAGGACACAAACAAGATTGCACCAGCTCCTACTGCATTATGATTTTTCTTCAAAAGCAACCAATGTGCAGAGAGGCAGGAAACCACTCCTGGCAGTGCTGCAGAGAGGATGAGCAGAGCACCAAGACTGCAGGGCTTAGCTGGGAGCCGCTGTTCCCCCAGCATAGGCACCAATAGCACATGGATGTGGTGCTATTGCAAGGAATCCTTTTATTCCACCAGCTGCTACTGCTGAGATCTGAAACTGAGACCCAGTATGTGATCTCATGGATGAGTGCAAAGCTCACAAGCTCTCGTGTCTTAACAGAGGAGAAAAAAGGCTCTGTTTAGTTGTGCCAGAATAAATGAACGATGAAGGTAGCTTGGATGTCTTGAAGCTGTTTAGGGCTGGCAGTCGATTTGAAGCAGAGCTTAAGTATTTTCCTAAAGAAATCTATGCCTCAGTGACTTTAAACTTTCTTTGTGCTTCTGTGATCCTGGGCTGCTCTGTGTTACGGCAGCAGGGATGGCTGTGTATTTCCTCTGGAGTGCTTCCTGCACACCTCAGCTAGAAGACCTTTCCCTGAATGCCTGCAGGGCATTCAAGCTCTGCTTTTTCTAGAGCCCATGAGCAGCCTGCAAGGGCAGGAGCAGCAGCTGAGGCTCACCTAAGGTACTTTATGGCAGATCTTCAAAAGTACGGTCTGGAAACATCACTCACACCATGCTGCAGCTGTGTTCTGTCTTGGACGAAAAGAAAGGAAAAGCCCAGCATCCCTGTGGGACAGTGACCTGGTGTCCACACTAATTAAGCAGTTGGGATTATTATTTTTTTCCCAAAATTGTTGCAACATTTACCTACTAGGAAATAAAAAGAAGCTGTTTGGAAGATGCAGTTGTCCTACAATTCAAATTCAGAGTTACAACAACTAAGATCCACTAGAATGCAAGCTTGTAGATCCTCACTTAAGAAATTAATTCACATATACTTAAAAATCATCTGCACAAAATCTCTGCCTTCGGGACCTGCCAACTGCATGTTAAACTCAATGAGAATGGAGCACAAGCACTGTGAAGTAGTATCAGCACACTAAAATAAATAACCATCTCTCCCTCAGCCTCTCTCAGTCCACACACAGGAATTTCCTTAGAAGATGATGCAAAAGCAACTCACACAGGAGAATGCTACAGAATCCTACATCTCACCTTCCAGGTTGAGCAATGATAGCAATGATAGGAGTAAAAGCACATCCTCCCCTCCTTACAAACCAATGGTGGAATGGGAAAAATAAATTCCAGGGGGAATTATTGGGGAAAATAAATTCCTTCACAGACAAAATCCATCATCCACGCTTCCTTCTTTCTGTAATTTATTTGTAAAATTAACAGCAACACGTATGTAACCTTCTAGAGAAATAATTGATCCCACTGCCCTGGATAGGAGCCACTTCATTGGGCGCTGGCAATGATTACAGTGTCACACAGATTACTTCTGCGTGCAGAAGGCTGACACCAGCACACACATGCAGGCTTATGTGAGAAGTTCCAGTGGAGAAAAAAAGGAAGAAAACAAACCAGGAAAGTTACCATCCGATTTAAGGCCTGTTGGTTTCCTCGCCACCCTTTGTGCTAAAGAAAATAAACCATTCACTCAGACAACACGTGCTATCAATCGTTGGTCTAATTAATGACAGACTGCGATGAACCCAAGAAGTTTAAGGAAGCAGCACAAGTTGGCTCCTGATGTTCACTGTTTCTAGTAGGAAGCTACCATGCCAGGCCAGACAGAGCTGCAAACCCTGCATGTCTTTCAGAAATAGGAAAAAGTAGGTGACAGTAGCTTCACCTCATCCCATGCCAAGACACATGAGCAGCTATAAGAGCATTTGCATGCAAGCAGCATGACACCTCCACTTCTCTGAAACAGGTTTCCTTCCCATGACTGGAAAAAGAATAACTCAAAACTAAAATAATTGAAAAAGAGTAAATCCAAAGAATTAGGAAATCAAGAATCTCCTAATTTTATATAAACAGATGTTTTCTACAGAGATTTGAAGCATTCTGCCAATCGTCATTCCAAACTTTACTTTTGTGAATCACAGCAATGAATGTGGTACGGTACTGATCTGTCATTTGCAGGTATTGTACAGGTAGGGTAATCCTGTCCTTATGAGCCATGCAAGCTTCTTGCAAGAAAAAAAAAGTAGAAGTAATTTAATTAAAATGATTGTGTTCTGTCATCCAGAATCTGAAGTTTATAAAGAAAGATTAAGACCAAATTTATGGAGTCTTGGTTTGTGCTTGCATTGTTTGTCAGTGCTGCTATTAGACATCTCTCCCTGCAAGAAAATACTTTTTTCCCAGCTTCCACATCTCAATCCTTGATACAGAGCACCATGTTATCAACAGTGCACGGTCCTGCTGAAGACAGTCACTTCCATACCAAGATGTTGCAGACATTTGAGAACTTGTCTGGGACGTTTTGCAATGTTATTTTTTGAAGAGGGAGAACTGCAAGAATTCCAGATAAAAAGTCTCCAACTACTGAAACCCGCTGTTTACTCTGGTTTTCAATGGAAATAAAGTATTAACTCCTTGGTTTTGCCTTTCTCCTAAAACAGTCACACCAACAAAACCAAAACTCTCATTCTGGAGTGCAAAGAAGTAAAGCAATATTAAAATCAGCTTTCTCTACACAGAGTAATGCAACTGACTTCTTTCAGGGGAGGATTGACTTCTTCATGCTCAAAGAAAACTAGGGCAAGCAGAAATGTGAGCATCAAAATCTAAAAACTTCCTCTTAGTTCACAAAAATAATCCTATACAGAACCCAGATAAGAATTAGAAACACCTCCGAAAGGAACTTCACACAAATCAGACACAAGGGAAGATGTATTTCTTTAACACTGAAGCATGACTTGAAAGCCACAGCTACATTAATTTGAAATATATATATTGTTTTGACTAAGTAAAATACTATGTTGAAGGACACTACATAGCATTCCACACATAAACTGATGCTATCAATCAGGGAATGCCTCAAATGCTGAGCTGAAGCATGCAGATATTTTAAGCCCAAAGTGGAAGGAAGAGCTGCTGAGCACATTTTTCCAGAGGCTGAATGAAAAGAAGGATATAAAATGAGAGGAGACTTCTTTAAAACTGAATTTTCACTGGAGACGAGGAGACAAAGTTCGTAACATTCAAGGGCTCAAACACAGATCATTCTAGACAATGACTAGAAAAAGAAATGAGTAATAGATTTCTATCTCCACAGCTGACATACTGGGGAAAACAAACTACATGAGAAAGAGCAGTGACCGAACTTCTCACTAGAACCAACATCTCACCCTGGTAACAACCAGCTCCACACCACATGTATGCTCCTGTGGGCAGACAGTGTGATGTAGAGAGAAGTGAGATGGGAGGGATGGTTCTCACCATCACCAGCTCTGATTGACTGGGAGCGTTATGCAACTCAAGACTGAGTTTTGTCACGAAGGAAAACAGTGGTCTGGTTTTAATATCTAATTTCTACTGCAATAGTTTTCCCCTTGAAATAACTTTTCAGTAGATTCCTGGAGCAGGTGTTACCTTCCCTCCATAAACCTTGAGATAATGTAACTTTAATGATTTTCCAAATAAAAAGTGAAAGGCTATCGGAAGAATACCTCCATTTTTATTCCACTGAGATATTATTATGGTGATGATAATAATTCCACAGGGGAATTACTTAGAATACACACTCAGCTCTGACCTGACCCGGCTATAACTCAGATGATACCTTTCCTAAGTTGGAAGAATTTATTTTCATTTTCAACTGAGCTCATCTAATCAAAATGCTTCAACGTGACAAAGAGTTCATTGTTCCCGTGCAAACTGCAGTTACCAATAAAGCCTTTCTATTACGAACCAGGCACTGCCACAGCAAATTCAGCCAATGCAAAGGTTAGGTTGGGAAGAGGGAGATGAATAAAACAAATAGCACATTATAGTTTGTTAGTAACAACACACACACACACGTTTAACACCATCTTTTAGTAACTGCAGCTGTGGACATAAAATTTTGAAGTAGGTCAGCATTTGCTCCTAAATTCAGCCTGTCAGACTACTGTAGCCCAGATGCTGAAGGGGCACAAGGCAAAGCTAAGTGCAGACATGGAGTGTTGAGGTCAGTTTTTCAGGAACATGAGGTATCTTTCAATGTTAGGACTTCAGCTTCATTTATTTAGTCTGAAGCTTTGTCTGTATTCTGCAATTATACTAGCTGATTTAATAAGGCATTACCCTTTCCTATAAGCACCATCTTGTTTAGGAAGTAAACATCGTTCTCATCACTACCTTGTGTCATTTGGGCCAAGGCATTTCGTACTGCTTGGATACCAGCAGCTTGTCCACACAGGGCATGATTCAGAAAATAGCATTTAGTAAGTGAGCAGCCATCATGCTAATTAGTCTTATGGAGAAAACCTGCCAACAAGAGAAATTCAAGCAACATGTGAGACTAGGAAAAGAACAGCTGTTCAGGGGAGGAAAAGACAAAAAAAGAGGAAAATAACACACTTTCTTAATTCTTTTTCTGCTCGACTGATCATAACATAACTGACCTATTTGCATCCAAGCAAACACAACTATGCTTGCCTCTTTAAGACAACACAGACACAGGAGCTCACAGACAAGCCAGCAGAGGCACGGTGCACACAAACACAGCAAGAGGTAAGACTGTAACACACAAAGCATGTCTTTCTGGTCAGCGTACCTGAGCCACATTCTCACACTGCAGGAATACGGGCACCAAATTTTGCAGTGCTGAAGTTGTCGTTTGAGCAAAACCTTTTGCTCACCCATATAACCACATAGCTATTGGCAAACGATGTCGTGCAGTTACACTTTTAGAACTCGATTTCTATCCCTTTGGAAGACGAGGCTGTGAGCTACAAAACAATCATCAATAACTACAAAAAGTAAAAAAAAAAAAAAAGAAGGTAAAAAGTTTTATGTTTTGAACATAAAACAAGTGAGCAGCACAGAATGTGTTCTACATTCCCTGCTTATTCAGTTTTTGGTATGTAACCACTTGCTGAGTAGGCCAGAGCTGCCTCATCCTCATTCCAGAGGAGACAGGACTCTCATTGAACCGAGATAGCCCTGACAAGGTGACTCACTCCTTCAGATGTAATCGGTCCAAAGGGACTCATTTAGACAATTGGTTTTCAAATGTAAGTCCTCATCGTGTCCTCTCCCAACAAAGTCCAAGCCAAACAAGGCATGAATAGTTTTCAGTTTTGCAGTTCTTCATTATTTTTAAACAAAATAATGGGAAACACTCATTTTTAGATCTCCCTCAGCACAAGAAAGCAAGAAATGCCCATTCTTCTGTCCTGTTGGCCTGCATTAGTTAGTGCAGGCCACTGGCATTACAGCAGCTCTGAGTGCAGCTCCCCAAGCTGCAGCTTTCCCTTGTGACTCCCCTGCACAGCCCTCGTCATAGATATGTTACAAATGACTCATAGACAAGCTAGATCAGAGTCTAGGGGAACAGTGATCAGATTCTCCATGATTTATGTCCCTGTAATTGCCACCTATTAAAATGGATGCTCTGATGAACTGCAGGAGCCTAAAGCTCCTGGCGTCACCTCCTTGGTCCCCTGCCAGATGGGGTTTTTCACTCATCTGCCACCTGCTGCTTCAGAGCTCGGTGCCGAGCCTGCAAGCAGTCCCAGCTCACAGGTGGTGATCCCAGGAGCACAGAATACTCTCCAGCCCCAAATCAAGCTCATTTTCTACCCTCTGCTCCAGCAGATACACTTGTAAATGAATACTGCTGAATGCTGCTGTGTTTGCTGATTGTTTTACGGTTTGTTTATTTCTCAAGTATGTAATATCATTGGGGGAAGTGTTTTTAATTAGTTGGAAGAACTATTGTTTCAAAAGACTGAATGCATTTGCCAGCAAGGGGTCTTCATAAACACAATGAACATTACTGGTTATGCCTCTGTAGATGGATACTGCCAGCTGCCAGCAGGCTCTGTCCATGCTTGGGCTGCACAGGCCCCTCACCAGCTCCAGCTCAGGTGTCACAGGAGTTGCATGAGCACAGACAGTACGTGGCCCCACAGCCTCTTGCAAAGATCTACTGAAGAAAGGAAGAGTTTCGTTCCTTCCAAGTCTCATTTGTTGCAAGTTATCCAACAAATCGCAACCAAATTTTCATCACTGAGCCACTGTACAACTCGGAACGTAGCCACAAAACAAAGGAAGAACCAAATAATCCAAATGTTAACTCAGCACTATCTACTAATGAACATATACTGTGAGTGGAGCCAGGAAGGGTGGTCACATAGAAATAACATGATGACATGAATAGCCCTACTGGGGCCCCTTTCAGGCAGCAATGAACCAACCCTTCAGAATCAGGGATGGATCACCTGGGAAAAATATAGAGCTGCTGTCCAGATGTGCTGGGATGGAATCAAGAAAGCTAAGGCAAAGATGGAACTGAACTTGACAAAGGATGTGAAAAACAGCAAGAAGGGTTTCCTTAGATACACTGGACAGAAGGGGACGACAAAGGAGAGGACACCCCCCCCCCCCCCCCCCCCGATAAATTTAAAGGGAGAGCTGACCTCCTAAGGCATGGAGAAGGTTGAGGTATTTAACGAGCTCTTTACCTCAATCTTGCAATCCCAGGTAAGAGTTTAGACTGGGAAAATAACTCACTGAAAGCAGCCCTGTAGAGAAGGACCTGGGGGTCCTGATAGATAAAAAGCTGGACATGAGATAGCAGGGTGCTTTTGCAGCCTGGAAGGCCAAGAGTATCCTGGGGTGTAGCAAAAGTGAAAGTGGTCTGTACAGCAAGGAAGGTGACTGTTCTCTTCTACGCAGCCTGGAGTACTGCAACCAGGCCTGGGGCCCCTGCCACAAGAAAGATGGTGAGCTGCTGAAGCAGGTCCAGAGGAGGGCCACTGAGATATTTAGAGGGCTGGAGCATCTCTTCTGTAAAGAAAGGTTGAGGGAGCTGGGCTCATTCAGCCTGGAGAAGGCGGCTCCAGGGAAACCTCACTGAAGCCTTTCAGTACTCGAACAGAACTTCCAAACAGGAGGGGGACTGACTTTCATACACAGTCTGCTGGCAGTCGGACTACAGGGACTGGCTTTAAACTAAAAGAGGGGATAATTTAGGTTAGATGTTAGGAAGAAATTTTTTTCTTGGTGTGGTGAGGTGCTGGAATGGCTTGCCCAGAAAGGTTGTGGATGCCCTATCTCTAGAAGTATTTGAGGCCAGATTGGATGGGATCCCGGACAGCCTAATCCAGTGGCTGACAACCCTGCCAATGGCAGCAATGTTGGAACTAGATGATCTTTATAAGGTCACCTCCAACCTAAGCCACTCTATGATTCTATGACCCAGACTGAGGGCCCATCACGGGCCAGGACAGCCTTTGGCATCCTGCACCTCCAGCAGATTCATGAGGTCATATAGAGATTGTGAGGAGGACAAGGCAACCCTGAGAGCACCACAGGCTACACACATCCCTGAGTGCAGCATGCTGCCCTTCTCCTGCAGGTAGAGCAAGGAAATGCAATGCAAACAATATTTCCTTCCTCCTGGGTTCACGTTGCAGGCTTGCCTATAAATACTGCTTTGATCTGGCTCTTGGAGCAGCTGAGCTGAATCTCAGTGCCTGGTGTCGTTTTCAATAAGAAACTAGGCAGCAGGAGCCTGAAGCACGTGTTTTCTTCGGCTCCAGGAGTTGTAACTTCTACTTGTTCTGCCCTAGTGTATTTTATATCTAGGGAAGTATAGATTATTATGAATAAATACTGACTGGGATAAACTGTCCCATGCATGTGTCTACTCAATTCTCTCTCAGTAAGGAAATAACCCACTGCTGGAGTCCAGACTTTCCTGGCAGCTTGGAAGCCATGATAACGCAAATTCTGTCTAAAGGCAAACATCTGGTATTTTCATTATACAGGGCTTACACTTTTCTGCAAAGAACAGAGAGACAGAAATACATCTCCATGAGGGAAAGGAACTATGACTGTGCAGCAGCTGACTCTTTGCAGGTCACAGTAACAGAACTCCATGCCAGGACTAGTTCTCAGAGAACATGTGTTCAGTCAGCAAGAAAGAGCATAGACATCATAAGGAACTACTGGAGAAAACAAAGGAAGTGGGTGGAATTCCATTCTTGAGAACACACAGAACAGAATATACATCAACAGCATTCATGTAGGATCCTCGGGCCTTCTCCCCCCCCCCCCCCCCATCATTTTCCATGCAAGTATGAATTAAAAGGATGTGTGGTATTTTTCAAGAAATCAGCATTATAGGCACTTGGTTTGGGGCATTTACATAATATTTGCTGCCCCGGAAGCATTACATTACTATGGGCAGTTGCCCAGAACACATCTCCCCCCCGCCATCTCTTTGTTAGAATGCTAGTATGGCTATTAAATTCTTGGCATAGTATTTCCCCAAATCAGAAACGTAAGTAGAGATAACACAAAGGGGAGTTTCATGAAGCACATTCTTTAAGAAAAGCAGTATCCTACAAATCCCCCAGCAAGCACTTATTGGCACTTCTACTAATGTAAATAAAATCTACTGGGTTCCCAGAAAAACAATCACTTCAGTCTTGTTATCAGAGGACAGAATCTGGGTCAACAGATGCATTTTGGATACGTACCAATTCTTAAATGATTTAGTATTCTGATCTGTGGATACAAAAAGCAATTTCCTACATCAGCAGTACCCTTCGCACAACGTGCAATTTCATCCTACCACCTACGCTGTTGTAATCATTAAATGTTATAAAACATCTCCAATAAAACAAAAGAAAGATTCTGATATATGTCTGTAATGTAAATCAGTGCTTTGGATTATGGTGTGATACTAGTTCAGTTATTTATGTGTGTTTCAACTAAAAACATCCTACTGGATTTCAACTATCACAAGATTAATCTCACTAATACTTTATATATACAGATGGTCAGACAAGAAAAATTAGACAAATATGAAAAATTAATATATTCTTCTTGTATAATATAAAATATGATTTGTCTCCTGGAAGATTATAGCTGGAGCTTCTCGTACCAAGAATAACCAGACTGACTAACATGGGCTCCCTGCTTAGTGGGAAGTTTTTTGCTCTGTCCCACCTCAAAACTTATTGTAAGATACTGCAGAGCAACAAAGCACACAAACAAAACAAAACACAGAAGATTACTTTTATGATAATATATCTTAGCAACTACTCAGAGTTGTTTACAGCTGGAGACTTATTCACCCACCAAGTCCCAGAGAAGCAGCAGGACAGTTCCATGAATTACATATTTCAGCACTGTAAGCTGATACCTGAAAACACTGTGTCAGCATACCCCAGTCACTGCATTTAATTAACATTATACATCCAGAAATACAGCGCCAAGTGGAGTGTCATCACTGAGCAAAGGCAGAGGACCTGCATTTGGGTTCTACACGGCCCACCTACTGTTGTGCTTTACAAATTGATTTACATGTGTAAAAACACAGGGAGGTCTCTGCAGAAACAGGTGTCTAAGAGATGTACTCTCTAAAGTTCATCAAACGTAAGACTTTGATTCTCACAACTTGTGGATAAATAGCTGATCTGCTAGGGAAAAAAAAAAAAGAACACGGCCAGAGCAAACATCTCTGGCAGCATGAGAATCAAAGGGGTCTCAGATAGCCAGAAAAAACAAAGGATGCTGACATCAAAATATTGGCAGCTTTCACTGCTGCCTTTCTTTCCAAATAAAATGGGCAAAGAAACAGACTAGCTTTCCCATCCAAGCTCAATTCTCCAGTGAGCAGCATTCTGTAGCAGTAATTATAATCCTGTATTTGTGTGCACACTAACTAATTTCCCGGGCAAGTTACATTTCAGCTGGAACATGTTGGCATATAGAGACCAACCTCAACAACAAAAATAGCTGCTGAGTTCAGCAACCCACAGCTTTTATAGTTGACCTTGCAGTTCTGCACGACGGTGGCTCTGGGCCACTTTGCTATTTCAAAGGAGAAAGCGTGGCTCTGGGAGTCTCAAGGGGACTAACGAGACCCAAAAGATAAGTGGTTTCCTGGCTCAGTTTTTATTGTTTAACTTGGTTGTTCTCATTTTAAAAGTATTCCGGTCCTCTTAGTATTCTGCATTCCGCCTCTGATTGGTGGAGCTAATCTCACTTATGCAGTTTAATGCACTCCTTGGACTTTTCCTTAGTTTATGCAGTTTATGTATTTGAACTCTTCCTTTCCACACTCCAGCCACAGCAAGCAACTATCAGTGCAATTAATCACAACTCAATACCACAGTTGACTACAGAAATAAAATTACATACACTAAGAACAATGAATAGACGCTAAGCACTTTCAAGCCAGTCTGATGCTCTAAGTCTGCTTATCTGCTCAACTGTGTGATTCTGGCTATTAGCGTACCCAGCTGGCTGTAAACGTGCAATGGCAAAGGAGCACAAATGCTTTGGAACGGTTCCTTCTTGTTTTCTTTTGAGTAAAAAGAAATTTCAAGAGCACTTTCTACTTCAAGTCCAACTGCAGCCAGAGCTGGAGCTACTCACTACTACACTACTCCTTTCCATCAGCAGAAACTGTGGAAAAGGCGGCAAGCTTTGGGATGCTCACACACTTGCACACAGTCATTTAACCATTCCCACTCCATTTCTTCTGCATTGTTCAAAAATCCCTTCAAAACTATATTACAAAAATGCTTTACAGGTGTTGATGATATAGGAAACCACATTCCCAGCCATGTAAATACAGAATTTGCCACTCTCACAAAGCACACAACAGCATGCTCATGGTTATAGAAATCCTCAGTTTGGCCACACCAGCCACAGCACAAGGAAAGAAAAAGGAACATCATCTTCACTGCTTTCTGCAAATACAGTCATTACAAACCATTGCTGCCACTACCTCCAGACCTCCTCACAAAAGATTAATTACAGACATACCATACAACACATGCAGAGGGCTAACTAATTGGAAAATAACATATCTGCATTGTTCCCTTCAAAGATTACCATTATGGGAGTCCCAGCTTGGACTAATGTTTATCCAGTGTGCTCTCTGCCTCCAGAAGAGGGGCTGCCCAGCAAGCAGGGATGTGGAAAAGCATATTGCCATTGTCCAAGCTCACAGTGTTTCATTTGTTTAACACTGAATCCCAACTTAATTAAAAAGCTCCAGAGACCAGGCAAATCTCAATATACATGGGCAAGTGGTCGAACAGCCCCATTTACATGTGTCACAGCTCGCCGCTATTGCTCCAAAAGGCATCTGCTTCAACAGTCTCATCTGATTCTTACAAACAAGCTACACTTTGCATTTTTGAATTTAACAAAGATCACACAGCTGCCAACATACTATCAAAGCCTAAAGACCAAATAAATGTTTGGCTTGCCTCCAACCGGCCTTGCTGTGGTATTATTACTGACAATAGAGCCAGAGCAGCAAAAGCAGTGAGATGGCAAATTTACACATGTGCCATGTTTTTATATATATTGTCTACATTTGCTGCTACAAGACTATAAGCAGAACACTGGTGAGCATCTTTTGGATGCAAAACGTGACCCATTTCAGGGCTTTATGAAAGATGTATAACATTGTTAGCATTTAAAAAAAAAAAACCTGCAGATGGGGAAAATCACCTAAGAAAAAGCAATTCAAAGTTGCTTTATTTTCCCACATGGGCATTAGAAATAGATCACAACTATTTTCTTAGGGCTGCATTTTGCCCTTTTTGAAGAAATAGTGCAACGCCCATATAAACTGGAGACGTGACAGCTGATGTTTCCCTTGGCATCTGCCCATTCCATTTTAATGCACACATTCCCCAGCTGCTGCAATGGCAGCAGCAGAAGCATGTCTAAGGGTAGAATCTGTATTTGACCTGGGCAGAAGAGCTCTGCCACATTTAACAGCACAGTTAATATCCTGGCTACCCTCTCATCAAAAGCCAGCTGCATCTGCAGATAAGGAGATCTTCCTTTGGGACCTTCCTCTCCCATTTGGTGCATCTCCACTGTACACAGATCCACAAGAAGCAAACAGAAAGAAAACCAGAGCTTGGAGAAAACTCATGACACCACTTGCAATGGAGTCCAGATGCTGTCTTAGAAAATACAGCCCTGAACTGGAGGAATGTGAAGCATATAGCACCTTGCTGCTCTGCCCTATGCTACCACAAACAGCTGCCCTGCCTCCTTCCTTTCCTCTAAATTCGGTCTATATGCAGAGAGAGACTGAAGACAAGATGCAGAAACAGCTTGAGAAAGGAACAAAGTTGGCATTCCCACTTGCCAACTCCTGCTGCCGAAGCAAAACCAAGCAGAGAACTGCACTTGCAATTGTTAAGACTCCTATGGCAGAGGGCAAGCCTTCGGAGCTGCCCCTGCATCATAGCCACTCCAAGGCACGCCCAAGCCTTCCACCAACCTGAGCCCTTGGCCAGGCCACAGCAGGCACCCAGCTCTGGGAGGGGGTGGGCTTCTGCTCACCCCTGCTCTGATTTCCAGACTTGTCCAACCTTCCTAAGCTCTTCTCACTTACACATCCCCCACTGGCATTAAGGATGCTTGCCTTAGACTTGCAAGACTGTAAGGACATTCTCACCCTAGAAAGAAAAAGCAGGAACAGTGTTTCTGCTCACAAGACAGCATTACTCCACACTTCAGTTTTGATTTCATTACGTTTTAGGAGAGGCAGTCCTTAGAAAGACAGACAAATGGAGCAAAAAACTGAGACCTGGATGTTGCTGGAAACGCCTGCTTCCAGCATCCCATTGTCTCTCAACATTTTCAACATTTTCACCTGTGGATTTTATTTTCCTTCATGGGTTCTCTTAATGTATTCTTCATTCAGTGTTTGAGGTATCTGTATAATTTTCGAATTGAGGATTAGAGAGGATTAAGCCCTTGCTAGGCTGTGCTCCCAGGAGCACTGCCTTCACATGCACGCCTCACGCACACCGCCAGTGCAAGCGCTCACTTCTGTGACAGAGGTGAATAGCAGCTTACGTTATAGGAAAAAGTCAGCACCTGTCCAATTATATATTTAGCTCCTTCCTGGTCTGTCCTTCATATCTTTACCCTTCTTGTATTGTTTTTCATTAAGAGTACTTCATGAAGTAACTGCTTTCCTTCTAGTTACCTCAAACACAAGGGCGATTTCCCTGCTACGCTGAACCCCAGCTGCTGCAAGGTCTCCCTGCCCACCACATAACTGTGCCTGAAAGAAACTCCCCGTCTCTTCCAGGTTTGTGGATGCTGAGAGTCTACTTGCTCCTGCTTAGCTCAGGTCATTCTCCTCCTCACATGCACATTTGTAAAGAACAACAATAAAAACCAAACTATTTTGTTTTACCTCTATTTTCTCCATTAGATTTGTGGAAATTTGATTCTGTTCTTAAGCAATACGGAAATAAAGAGCAAAGAATATTTACCTGGGTAAATTCAACTTCACTTGCATCAGGCCAAACTTCCAGCTACGTACGCAGCTCTGCTAGCTATGTTCACACTAACTTCAGCCAGCCAAATAACTAACAGTATTAGTGACAAGGCAGTCAAAACATCTGATCCAAGCCCACCAGAGTTGCTGGAGATATCCTCTAGCTGTAAGTCTGCATGGACATCTGTCCTGATACTCCTGCATTGTTCTGGTTAGCCACGATGTCTAGATTAAACCTAATGAATCTGTATATGCAGATATACTCATGTTCTCCATTTTCCTATGTATATTCTATATTTCATATCTACCATAGTCATACTTGGCAGGAAAATGTTCATTAGGTGCAAATAAAACTGCATTTGCTTATTATTGTCTGTCCTGACTAGATGAGTACTTATCATTCCTAGATAGCTCAGGTTTACTTCATGAAAAAAAATCGCAACAACAAATAAAATAAATATTTACAGTCATTTCCAGTAAATATCAGAATGGCCAAAATTAATCCCATGCATCTGTGAAAATATCTGTATTCACTCATCTGTAACAGAAATAGTGCTGATACAACTGAAGAAGACTAGCTTCCTGAAAAACAAAAATGTAAGGACAGTAACAGTGCTAGCAGGAATTGATGGTTGTGTAATTCTTCAAAGCTTCTCTGTAAATTAACATAAATATTAATTCAGGAACATGATGTTTTTAATAGTGCAGGAAAAAAAAATAGTAGTTTAGATCATGAATGAGGGGGGTAAGTTGCTCTGGTTACGTTGCCCAGACTTGAATTCCTTTATCATTTGAGATCCTTATTAAGTCACTTGCATGGTATAGATTACAGTTCAATCCTAAAATTCCTCTACATTTATGTTTCTTATGTTTTTTACTTTGATATCCTGCCTGTTTTAATGAAGAACAGGATGTGCAATAGCTTGTTACTTACGGCAGTACTTTGACAAGGAACCTGGATCTTAATAAAAAACAGGAAATAAAATCCTTCATATTAAATCAATTCTTTAAAAAATAAGCATGTGAATGTCATATTTAAGATTAAAGGTATTTCTCTTTCCAGGAAAGGATCATAATAAGGTGGGCATGTGGCTATTTCAGAAACTGCACACATTTGGTAAAGAGCTTATAGAAAACAGTGTCAAATCCCATATTGAACCCAGCTGCTGGTACTTACTTTTTGATGTAAGGCTTACTTCCTGCAGATATACATCAAATTAAATTCTTTACTAAGCTCACAATGGTGTTTTCCCTTTAAGCAGAAAGGCAATACTTACCTGAATGAAATATTATCTCTCTTTAATGGGTTTCTACAGTGAAGCCACATTTTACATTTAAAAAGGTGCAGTGACAGTAAGAACGGAGAAGGAAACTTGCTGCCTATTAAATCAGTTTATTTTCTCAAAAATAGCTTTAATGAAGCAAATTGGTTGCTATTACACTGATGATACACTGATGTCCTAACAGGAATTTTGATAAGACTACAATATAACTTGGCCAACATCCCATAATTAGTGCCACTGAAGATTTTAAGATGCTTTTCTAAACAGAAGTGTGGAATGTTCTAACAGCAGATGCACCTCAAAAATAAAGGCAATGGATAGTAAGACCGAGGCAAAAGAAATTGATAGGCTTGCACTATTATGTAGTTTTCCAGGCTTTGTTTTGAACACTTGAAGTACTTGGCATTTTTGGCCAAAAGAAATAACATCCACTAGATATAGAACAGCAAGATTTAGCTTCTAATTTTGATTCAGTGACATCTGAAGAAGTCTGCTTGGAGTGATAATACAGTGTCTCCTATCAAGAAAACAAATGAGCGAGGCATAATGGAGCAGAGTCAACAAAGGGATGCAATATGTTCTATATTAAGCTCCCTTATATTCTGTCAGCCTCCCTGCCTTTTAGATATATTTAATTGGATTCAGGGTTCTTAGTAGACATAAAAAAAATTCTAAGACTTCTCAAGTGCAAGTTAAAATACTGAACTCTTGATCACTGCTTTACTCAATACACTCTCCCTGTGGTCCTTATCTCAGGTGACAGTCCATTTAGGGCTGCAGATATTCAGCTAAAATGCTCTACTGGTGATGTGGGAGGAAGCATACAAGCCATACAACAAGGATAGCTATGAGCTCAGCCCCTATAAGCTCATTTTCCAAAATTCCCAGCTCAGCCTTGCCAGCGTGTGGAAGGCACCAGACAGAGGTCCCAGCAACTCCATTTTACAATAATGTTTGCCTGAACTTTTTCCAGATGTGATAATTCAGAAAGAAGAGGGATAGCTGGTGCTAAGAGCCTTCAATGCTGCTGTGTAACTATTAGGAAAAAGGAAAAAAGGAAGCAAGGACAGCACTTCCACCAAATCTCCTTCATGTTGAAAGATCTTAGATCTAAGAAGTTTGAAGGCATATTCACTCTTAACATAGCATTGGATCTGCTATGAAAAGCAAAATAAAGTCAATTGGGAGATTTCTGCTTAGTAGCTGCTCATTGTTCCTATTTCTAACAGGCAGGTCTCTGTACAACACAACTGTGTGGGCCGTTTCTAAATTGAAACCTGACTTGGAAACTCTCATGAAGGACCATTTTTTGGTCCACTTTGGAACAAAGTTACCTCATTGTGAAAATGCTTACTTTTGACATTAAGTATTCACATCTGCATATTTTATCAACACATTATCTCTATGTATCAGTGAACATTCACCTGTTAGTGATGTTAACCTTCTGCTAATCCCACCCTTTGGGATAGTTCCTACTCAAGGCCAGCTGATAGGACCACACTGCATTCGATGAACCCCAGAGGATCTTGCCTAGTTTCACATCTAAGTTTGCTCTTAGCCTTTTCAATTGCTCATTTCAGAAGCGACCTTCCTGAAGCATTCAGGCCAAGTTTTAAATGAAGGCATCAGTAGGTACAAGCCTTTTTATCCAGCACTGACAAAAAATCTGTAAGATCAGACCAAAATGGAAATGAATATTCTGTAAAGCTCTTGTTGCTAATACCACTGGAAAGCTAGAGCAAAACATAGCAAAGGTAATAACTATCAGCAGTGATTTCAAGCAAAGAAGCTTTGCTAGAGAAACAGCATGGGTAAAACTGAAAACCTCACATAAACTGAATTTTTTTTACTGCGATTTTTCCTATTTTGAACCCAAAATATCATCGTGCTATTTGAATCCCAGAATTTGACTTGAACTCTTCAGATCTTAGCAAACAAATGCAGCCCTCCTAGTAGTTCTGAGGATGGACTTAAGCTGTTCTCCTTTGGAGGCCATTTACATGGACAGCCTGCATCAGAGTGTGAAGCACAGCCAAGGCCTTCCCCGTTACATCCTCACTAGTTTTGACAACTGAAGCACTAGCTTCCCTGTAGTGCAGGCTCCCAGCCGCAGAGATGAATGCGAGCTTGGTATAAGCCTGCATATGGAGCCAGGTGGTTTTATAAGGGCTTGGGGGCTTTTTGTGGATGAGCAGTTCTTACTGTAAGCCAGCATCTCTCCATCCTTTCTCTGCACAAATTGCTTTGCCCGAGCTGCCAGGTTCAGTTGCATTACTTTACAGTAAACAGCTGGGGAGGAGGCCGAGATCTGGCAAAACTGAACATTGGCTTCACTGCACAATTTTCTTGTGTTAGTTTGATGGGTTGAGCAGCCTTCTCTTAGCCCTAGGGGTGCTCAACTGCTTTGCCTAGAGGATTTCTGATAAGACATTTCCAGCCACTACTTATCTGCTGCAACCAGCCATTTTTCACCCTCACAGCTTCTTTCTCTCATCTATTTTCTTTCAACAGATTGACATGTCTTCTACACTGTCAAAGACGCGTGAGCATTTTTTAACATGTGTATGTATACACACATATAAACTACTACACGTGCATATATGGACTACCATTAAAACTGCAGCCGTGCCTTCTCAAGGCGGTATACAACTGGTTCCCCATCTTCATCCTAACTTGTAGCATTTCCATTAAAGCAAGACTCAGTTGCTTGAGCTAATCTCATTTCACATCCTCCAGACAGGCTGCTTGCCATGCACGTGTCCAGACAATGGTGAAACTTACAGCTTCTTTCTGCTCGCAGGAACGCAGGCAAAGCCCTAAGCCAGAGCCCCAAAGGGCAGCATTAGGCACCATTTCATAGGAGAAGCCTGATTAACTCAGTGTTGCCAAGAAAAAAAACACCCTGGGGAAGATCCGCTGTAAAATTCACCTACTCCCACCCCCCCCCCAGCCCACTGTCACCCCCTCCCCAGAAAAACAGAAGAAAATGAAAAAGCATAATCTAGAAGAGAATGGGGTAAAACAGCAGAAACAGAAGTGCAAGTCTCTCAAAACTAAGAACACTTCAGAATACTGGAGGAGATACACATTTTTGGAGAAGTTCAACTTGGTCAAAGTGATACCAGTCAGCTCTGGCAATTTTTACTTGTGTTGCCCTTCAAAAATCACCAGTTTTAGACTTGCACTTGCAGCTTTTGTGCCTAAGAACACTTTCCAAGCAAGAGAGGCTTTGAACACATCACAAAAGCCCTCAGCACAATGGGGCCAGCACAGCACTCGGAGACCAGTGGCTGACAGTGAAATCCTCGAGCACAAGCACATCTACAGCATCTTGCTGGGATAACCAAACTCCTGCACGAGAGGTTGCCCAGCAGTGACAGAGCAGCTGCAGGCTCCTCAGATCGCTTTTCTACCGCAGTCCAGGAGATAGACCGAAAAACTGCATAACCCAATCCGAAATCCCTTAGAGTGAGCACTACGGTATGGACAATGCAGTTATCCATTTCAGCTGGTTTCAGACACAGCAGAAAAGAGAGAATTTCACAGGACAGAAGCTAAAAGAAGAAACCAGCCCATGGTACAACAGCACACACTGCTTGGTGCCTCCCATCCCAGCAGCACAGCTGCATCCACCCACACACCAAGGCTGCCTGTGGGGCACCACATGTGAGGCTGCAAGGCTCTGGAGTAGAACCGCATGTGACGCTGCTTCTGCAATGCAAGGGTTTGCAGAAATGTTTTTCTTCGGTTCCAATGCTTTCAATATGGGCTTGACATCCTGACATTTCACGCTGAAATGAATCTAGACACCCAAAGCTGAACCTTTGAATGAGAAGAGCTCAGCTCAGAGTCACGCAAAGCAGGAACAGTGACGTAGCTCATGCAAAATGTAATGTTTTCTCTTAGGCAACAAGGTATGCCAAACAGGTATCAGTACCTCACTGTTCACCACATAGCATGCTGCACGTGCTGCTCAGGCAACTCTGAACTCAGTAGGCCAGATTTAGCAGACTTGGAGCCACAACAAAAATGAAGAGCTGAACACACAGCTTGATCAGCAAATACCCTCCTCGATGTTATTAGCACCTAACTGCTCAACAGCCACTACAGGAACTAAAAATAAAGAGAGTGCTTCAGGAAACATTTCTGAAGGGCCATTTGTGTCTGAAACAAGACCGCTGCTATCAAGGCAAAATTTGAAGAAAAAGATTTAGTTCTTACCAGCTCACTACAAAGCCAGCCTGAGGACACCTCCCATCTACTGCCTCCTGTGAGCACTGGCCACCTCCAGACTCTTACAGCCCCAGAATGGTGTAGAGAGCCTGCTACTGACACAACATACGCAGCAATAGCTTTGATCAAGCCTGCCCCATTCCCTATTACCACAAACCGATATAAAACCAGAACAGCAGCAATAATCAGCCCCTGTCCTTGCAAAGCACACGAAAAGACAAAGATCTTCATAAAACCATGAACAACACAAAAAATGTAGGCCAGATAAACTGAACATTTTTTTCATGAAATATTTTGTCTCAATACTTTCTTACTAATCTGAATTTCCAACTCTAAAGTAAACCCAGAAAAGACAGGAAAATACTGGGTGTAGGTAAAAGGTTGGACTAGATGATCTTGGAGGCTCTTTCCAACCTCCATGATTCTACTCTACAATTCTACCCATTCATTCTGATTTCATTTGTTCCCCAGAAACTAAGGTGAAGCACACTGCATTATAAGGTCTGAGGTTCCTTCTGTTCCCAGAATGCTTTATTAAAAACAACAACAACAAAACTTTGCTGAGCCAGAGTTCTCTGTACCACTGCACCACGTGTGATGTACTGCCAAAACAAAGGCCATCTTCTCAGTCTGCTTGTCCCTCTTTCTGCACAAGGCCAGGTACGCTACAGTGTACCTGCTTCTGATTAGAAGATCTTTTCAGGTGAGGTAGAACAGATTCAGCTTACAAAGACGTAAGTAACATTAATTTGATGGAGCTTTTCCTTTTCTCTGGCTAAATCTTTGATATATCCACATTTCCTTAGCTATGTCCTTCAAAGGAAAGTGATGAGAAGAGTAGAGCACAGTGTGTGGGACAAGCAGTAGCACGTTGGCTTAAATTTGGTCATTGCTTTTCCTGAAGAGGAATAAAACCCTTCATATGATCAAGTTTCAACCATAACATTTGACTTGTTACCCAGACTGGCTCTAAGATACCCTCCATTGTGGTAACAAATACTTTACGTTGTTTGTCATTTTAGTAACAGGCACAGAACTTGTTTGGGCTTCCTTCAAACTGAATTCAAGACAAAAGTTTACTCAGATATTGAACTAATTACTTCTGCTTTATTTTTTTGACTTTTTTTTAAACTGAAAGATACACTGAATGTTCAATGCTACTTTTATAGGAAAGATGCAGACATTACAATTAAGATGAAGCAGCAGAATTACAGAAAGTACAGTAACTGCTTCATTTGAAAAGCATTTGATGATCCCTAGAAGGCAGACACCATTTTATATTACAGCAAATCATAGAAAGGAACAATGGTTATAGATCCTTGTTAAATGTAAATTAAGCCTAACTTTTGTTTAGGGAAGAAAAAAAGCCTGTGTTTCCTCCATAATTTCTACCTTTACATGCTAACATAGGTCAGTATTGTTAACTGTATTTCAACAGGTCCACTAATCTAAGTGACACACGACTGCATTAACCTCTTTCTTGTCTGTCTGCTTATCAACAACAGCAAATCACCACGTTGCATCAGGAAGCACAGCTACCATCATAAATAGGCTGATACAATTAAGAAGTTTTTCTAACACTGTCTCATACAAAATCCCATTCAAAGGGAGAATCTGTTCACCGTACTGGTAAGCAAAAAACCATAGAGGTTCACGGGATGCTGGCGTTTGTTGTCTCAGTTCTCACCACTCCCACAGTCAACATTTGGAGGAAAACGATTTATGAATGTCTACTGATCTACTGGAATTTCCTCAGGTTCCTGGCAAACAAGCAGTGATGTGTCAGTCAGTGCAGGTGATAGGCGCTTCCAGTATGTGAGTGTATTCGGCCACTAGATGGTGCAATGAAATAAATTGAGGGCCTGAAACTCTACCGCTTAGTGTTTCATGGCATGGAAAAGCTGTTGTACTAATTTCAGCTGATAAACATCATAAATATTGCATAATTATGCATTGCCATGCTGTAATTGCTGAGTTATTTTCAAAATCCCGCAGTTGAGATAAGCACAATTCTAATACTCCTTCAGTGTGGATACTACAAAGGCTTCTTTTGCCTGTACTGAGGATCCCACATGGTGGGCATTTGTGGCCTAAGGTTTCTGTATGAAAAGGCAGCTCTCTAACAGCAGATATAGCAGTAGTTCTTAAGGCACTGCGTTACCATGATGAGCAGCACATCAGAGTGTTTCCATAGCTGAAGCCTGGCACGTGCACTGCCTGCACCTCTCACGTATGACAACATTCAAGCATGGCTCAAGGCAGGACACCAGCAATGAGAGAAATGTCAGTAGCTCTGTTACTGGCACATAGCTCACAATAGCTGCACGGTGTTTCTCTGTCTGCCTCCTCAAACAGAAAATCAGCCACCATACACAATAATATATCTGGATGTGTCTTTGGCTTTGTAAAGCATCCCAGCCATCATCAGTTTTTATTGTGCTAACAACTAGGAAGTGAGAAAACCAGGCTCTTCTATGAAAAGTGAGAATACACTTTATTTTACTGCTCAGAATGTTTTCCTTATCTATCCACTCATCAGTCAGAAGCATGGGACCCACATAAGCAACCACCATAAGCCACACCTCTGAGAAGTCTTTTAAAAGGCAGTACAAACTTGAGAAGGGATAACTTGAGGCCTTTTCTAGCATCACTGTCCACAGCGAGAAATGCAACTCTCCCCACATGATCCATTCAATTTACTGGTGACGTTTCTTGACAAAATCCCTTCACTATACTGTCCTGAAGCCGTAGTTCTCTTAAGCTGATGCAGTAATATCTGCTCTCAGAGGCGGTCTTATAATTATGACCCAGTAAACACATGCTCTGATTTTATGCTTTCCAGGGGCATGACTCCCAGCAGCAGCATTTGGCTTTATAAGAGGCTGGGAGCCATTCTCCTCTAAGCACAGTGCCATACAGCAGCACCTGCCCCACTCTGACATCAAACTTCTTATGCAGAACAACGTGGTATCTTTCTAAACCACACCAGCTGAGAAAGTGACAGATGCAACTCTCACTTGCAAACTCCTCCCTTGATTCAGAATACATACACGGGAAGTGAAGCTTTGGCACCTCTAGTTGCTAAATTTTGCTTTGGATTGGATCTAATCATACAGATTCTGTTAGCTGCATCTTCACAGGTTATTTCTTTCTATTCTCAAAATTCACTAGAAGAATACCCAGCAGATATCCTGATGGGTGTGCTACAATGCACCAGGGCAAGAGATCTCCGTCGTTCTCGGAGAGCAGCCAAGCTTTGCAACTGAGATTAAGGTGCTTCAACCAAAATGCCGATTGTCACTAGAGGGCACTCAAACCAAGCTGTCCTTTCATATTAATACAATTTATAAGTATAGAGGGTTACACAAGGCCTAGAAAAAAGTTGCTTTGGTACCTAGTAAACATGTACTGCATATCTAATATGTTTCTCTCATAAGACAAATGCCAGTTTTACTTAAAAGTTTTGTATATTTGGAGATTCAGTCTGGGTCCATACTATTTTCCTGCAAGCCTAGATGAGGCTGAGGTAGCATAAAACAATTTAAATTAGTTTTCAGGAAAGCAAAAACCAGACCTTTCTAATCACTGTTACCTAACAGACCCAGACCCAGTCTTACCTACAGTACATGGGCAGTGCTTTGCCCTACCCAAGGGCTGTCACAGTCAAAAGCAAAAACATGGGGAAAGCAAGGATTCCTTTCAAAGTCCGGTTGACATTCAACTTCTTAATACATAAACAAGCAGTTTATTAGTAAAATGGTGGAGTAGACAGATTACCTGCCAGTCCTGTAGAAGTGGGAGTGACCAGCTCCCTGTGGTTTAGTAACATAAACAGTAGTTGCCCAGTGGGCTGAAAATATTAAGTAGGCTGGCTCTTATTTCTTACAGAGACAGGAATTAAAAAAAAAAAAAAAAAGGAAGAAAAAAGTGCTTTTTTTCCTGAAGCTTATTTTCAGAAAGTAGTTTGAAATTTCAACTTAAGTAAAATGGAGAACACTGTAAAACACAACTACATAAAACTCTGGTGCAAACACAGTTGAGAAGCTAGCAACCAGTACTGTTATCTAACTGGCTTTCTCTTTATTTTGTAGGGGAAACCACCACATTTTCTAAGGTCTATACACAGAACTGGGAAGTGTTCTGTTACTGCTGCTTCTCAATACTGCAAATTTTGACATGACTCCTTCACAAAAACATGGGGCTGAAAAGGAAACCACTGAAATTGCAGTGACAGTTTTTCCTCAAGTGAATTATGATGCCCTCGGGTGCCTCTGAAGTGGGTTGTTTTGAAGAGGTGCCTTACCTTGGAGAAGCAGATTTGTTTCTCAACAGCAGATCTCTCAAACGCTGGTGCTGATCAAAATGTAGGCATACAGCAAAACTTGCATGTAACTTGGGAACATGCTGTGTCCTCTCAGGCCTCATCCAGAGAATCCTGTTCCCTAGAAAGAGCACCACAAAGCTTTTAGAAATAAGAAAATAGGCGAAGCACATATGGTAGTTTTATCTATAGAAATATTTTATACGCACACTCTAAGTGGTTATTAACATTTACTAAATCAGTTTCATCTTAAAAAGCTCAATCAACACAAGAGTACAACTACAAAGCGTGTGGCAAAGCACAAACTGTATTTCAAGAAGTTATTTGCATCTTAATAATCTGGAACAATAGGAATTGTATCGTGTTGTACTGTCCAACCTCAATGAATTCCAAAATTTGACTGGGGGCCAAGTCAGTAACCAACTGACCAACACCAGCAAAACTGAGCTGAGCAAATGAATTATCAACCCTGACAAAGAATAGTTAATTGAAACTGAAAATTAATTCAAATATTTCATGGCTCACTTTATTTGGCTTGGCATTTGAAGGAAACCTACTCATTTGATTGCCAATGTTAAATTTGATTGTCACTATCAAAACATGATCACAATCATTTTTCTAAACTACACAAGGCCTTTTTTCCAGTTGGCATTGTTTTCAAGGCAATTAAATGTTAATATTTCCAAAATGCATGAAAAACGTATTGTGAATGCTTACACCTGGAAACAAGTTAAAAGATGTAACTTCATTGCTCCCAAAACCCTATAATTTTAGATGGGCATTTGTGAATCTTGTTTACCAGCAAGGGCATCATGAAATACCCCACTTTTTCTATTTCAGCTACAGGTGTTAGAGTTGAGTGGAGGCAAGTGCACTCACATCGCCAGGACTAACACGGACACAAAGGGCATTGCTTCAGCTTCATCACATGCAGATTTTACCGCAGACACTATAACAGCAGCACTGTGCAACCTTAAAGAGACTGGGATAGCCTTGCAGAAGCCTTTACAACAGTAGAAGACACATAGGGCTGGCAAAAAAAGGCACTGCACACACCAGTTTCTTGGCCAAAAGCCACAAACAAGACAATTGTTAAGCATGGAGGAAATGATAGTTCTAGGAAAGACCCAAGCCTCTCTGCTCAGTTAGGTCTGTCCAGCTCTGAAATGTGAGTAACAAATAGCAGGAGTTAAAACATAACACTTGTATCATCTTTATGAGCACAGCATTTTACAAAGGTTTCCTGGGCAGCACCAGTTCTCTTCCTTTATTCTCTTTGCTTCTGTAATTTCATGCCCACGCCGTGTCTCATTATTTTAATGTCTAATTCCATCCTGCAACCCAAAACAGTGTGATAATAGCTAACTGCAGCATGTTTTCAGACCCTAAGTAAGACAATTGCAATGTGACATCATGGAGTTGTTGACTGTCACAAGATGGAAGGTACTCCCAAGAGCTGAGTTCAACTCCTGGCTTCACACAGGACCACTCAAAAAATGAAACTATTCTTGAGAGCACTGTCCAAACACTTCTTGAACTCTGGCAGCCCAGAGCCACGATCGCTGCCCTGGGGAGCCTCTCCATGCCCACCACCCTCAGGTGCAGGATCGTTTCCCACTCAGCTCTACTAATCAGTTCTACTGTGTCCAAGTTTCTTTTTATTTTTCCTAAACTTAGAAGAATATTGTACCAGATACTACTTGAAACTATATAATCAATTCACCAGACAGACCTCACTGGATGTGCAAAGCACTACCTTTAGGCTTAAAAATAGTACTTCAAAGGAGAAATTAAGATCGGGAAGAAACTTCCATCCTACAGTTCAGTGGAACACAGTGTGTGAGTTCTGAAGCAAGCTGGACACCCACCTGGGTCTCCTGGACTACCAAGTCCCTTTACAAGCCTGCTCTGGAACACATTTTCTGTGCACATACTGATAGCAACACTCTGTCAGGATGGATTTCTGGATAGAAAATTCCCCACAGCCCAGTGAGAGCAGCATTCAGGCCAAACAACTTCCTCCACCTGAGGTTATTTTGATTTCTACCTATTTCTATATTTTCTGCATGAAGATCTTAAAGATTCCCAAATATTTTCTCCTCTTCTGAAGGTCATACGATAAAACTAGAGCGGCAGCTTATAAATTACTCTCTAAAGGCTGACTATAACTGTCAGTTTGAGACCGTGTATTCTGGGGCTTGTGAACTCCTACAGAACAAGCAAAGAAGGAAATGGATTAATTAACAAAAAGTGAAACTTGTGCAATTAACCTTTGATGAAATGCTGAAAAAGCTCAATTTCATGATACTGTCTGAGGAAATGCTGCACTTGACACGTGCACACCAAATTTTATTCCTTAAGTTGAATGATATTAATATTGAGCTTTACAAATGTTAGAAAGATAAAGTTATGCCATGCTTTGATGTATCTCTTTGTTATAATAAATTCCCTGGATTCATTTAGATGACCTTGATTTCTTTCATCTATTAAAAGGGCAAAACATCATCCCCAATTCCACTCCCCTCATCTTTTAGCCACAGCACATCACAGTGTTACATGATGTCATTTCAGTTGAGAATCCTCAGAAAGCCAAAAATGCCAGTAAAAAAAAATATCAGAATGCCCTGCTCCTTCATGGCAGGATTTAATTAGACAACTCTTCCAGAAGAGGAACTCAGTAAGTATTTTAGAGAAGAGTTTTCTCCCTTTTCTTCATAATGTCTGGACAAGTGTATTTGAGAATGGATAGGAAGCCACATCCTTTATTTCATTTGGGATAAAGCAGATTTGTCAAACCTTAAAGAAGCTTTCAACATAGCTCAGTTAATTAAGGCTAAAGCACAAACTTAAGAAAGAAGAAGGGAAGACCAGTCCTAACATTCTCCCTGTGTTTATAAGCAGCTTTTAGACTTTGTCAGTACCCAGTAACTTAGAGAGCCCCCCAACAGCCCTTTTAGGGGCCACAAGTGCCAGCCAGCACCAACACATGACAAAGCAAAATGTCTCAACACATCTGCCCAAACACATAAGCCATGAGTGCTCTTTGGGCTTTTGAGATCACAAGCTCTGCCCCATGCTAGCAGAGCCACACGGAGTTACTATCACAGTAAGCACACAGGAAAAAAAGATTTTGCTGCTATCTGTGGGATCAGGTATCTCACAGAGGTGATGTGGAGAATGTGAAACACTCTACAAACCCTAATTCTGTTAAGAGGTGAAATGTCACAGACGTTTTTGGGACAGGCAGATGTTTATACACTCTTACACCAAAACACATTGGATCACATTCATACTTGAGATCAGCAGTTCTCCTAGAACTCTGCTGGTCTTCTAGTCAAGCTGTTCTCTTTTTGCATGTGCTTATTGGTGAAGCCTGAAGAATGGCCAAGGAAGAACAGTCACCCACAGGGAGGCTTCCCTGTCACTGTGGGGCTGGGACTGCCCCATCCGGCTGTCACCCCAGCCATACACACAGCAGTATCTACCTCAGTGAGCCCAATCATTACAGCCACCTGCTAATTGCAGATGTGATCAAACACCGCTTGAAAAGCAACATCTAAACCAAGACTTAGGTAAGATTCATGGACATCAGCCAGCTGTAGCCAACTGGCAGCCTGAAAGCCATGAGAGCTGCTCATACTGAGTTAACGCAGCCCCAGTGCAGGACCACATCACCATCACTGGGAGTGGGGATGAACTGGGGCTACCAAGCTCTCTCAAAACCAGCCTTTGTTTTCCATGCTCCATTCCGTCAGAATGTTTGTGAAGTGTCACTGCAGGATTTACTGCAGGTATCTGACCTTGGAAAGGGCATTTTAGAGTGTTTATGATGTGTTGAATAACACTGTACAGACCTGACAAGCCATAGTTCTGCTGTGCTATGCTAGAGGGGAACTCCAAGCACCAGCTCTGCTTCTTCCCCTCCCACCTGCCTGCATTTCCTATCAGGAGGCTTGTGAAGCAGAAAGCAACCACCATGACAAGAGCAAGGGAGAAACTGCCATATTTCAACATTTCAAATATGGTGGGGATTTTTTTGCCTGAGACCAAATACGCAGCGAGGCTCTTTGCTTTTAAAGGCAAAATAAACACACACAAAGGCTCTTTGAAGGTCTCAGGAAAAGACCCAAACAGCAAACAACTTTGGATCATAAATATTTACTGAAACAACTCTGTGGCTCTATAATGTCTTTAAGCCTGGAATCTGAAAGTCCTGGTTCCAGTAGCAAGCATATCCACTGAGCTTTTTCTTGCCTAACAGCATCCTGTTTCAAGGTTCCCAGCTTGCACCAAGAAGTACCTTCAGTTTAAAGTGACCTCATACCTGCTTTTACAGTTAGGCTTTTTTATTTTATTTTAAATAGAAGCATGGAAGCTACCACAGCTGCTCCAAATGGCAAGGGAACACTCAGGTACACATCCCCTTATGTTTTTACTTTCATTGCAACTTTTTGACACTATCATGCCAAAACTTTTCCTCTGCACTGTAATAAAATATTTAAGGATGGCCTGTGTTTAAAGTCAAGAAAGAGAAGTGTGTACAATAATCCTGGAGATAAACTAAATGCCTCTAAACCCTGATAGCTTTACAGCAGAAAAAGATGCATCTGACTTGAGCTGTCTGAAAGACTAAAACGACAGACTCCAGAAGCCTGAAGACAGGCCTAAATCACACAGTTTGGACTGATGTTAAACAGAGCCAAGGTTTCAGAGTCTGTTATGGGACCCTGAACTGCCAGGCACTGACCTATAGCCCAGAGAGAAAAGAGTTGTGGTTATACTGGCCAATTATGAAAATATACAAGCATTCTAAGACAGCTCCATTCCTCTGTCTCTTTCACGTGTGAACAGTCAAGGAAAAGTGCCATTTAATATCCTTCACACCTTCTGGTGTGGTACTGACACTCATCTATAGCCCAAAATGCTACAGAATTGCTTAAAACAAATAGAAAAGTATTGTAGAAGAGTTGAGATTCCCTCCCCGCCCTCCCCTCTTCCTTCCCCCCTTTCAGATGAAAAATGAGTTACAGCATTATTAAATTGGGCTTGTTTAGTATGGAGAAGGCTCTGGGGAAACCTCATTGTGGCCTTCCAGTACTTGAATGGAGCGTTTAAATAGGAGGGGTGACGGCTGTTTGTGAGGGTAGGTGGTGACAGGACAAGGGGGAATGGTTTGAAACTGACACAGGAGAGGTTTAGGTTGGATATTAGGAGGAAGTTTTTCACCCAGAGGGTGGTGAGGCACTGGCACAGGTTGCCCAAGGAAGCTGTGGATGCCCCATCCCTGCAGGCATTCAAGGCCAGGCTGGATGTGGCTCTGGGCAGCCTGGGCTGCTGGTCGGTGACCTGCACACAGCAGGGGGTTGGAACTGGGTGAGCGCTGTGGGCCTCTGCAACCCAGGCCGTTCTGTGATTCTCATGTGGTCCCAGTGGACTTTTGATGAACACTTTCAGGAAATTAATGCAGGGTTTTGATAGATTTATGCTTCTAAGCACAATCACTGTGTTCAAAGAATTGCATCATCACTTATATCTAGTATGCAAGAGCACTGGCGTATGCTAGAGAATGTATGTTTTGTTAATTGAAATCAAATGCCCACACAACAAAGCTACAAATAACAGACAGTAGGAAAAGTAATCATCAGCAGTTAGTGAATTTGACATTAAAGTATAATTCCTCTCTCTGCACTGGAATGTATCAGATTTGTTAGGTGTAAGACACAGGTGACCGCACGCACGTAGTTCCTATTCACACCTGAGTGATCACAGTGCCAAATAAATCAAGTAAAAACAACAAAACCTATCTATTGGTTGACTCCATTGCTATAATGCTATAATGCTGGATCTTGCCTAGAAATCTGCTCCCCAAATTGAGCAAGATTACCACTTATACACCGTAAACAGCAAGGGTAGCAGTAACAAAGCTTCCAAGAAAGTTTCCAAGGCAACACCAGCTGTACTCCAAACACTTTGTTTTGCAAATAGAGCCAACACCAAAACATTTGTTTCAGCTCTATAAGGTAGATGTACATTTACTGACATTGGTGTAGGTTGAAGCTACCTTTGTGCATGAGTATGTCTCCCCTTGCAAGGATGTTAAAAAAAAAAACACCTGAAAAATACAAAATAAATAAACTCCTGAAAAGGCAACAGGACCAGTCTCAGATACATGCAATGAGAAGGTGTTACCAAAAGGATGCTCACCTGTAGCTGAAGATCTAGACTCACAGGAAGAATCCCCAAAGAAGGAATCTCCAGCAAGAAAACCTTCCCCAAGGCCAGTCAACCCTTAAATGAGGTCTAAGAGAGGTGCAGCCAGGCTCCACCCCTGCTGGTCACACAGCTGAATTGCCTTCACCTGTGCTCCCAGGGCTGACCAGGAGCTTTTCCCAGGTGCTCCATCAGTGGTTCAGGCCATGACTCAACAGTTCCTATACAACTCCATTGAATGATAATTGCTATTCAAAACACA
Organism: Perdix hodgsoniae; assembly: GCA_035772895.1. Classification (NCBI taxonomy): domain Eukaryota; kingdom Metazoa; phylum Chordata; class Aves; order Galliformes; family Phasianidae; genus Perdix; species Perdix hodgsoniae. Next base: position 7,290,856 of record JAPSGF010000031.1, read on the forward strand.
TGGGTTTAGAATCAGCTTTGACTAAAGTCTGAACTTTGCATTAAGATTGATTACACCAATCCTTGATAGAAGATTCAATTTTTAAATAGTAAAAAAAACAACACTTGAGATATATTTTGTTGGGAAACATTCCATTCCACACATTTGTTTTCTTTTCAGATGCTGAGAAGCCCAGCTAGTATCTGCAGAACCTGCAGGATCTCCTGGCAGAAGTGCAGTCTGTGACAATCATCAGCCCAGACTCAACTGTATTTACAAAAAGAAAAAAGAAAGATTGCAAAATTTCAATTTTCAAGATTGCCATGTCAGAATGTTTGCCTTATTTCCTGAGGTTTGTTTCAGGTCACCCAATGGTCTGCTACTTGCCTCTTGTCTCACAGTTTTGTATAAGACCCGTTAGGCAAAAGAAAGATGCAAGACACCTACAAACCCAGCAACCCACAAACAAATGCTTCTTTTTGAAAGAGTAACAATTGCTACCACGTTCCCTAAAGTCACTAACATGGTTTATAAGTCAATTGCCTTAAATTAGCTACTATACACTTTATTTTATATCCTTTACCCATAAAATGTATTACACCTCATTTAAAGAAACATATATTTACTTCATTTCTGTATCTGTGGCACTTGTTTGAGACTGGAATTTTAACTGGTATAAACTAGCTACTGCCACTAATGAAAGCATGCTAGGTGGTTTCAATTTCATAATGATTTTGAATAAACAATCCCAAATATAAAGAAAACATTTTTCCAAAGATTTTCTAACTGAAGAATTAGGTTCTATTTAAAACCAGAGACCAGAGATGAAGATTACTTCTGGTTAAAATGAAATTTTATTTTAGAGATGTACAGAAGTTTTTTTTCTCTAATGGGAGAAACTTAGAGGAAAACCACTCTGAAAAATTCTACGTTAATGATGTCTTTGAAATACATAGGAAAAGTCACACTAAAAATAGCTGTTATTGAGTTAAACTCCATAGCAGGCTTTTTTTTTTTTTTTTCCAACAAAGACTCCAAGGCAGCACTACAGCATTCATAAGAACGAGCTCCACCCAAGCAAAAGCAATCTTTCTGGAGTAAAGGAAAAGAAATCTTAGCTCTGCTAAGCTTATTACTTATCTGCTAAAGTTATCCCTTAGATTTTCAGCTGCCTCAAATGTAGGTAGCTCAAGTCATTTCAATCTCCTTTGGCTTTCATGGAGCTCACTTTGAGTTACACCAAATGAGGCCATTGCTGTGTATGTCCTTACTTATGAAGACCTGGGGCGACAGACCATTTAGGGAAGGATGTTCTTGTCTGATCAGTTTTGAGTCAGCACTGCACCGCTGTTAGTCAGAACCTATCAGATGCCATAGGGATGCTCAGGATCTGAAATCATTTGTGCAGTTCAGTTCTAGGTTGTGTTTGGTTTATGAGCTGTCTTAGGCTTTCCAAGATAGACGTGACTCTAGAAAGGTGTTTGGGTTGCTTTATCGAACAGCTCTGCTGTCCTTTATGTGGAAAACAGATCTACTGCTTCCTGAAGATACTTGAATAATATCTAAAACATCTAGATGGACTTAATGACTATTTGAAAACTATAGTAATAAAGCTATCAGAGAAGTTGTTTTGTTACATTTTGATGAATGAGTCATCCAAGGCTGAGCAATACATTCTGCCTACGATTACCCTGATGTAAATGAAGGAGCGAGGATGTTTGTATGATGTGACTAAAAGCTAGCCTTGATCTCATCAGATGTAACTGAGAATGTGATTTAGCCTGAAGCTACAAAATGTCCAAGTTAAAAAAAATAACTTTAGCCTCAGAAGCAGTCTGCACTGCACAGACAAACGCAATAACATGTAGATTTGGCAAACAGTGCACCATTAGAGAGGGAAATGTCCCAGAGCAGCCCACGACAAACTGTCGCTGTTCAGGCTAATAAGAACAAGCACTTAGCAAACTTGATGTGGAGTACTGGAGTGATCTTTACACGGTAGCAAGTGACTGCAGCGACAGAGGCGTTTATGAAATTTGGAACAGCGCGCAGAACAAGAGGACCGCCGTCCTCCCACTGTGAGTGCCTTAGGCTGTGCACAGAAGCATCAGGCTTTAATCTCCTCTGTATTGCTCAGAACTGAGACCATCAACAGTATTAGATAAAGAGGCATTTTCATATTTATGTATGTTCTGGATGGCATAGCAATATATGTCATTATTTGAAGCCTTAGAAATCAGATGTACTGGGGGTTTTGTGCATGTGTCACCAAGCATTAATGAAAAGAATCGCTCACTAATTTACTAAAAGGCTACGCTAGGCAGTTATAAAACAATTCATAATCATCTGTTTCTGGTGACTGCTTTTTCTCCTTTTGATGTTGCAGCCCAGACAGTACCCAACAGCAGAATACCTACTGGGATCATCATTCTGCTCCTTACCCAGAGTTTGTTCTCTTGCTTTACTCTTACAGTTATCCTATAAGCTGTAAGGCAAGCCTTTGTTTCATTCTTTTCTTGCCCAGTTGGTGCAAAATGCCCCTCTCCTACTAATATATTATTATATCTAACCTCTCATGCCTGCTTCCAATTTACTGGCTGGTACAACAGAAAATGATTTCAATCTGAAAAGATTAGAGTGGTGGATTTCTGCTAAGTTCAAGAAACTGAATCTCCCTCCAAAGCGATGTCACTCCCAATGAATTCACCAGGATATATGCAAAAATGTTCCTAAGCTCACGCCAAGAGACATTTCCAGTTTCCCAATCCTTGTATTCACATCTCTTTTTGGACCTAAAGTTAAGTTAAGAAAGGCTATGATAGTTCAAAGAATAAAATCCCGTTTATCTCTATTGTGGTTCCCTCTTGCGGTCAAAAATACACGTTTAGAAAATAATAGATGAGATGAGAAATGTAAAGACTGATTTTTCCTTGTATAAAACATACAAGCTTCTTAAAGTCAGAGCTTCAGGGGCTGCCTGAAGAATAAATGCATTTAGACTAGTTTGACAGCAACTGATTGATCGGTTTTATATGAATTCAATAAGTTCAGTGCCAGAGTTACGATCATATCTGGCATTATTCATCTTGGCTCTATGTATACTAATTAACATAAACATTCCTTACCTTATCTGTGGGCTGTGAACACCAACCACAGAGGTTGTGTTTCACTGCTCAGTGCAACCGAATGATGTACATTTAGCCAGCTCACCTTGACAACCTGATTTAACCATAATCTTGCTCATAAGAGCTAGTGCATAAGAACTGTGGTATGAGAGCTTTCATCATCCCATATACTCCTAATGAGTGAGTCTAGCTCCTGAGAAAACGGCCTACTTGGTAGTTCTCTACAGCCATCACTTTTGCATTTTCTTCTCATAGTTCAGTGAAGCATTATTTGCATACACACCATAACACAGTCAAAGGAAACTGAATTTTCAATGCAGCATTTGGGTCACAAGAGAGTTTGCAAAGCTGAGGGACTGTACTAAACCACTAGCTGCTCTCTAAATGTGTTCCCTTTGCCATGCACAGCCTACATATGAGACTGTCATAAGTACTTTTGCTGCCAGTGTAAGTAGAGCACAGGACTGGTTTGTTTTGGACTCATTTTGAGTTTTTAACAGGGAGAAAAAGTTGCAATTTCCTTCTTTTACCCCACTCTGTTGTGTCACCATCTAATGTATGTTTGTTTACCCAGTCTGATAGCACTACCATGGTTCCTTTCTCCTGACACTTCAGCAAAGAACCTTTTCAGAAGAAAACCAGACTCAGATACCTCCTGAGAGTGAGAGCATTCATGTTTTTCCCTTAGACTTCGAGCTGATGTGCGGTACACAAGAGTTGGCAGAAGAGGTGGTAGATGCCTGAAAGTGACCCACATTTGGCTGTAACAAACTGTGAGAGATGGTTATATCTATCACTTCAGACATTTGTGACTCCTTCACTAATTGCTGTCTGCAGAGTAAAAACTAAGTTACACTGCTCAATATAGAGGACGCAAAGTTGATCACAGCACCAAATCTTTAGAATGTCTTTTTTCTGTATGAACGATCCTTCAGTCAATAAATACAAGTCTACAAAATATATATTAGCAGTAACTTCAGCAAATTCTGCTATGAGAATGAAGAAATTCGCTTTTACCTTTTTTACTTGCCAACTTCACCCATGTGTTGGAAGTATTTAGATGAATTTAACATTCTTGAATTATTTGGGCTCCATATTCTTATAAATATTTATACTCAGTATGAGTCCAAGACAGTGTCTCCATCTAAAAATAGTGCTCTGATTTGTGGTTTTGCAAACATGAGATGAGAAGTCAGAGCATTACAAACTACATACAGTAACCGTATGTAGTTGTTACGCTCATTAAAAAACTTTAAGTGGAAAACTTTTCATTACCCTGGGATACAAGAGAAGCAGGGCAGACACCCCCCTGGATACTAGTTGCAAGCAATTTTTGCCAAGATCTTGTAATCCCTGTTTGCTTGGACTGTCAGGGACCTGCTTCAAGCCCTGAAGCTAGAGCCTGGCTACGCAAAGCTGGGGCAGATGCAATGCCATTTCCTGACTAAATCCCTGTAAAATTATTCAGTGGGTTTCAGGAAGGCTGATGGGGGAATTCTGGTCTGCACTTGTAAGAGTTAGAGTTTGAAAAATGCTATGGAAAAGCTCTAAAGCAGGGCATTCTGAGTCCCATTCTTTCAAGACTTCATTGTTTGCAAAGCAACTCGCTTGGCTGTAGATGGAGGATTAGTGTCAGCTTTCAGCGTTGCCACTCCAGATATTCTATCTAAGAGAGCTTCTTCACCGTCTGATAATTGCTATCTGTCTGATATTCTACAACTGTCTTCATTAGAACAGACATTTTGTTTTCATTCTACTGGTGTCTGATTTAATTTTAAAGCACATCATTTCAACATACATCTCCTCTCCCATGCATTCAGACTTTCTCTTTTGCTCCTCCAAACACCTTCGCAGTCATCCAGTGATCCCAGTATGATTTTGCTCTACAGAACAAGGGGCACCGTGAGCCTTTATACTTCTCAAAAGCATAGCAGGAAGAACTCCTGCAGTAGTGTTTACTCAGCTGTGAAACAGGCTTCCAAAGGAAGTAGCAGAATTGCTAACACCTGAGACACTTTTATCACAGGGTGATTCAAAGTATTGCAGAATGCATGTTTTCTACTAGCAGGGGCAGAGCTGATCTTGTACAGTCAGAAACACTTTGTGAAACCTGTAACCCCACGCTCACTTGCCTGCAGAATGCAAAATAATATACAAATCAATAAAAAAAAAAGGTTGTGCATCAATTTTTCTTAGTGGGTAACAAATATTTTGTCCAGCTTTTGAGTCTTGTTCTTTTCCAACTTGCACTGCATGGAAATGCATTCAGTTCAATGTTTTCTCTCTTGATAGGTGACCGTGCATAGCTGGCAGAAAATGACACTCTGGAGAACACATACTTACAGAATGTCTTAGAATAATGAAGTGACTGGAATTCAACACTAAATTTAACCCCCCAACATGCATTCCCTCTAAGTGCTTCTTCAGTATCTACTCATGTCATAGGCACATGTACGTACCTAGAGCAAACACAACATCAACAATGAAAGTACTCATAGTCCTACTGCATGTGTTAACTATAGTGCTTCTGCTGGATCAAAAGTATCATTCTTTGACCTGGAGCAGAAGCAGAGAGAAAAGATGGCAAATAAGGAACCAGATGGCTCCATAAGGCCCTTTGGCAATACGTTTCTCAAGGTCTCACTCATTTGCTGCGCATGCGTGACAGAGCAGTGTGCGCTTACTGACTGGTCAACCCATAGAAGATGATCCAACTTGCATTATTGGATTGCATTACCATACAATATTTTAATGACCAAAATTTTTTCTTTTGTTTTTAATGCGTTTCATGTTGCCGTAAGTGCAGAAACTTTCGATGATGCCTGATTTTTCCAGTTTGAATCTTCAGAGTGAGAAACATCACCCGCACTCGCAGAACCAATTTAGGCTCCAAACAGTTAACCTCTTCCAATAGGAAAAAAAAAAAACACCAAACCCCCTATCCCCCCCCAATAAAAAAAAAAAAAAGAAAGAAAAACGAAGAACAACCCTCTGGGCTTCCTCACTACAGCAGAAACTGAAAACAGAAGTGCCAGAGTACCACAATAAAGGCTGATCATACTGTATTTTTTTAACTGACTAAAAGAGATGGAGAAATAAAAAAAAAAAAAATAAATAAAAAAATCAAGGAACCCCGTGAAAGATAATGAAAGACAAGCACTTGAAAACTGAATTGTGATGTGGCCACCAGAAATGCCACTCTCAGAAGCAAAATTACTTGAAAGTGCATCCCCAGAGAATAGACTGGCAAGCCCTGGCTCAGCAGCTCTGCTCTTTTTTTCAGCTAGATTATGCAAGAATCTTCTGCGAGAGCCAGGAAGGAGAAAAGCAGCAGTGGCTTTTGTCAAGCAGCAAGCTATCATGAAAATCTAGGAATTACCATATTAGATTAGGCTATGCCCCCTATCAAGTTCCTCTTAGCAGTCATCAACACCAGATGCTCCAGAGGAAGCCGAGACAGCTCTGGTATATCGTATTCCCCAGCAGACATTCCCCTCCTGTTTTCTGTAGTCAGCATTTGGATAAAGCACTGAAGCATCAGGGAAGGACTGCCTCCCTCTGTGCTCAAAAGAGCTCAGAGGAAATGCATATAACTTGGCCCCTGGCTGGTAGGTCTCTGGATCCTTTCAGAGTAATTCAGGGTTAGCTCTAGTCCAAAGAACGTTTCATTTGTAAATGTTTTTAATAAAGCGAGGGAAACCACCCACATTCTGCTGGGACAGTAGGGTTTGTGTTTCTGAGCTTTTGAAGCACCTCATTCCAGTGAGGTGCTTCTCTTGCAAAAAACGGGCACAGACTAGCATCCTTTTAAATGTTATAACAAGCACTAAGGCATAACTTGCATGGCAAGCTAATACATTTTTTATAAAAAGGAGCTAAGTTTTTGCTACAGAAACACACAACAGTAGCCCTAGCTCAAATGTTTATGCAGGATGAGTACACAGCCCACTTCTTTCCCTATTACCTTTTGAGAGACAGCAAGACAGCCTCAGGCAGACCACTGTCTCCTTGGGAATGTCACTGGGGAGCTGTACCACTTCAGACTTCTTCAAAATAAGAAAACATTTCAAAACCAACCACATACTTTAATTACTGGCAATTAGAAATTCCTGTTTTGTGTGTTTACAGCTCAAAAATGTTAATGTGTGCCAGTTGTGTCAAAAAGTTTGATTAAGCTTTTCAAATTGATCTAGAAAAACTTAAAACACTCCAACAACTCTGTGATCAGAGTATCTTGGGGGCCTTTCCAAAGTGACTTGTGGAAGTCAGAACCACTTTAATAGCCTCTTCGCTGTTCCCAGAGGACACAACTTGTGTTACAAAGACAAACACCCAACGTATTTCACAGAAGACATTTCTGTCTGACAGTTTTACAAAGACTGGACAAAAACTTAAGCATGCTTAAGGCATTTCTGAATGGCAAACTGGAGTTACAACTGGGGTTTAAATGAATATACCTGGTATGTAACAAGAGATAAGCTGCTAGCAAATAAGATAAAGGTAGGCATAAGTGTTAGTTTCTTCTTTTACTAATCCTAGAAAACCAAAGTTTGAAAGAAACAGCATCAATAAGAAATTGATGCTACACTAACTTCATAAGCAAAAAACAAAGAGAACACAAGGTGCTTTTGCTGGCCTAACAGAGATGCTATTTCTATAAATAGGTAAAGGTTGATGATGAATGCTTGCTAAGGGGCTCTCCGTGTGTCATAAAACGTGAGCAATAAGATTAAGTCAAAGAATTGAAAAGACAAATGACAAGCCTCAGTGCATCGTTAATGAATGATGAGGGTAGAAAGACATAAGATAACCTTCCATGCATATAATAATGATGTCTTTGGTGGTGCTTCTCTATGCTCACATAATTAATAAGATGTGTTAGAATTAAAAATTTAAAAATCAAGTCCACGTGCTCCATAAAAGATGAGGAAAGTAGCAACTCTACCCTCAGTTAAGATCTTTGCATTCCACACCTTATTAATGAGTGAGATGTATTGATTTACACAAATACTCATGAGTGAAGCACGGCAGTATTCTATGCTGGTAACAAGTCACACAGTCAGTACCTCACATCTCATGGCAGGAAGAATTCTGATATGCAGCAAAGAGTCAAGAGTTCACAGGAATCTATGCGTTGTCCTATCCACTGACATCTGGCCAGCTGCTCTATACCTAAAGCTGCTGCAGACACCAGGCTAACTACCAGGTGCCTATTTTTCCCCAAATATCATGCGTTATAGAAAGGCCACTTAAGAGTTCATATTATCATTGTGGCACTATCCATTGCAAAGGAACTGAACATACTTGGTTTAACAAGCAAAACCAAATGGCACAACTCTTTTGGTATCACACGTATTTCCTAGAGGACAAGGGAAAGCAATGAGTGACAGCCTACTTTTATCACAACCTTAGGACCTGTTTTAATGCTGTGCTCTATACCAAATCAAATTACAACATAATGCTATCCAACCCAACATTTCTCAGCTTGAAGTCAGTCCTGCATTTCTCCAGTATTAATGACATGTTCACTATGTTCCCACTGGCACTCTCAGACAGATACACAACGAATAGCTTTCCATTTGTCAATGCTTTGGAGACTTCTGAAAAGTAAGCTCCAGAATGGAAATGCCAACAAACTGGCAGAGCAACAAGTGGACCTGTCAGCCCTGAGCCTCAAAAAGCAAGTGGACATCAGCGATGGGAGAAGTGCTGGGGCTCCTGGTAAGAACCACAGCTCAGAGCAGCTCTGAGCTGCTGGCTGCAGGGCATCCAAAGACAGAGTCAAGATGCATCTGGATCAGATCACAGCTTGATCTGCCCACTTGCCTGCATTTTGTCTAGCACAGGGAGGAGGAAACAGCAGTATGTTTGAGTCATAGAGCCTATAAAATTGTGGTTTTGAGGGGATAATTGCACCTCTATAACATCCAGTTTGAGAATGGTCACCGGCAGTCACTATTCCATGCCACAATACTGGAGCTGTTAGCTCCACAGCTCACAAAGAGAGTGAAACGATCTCCAACACAAACACACCACACGAGTGCAAAAATATTTTATCTACCAAGTAACCACATATTTAGATTACCCAAATGTTGTCTGTTAGACCAAACCAAACTATACCTGATATTATCCTAATCACATCTGGACCGTGCTGCGTTGTTTCTGAAAAATCCAGCACCGTTGTATGTGGGGTTTTTTTTCCATGTTATTATTATGACAGGTCTGTTCACAGATGTTGGGTTCCACTCTGTGTTGTTCATCCCAGCACGCTGCTGGAGAGCTATCTCCTAACTTTACCTTTGCTATCTGTCATATTACTGTCTTCCCCGTGCCTTACTCATTCAACTACTGAAATTCCAGGAAGGAGTAGGCAGCAATCTCTAGTAAAAAATGTGGCGTTTCCTGTACTGTAGATATAGGGACACAAATAAGGGTGTCAGTATTGCTCTCTGGGACAGACGCCGCCAGCCTTGGCTGCTCCATCACCATAACCTCAGCTGAACTGGCTGACTAAACAGCCCTGACAATTGTTTTGCATTATAAGGCAGGAAAAAAAAAAAAACAAAAACAAAAACCTTCCAGCTCTAGCTCTGTATATTTAAAGTCGTGCTGAACAGCAAAGACATGGCAGATAGTTTGTGTTCAGAATCTCAGAGTGACTCAGCTCCCCTCAGAGTTCATTTGATGCTATGTTTTCAGACGCAACAAGGTTATTTTGCAAAGCACTGCAGCAGTGTTGGCTACCTGCAAACTGGATCCTTCAAGTAGCACATACATTTGAAGAAGATAGGGATGTGGCTAACCCATGCAGTGGGAGGCCCCTGACTCACCTTAATAACCATTTAGCAAGCATCTTTGACTTGAATCACCAACAACCCAGTGGTTAAGCCACAACAGCTTGGGTTTATTATGGCTGGCGCAAAGCTTTCTTACCAAACTCTCTGAAACAACCCATCACTTTCTGAAAAGTGCTGCTAATAGAAGTCTCCTATGTCAACATAACCAGAAGTAGGCACTGCATGACCATGATGGTACTCAGAGATATCACTGCATTGAGTTTTACACAGAATGCCAACCGCGAGCTGTGCCTCTATATAGTATGCTGGAGGGGTAAAAGGAACAGCATCTTTGTGCAGCAAGATGACCGGATGAGGCTGAAGTCCTAGAGAGACATATCACAAAATGGGTCACAGTAAGAGCATGTCATACGTATTAAAAAGGAATGGCCCACAGCCCACCACGGTTCCTCTCATACCTCAATATATTTTTCTACAGTCACCATAAGCAGATCTTTTTTTTTCTTCCCTTCAAACTCTGTTTGAACTTCAAAATAATGAAAATGTGATTTAATGACCCATTATTCATCCACAGTGCCTTCCAAACTAAGTTTACTCAATTTACAAAGCAAGTCGTTTTCTTCTTTTTTTTCTACTCTGCCAGCACTTCAGACATAACCTAGAACCTGAAGTCTTATCCAAAGAGCTCAAGTATCATCATCTAGTAAAAATCTGCTAACTAAAATTTACCTGACAGTGATGCTGTTAATGTGCCAGACAGAGTAGAAAACCAACTCACTTTCCCACTACATTACACTATGTTAGCAACAACAAAAACTCATCTATTTAAGTAAGCAGATACGTCAGACATATGAGGAACAGGTCTGTGGGGTATATGCCATTGTTTTACAGTCATTTCCTTCACTGCTACAGCATTTGAGAAAGTTACGTGCAGCCTGTCTACCAGAAGTGGGATATGCATGTACAGCTCACGTGAGAGACAGCTGGGCTAAGAAAAGCCTCTGGCTGCTATATGATAGAAATCTTAAATCCTAAAATAATGAAAAGTCTTTAAAGTAAGAAACCCTGTCCTCCTCCACAGAAAAATGAATGGCCAACTTTCCAAGGTCAGCAAAAAGAAGAGTCCACTATCAGAACTGTGAAAAGCAAACAAGCTCTGTGTTTTACCACATTTGGAAAGTTCTTGACCAAAATACAAAGATTTGTGTTGTAAAGAATTCATAACATCATGGTTCTTAGTCGTGCAATTTTCCTTGAGCAGTAAAAATTGCAGTTTACTACACGATGAGAAGAATATTTCTAGTAGTATATTCTACACGTGAAGAACTGTTAAAAATCCATTCTCAGACTTAGGAGAGAAAGGACAGCTGGCATCTCTAGCACACAGGGTCTGGGAAAGAGAGGAGTATCTCTGATCTGTATGACAGAAGACCCTGCCTATGCTTCTGGGGAGAACTGTATGTCCATTAAAGAAACATGGCTGCATAACACTCAGAATGGGAAGCAAGTAACAGAATTCACAGCTATTATTAAACACCAGTAAGAAAGAAATGACTTTCCCAAGTCACATATTTATTTTAGCAGTATGCCATCACCAAACAAGTTGACTTGGCTTGTCCTGCTCAAAGTTAAGACCAGAATTAATGCAGTAAAAATTGAATCCACAGCTTGATGTCACAGGAGAGGAATAGGCAAACTCATTGTAAAACAAACAAAACACAACGATCAAAACTGCAGAATGATGAGAATTGTATAGAAATCATACTTAAAAATTATCTTTCTCCAGCTGAATGGCAGAACCTGTCACTTCTATATAGTATAAATGACTGAGTAGTTGGGATGAGCAATAATACCATAGCAGGTTGAGCCAAGCCATGATTTGATTCTTAGCTCTGCTACCAATTCATGCAGATAAATCATTCAAAGTCTTTGTGCTTTGACTTTCCCATCTGAGAAAGGAGATATTCAGCTTAGTTCACAGAGCTGTTGAGACGTTGATCATTGTTATTCATACAGCAGTGTGAACTCACTGGGTGAAAGGTGTTTTGAAGGTATTAAGCATTCGTCTTGCTACTATGCCTGCTTTCCTTTCACACTGTTTATGAGTAGTACTATTCTTTTGACTGAACTTCAGCCCATTAGAAGTTGATAGTATAGGATTTACATTATTTGCAATGATAAATACATTTAATTTTCTTCCCCCAAATGCATTCTAATCTACTGTTTAAACATATGAATAATCTCTTTAGTTTCACGTCACTTGAGAAAAAGTGCATAAGCTCTTTGTCAAACTGAGGCCATAAGAATAAACTGGCTTTGCCAGTTGATCCCTAAGATTTGAGAAAAATTCTCTTTCAAATCTTGAGTAAACTATTCATAACTTGATTACCGTTCCATAGGAAGGGCCATGTTGTACTACCTCATACATGTAGGTTAGAAAATAAATAATAAAAAGATACTTCCAGTCAATCACAGTCTTGTTTCTTCCCCTAGGACTGCAATATTCCCTGTTACAGGTTGCTCCAACTTTGGAAGTAAGAGAAGCACAGACTGCACTAACAGTGTAGGAAAGCTTGAGGCAACACACAGACTCTTCCCTTCATGACCCTTACAATGACTGGGTTTTCTTTCATAGTTATCTAAGGTGTCGTGCATTTTGTGAAACCAGGAGAATCAAATACACCAACAGTTTGTTTTGCCAGCTCTGCTGTCTTTATATAAGAAAGCCAAATACTACTTTTGGGTAAAGCAATCAAAAAGTTGATCAAGTATATAAGGTTTGTGGAAGCACTGACGTAAAAACCTGTGAAGTCTTCTGGAGCACGTGCAATAAGCTATACCCATACATGTTTCATTGGTTCATGTTAGTTTATTCAAATTAATAACAAAAAATTGCTATGAATCAGTTCTAATTATATCTGTAATAAACTAGAAAGCAGTGGAAACAATGCTGAAACTCATTTTCCTGAAACAGTCAGAGATGCACTGTGATGAGGTTAGGATCTCGTAATCTGCAACACTTTGGGTTATTGGGATTTCATCTGACCCAACAAAAATATATTTCCTTGATTAGAATTAAAACCAGAAGGGTAGGAATGATTTTCTTCTTTCTTCCTTTTTTTTTTTTCCCCCCTCTTCATTTCAGAACTTTGAAATCCTGAGATATGACAAACCAGGTAAATACAGCTCCAGCACCACACCCAGTGCTGGGGGCCTTATAGAGCATCTTGGAATGATCTCCTCAGTCTCACTCAAAAGACAAATGTGATGAGCATAAGTTAAACAAGTGTAAATGGAAGTTTCCCTGGATATAAGGTAATGTACCTATGAAACAGCTTAGCACAAAATAGTGTCACTGTACTCTTTGTATCTGCTGTAGTTTCTATGGAGATAAACAGGAGGCATTGCTTTCAGAGCAACAATCACAGACTTTCCGGCATATGCAGGATGGGGAAATTCAGCAACCCCAAACAATCAACCATTGCCACAGAAAGGAAGTCCCACCACTCAGTAGTTCAGACAGCAATTCTTAAAATACTGCACACAACTGTAAAATCAAAGCTACAAGCATCCTCTAAATCTGTACCCTAAGAAGGCAGAAGGACAACAAGACAACAAAGTCCATTCAGAGGACTTATGGAAGTCAGTGCAATAACATGACAACAGTACAAGGCCCCTAGATAAAAGTATATTTGAGAAGAAGTTTAAGTGGCTCATGGGATACAGTAAGACCAAAGCAAAACGAATCAAATTGCCCCAATAAAATCACATTCACTGGTACTACATGTTAATCTATGAGCAATGTACTGCTACAAATTTGCTCAGGTTCAGATAACATAACATATCTGAGAAAAAGATCTAATTGATCACTGCACCACTCTGAATTCTTCAAAACTACATTGATTTCCCCTTCACTGCCTGAAAGCAGTGCGTTAGTTTCCTTCTGTGTTAAATAAGAATTTGCCAACTGCTTTAACAAGACTTTGAGTGAGTCCCTGATACATACACAGCATTTTTACACACTGTCTGTATAAACATCAAGAAAATTTCTGCCCTTTTATCTTGTTTCCACTAATACGGACATGTAAAATATATGAGCATTTTAGAAGGAGAAAAGGGGAACTGGAGGAGGAATCAAATGACTACAGGCCTTTTGGCCTTACCATTTTCCAGAGTCTATAACAAGAGGGACCAGTCTATTTCAGAAAAAGCTCATTCTGTTCTCTGACTCTGTTGTAATGAAATGGAATTTGCATTCAGCATACAGCACTGGTGGTCAGAGGGAATCATTTTCTCTATCAAAGGTTGTGCACTTTAAATCCTTTGCTAGTTCAACTGCTGTATATTTGATTTTAATTAAAGTTCTGTCATGAATTATAAAAGACCAGATCTTCAAAGTCATTAATTAAAGTCCCTTGGTGTCTGAATACTAACATTATAATGACAAGCAAGATGTACAGTGCCTATCAACAAGCGGCTGCTCAGCAGCAGCAGCAAAGCAAGCAGAATTATTCTGACATGTTTGGGACTGCGCTGGCTGGTTGTTCCAAGAAAGGTATCTCTCATGAAGACAAACAGCAGAGCAGTGGGAATAGCCCAGCTTTGGCATGGCCCTGTTTGCAAGCACCACGCATCCTCCCAGTGCTTGATAAATGGGTCACTCAGCGAGGTACTCCTTTTGAAATCTGAAATGATGAAGTTCCGATAGCAAGCTCGCTACTCTGTGTCTTTGGAGCCCATCACATAAACACATCAGCTTAGCTCTTGCTCTTGTTAGTGTGTGCAGTAATATTATGGCTACCTTACCAGCTATGAGCTGGGCAACATCGTGTTCTCTCTCATCCTTCATAAGAAGGTGCCTCATGAAGATCAACAGGGTCACTGACAAAATATGATGCAAGCTAACATCAACATAGATGGCAGGATCCATCCCCAGTGCTACTTATGACCATGCTGGGTTTACCAAGCTTAAGCAAATACATCAGCATAGGACTTCCTTCTTCTGCCAAGCTCCCAGTGATGTGGAGTTTCAAAGGCAAGCTCATTCTGCTTTATCCACAAGATCCAGCACATTTTCAAATAGAGAAGCTATTGGCCAAAGGTCCCTCTCTCTCCCTACAAGAAACCCCATTTATTTTTGAGACACTTCACAAGGTGAAATGCAACTGAACACATGATTACTAGCCATTACAAATCATAAACTCACTTGTAAATTATTGTGTGATCAAATGCTTGAGAATAGGGGAAGAGCTAATAAAAATAGAGAAATAGAAGTAGAACATCAGGTACTAATAGTCAAGAAGTTTTTCTATGAAACACTACAAACTGATGGAAGTGGAGTGCTCGTGAGTGCATTGTAAATAACTCACTTTTTCTCTGCAATTCACAGATGCACTGCCTTCAGAGAATCCTGATAACTCAAAACTAAACCAAAAAAATCCTTACACAAAATCAGCTTGATTCGCTTTCCAAAATAAGGTTTCCTCATACTCCTCTACAACTAAAAGCTTGACGCTAAAACCTTGTTCTTGCCCCCCTTCAAGGGGCAGTTGAACTGTTTTCCCATTACACACCAGAGGGTGCAGGGCCAGGCCAGGCCTGCAGGAGCTGGCAAACAAGGCTCTCGAGAAAGCCAGAGACAACTTCTCACTGGGCTTGGCTTTCCTTGAGCAGCTTATCTTGACCAGTCTGATTTTCTTTACATCCAACATGTCTACAAGCTACAAGGGAATTACTTGAGCTTGTGCTGAAGTCAGATCAGTGCACTATTTTGCAATAAGCCAGTCTCTAAACAAACACAGCTGGAATTCAGGGTAATAAGCAGGTAACAAGCAACTTCTAGCAGAAGTGTTTGAAATTGCATAGGCTCTAACCAAATTCATTAGGACTTTCAAAATTCTGAACTAGCTAGCTAGCAGAATGGTCAGCAATAATGAATAAATTATAATGTCGCAAATTCAAGTTAAAGAAAAAAACAAACCCCTCCTCCCCCTCAAAAAAAACGTCACCAAATGTCAATTTATGCTAGCAAATACTTGAAACAAATACAGTTTAAGTGGGTCAGAATTACATTAAGCCAGTATGTAGGGTAAGAGAAATTTATCAATTTGGTGTTTTAAACCTGAACATCTGGCAGCGTTAAGCAGGCACAAGGAAGCTTCTAGTGGGAACAGATGCAAACTTGGGCTGGGGTTTGATTGAAGTTGTTCAGCGTATTTCTGCTGAACTAATTGACCCAGCAGAAGCTTTGCAATGTCAATTAACACCAGCTGAGGACACAAGCAGGAATTTCTGGGTTGGGCAGAAGCACAGTGACCAAATGCAGTGAAAAATACCTTGCCTAGAGGTAACAGACTTCCTAAAAATTCATTTCTAATTTAGTAGTGAGCTAACAAAGGAAATCCATGTGTCAAAGGAACTTCGCATCTTTGGAACCTAACTTCCTAAAATGGAAGGCATGAGAAAAACAAAAGCATGAATATAGTTGCTACCAATGCAAATGACTTCTTGCTAAAGTTATTAATCCTTCTAAACTCAAGTGGACACCGCTATGAGTAATCACTGCTTCCTGAAGACAAGTTTACTGAAACAGATAAACTGCTACTATTTGCTTTTCTCTGTCCCTACAGAGGCATACACCTCCATCAGTCACCTCCAACTTCTTCCCTTGCAGGTGCAGGATGACACACTTGGAGCTTAGTGTCTCGCCAGCACAAAATGGCAGAAAGAATCTATTCCCATAGTATATTAATACAATTACTTGCATAGTCAGTCCATCTCCAACAGAGGTGCCATTAGGAAATGGTAGTGAGTAGTTAATTGAGTCATATGTCCTCAGGTTCAGCCTGGAACCAATATGGGAGCTTTTCTACTCCCTACTGCAGCACCCTACAAGTCAGACGTGGCAAAAAGCAACTTAAAAATGAAACCCCATTATGAATAATAAAAAAAACTTACTAAGAATAAATCCATCATCCTCCTATGGACTGTGTTCACTGACATTCTCTCCAAGAAATCATCAGTCTTTGATATCATTTTGGAATTGACAGTATGAATGACAGTAGGAATTGCTACAGTATATTTCTTGAGGGTTGACTACTGTGTCAACAAATTGCCCAGGACATCCTTTGAAGTCTAATCCAGAAACCACTGAGTGTTCCTGAATCATTTAAAAATAATTTTCTGAAAACATAATCATCCTTTGATTAAAACAGCATGTTAATACATACTCGTGTGTCTCTTATCACAGTCAGATCTAAGAAATGTAACTTACGGCTCAATAACACAAGACAACGATTCCCTTTTTATTGTTATTACTGAAGTATATCCCAAGAAGAGGCACATGCCATCACAGAATGTGTGGTTTCTGCCATACAGTTCTTATTAATGCATGAAAATATGCAATTGACATGCAAATCTGGCATCATACTTCTTGAAATAGATGGTTTTAAAGCCTCAGTAGAGTGATTCTGACCTCAACCTAACATAATAACCAGAGACCAATTTTTTATGATTCAAGAGAGATCATTTAATATGTATATTTCATAAATATCTTAAATTATATAGATTTGATGTGCAACATTGAAATATTTTTTCCACAAATAAAGGATGCAGTTGTGGCTATAACTGCATTTACTTTAAGTAGCTAACCCAGAGGTAGCAACCGTTTGCAGAGACAGAAGTGCTTTGCTGAGTACGTACTAAGGTAAGTTTCAGCTCTTTCAGCTCTTCCATGAAGTAGGTAGGTGGCCTTACGTTACCTTCTCAGGGAGTCTTGCCCCTCTTCCTCTATTTGGTTTTTTGCTTTCTCCCTTCACTTTTAACTGATTTTGAGCTCATCTAATCAGATAACAAAACATCACACTATATTATTTCCAGTTCAGCCAGAAACTAGAAAGGATGATGCGATTCAGCCTAGCTGTGGGCTCAGAGCAAGGCTGGTCCTGAGGCCCGAGAGCAGCAGCAGTTCCCTGCTCCCAAGATTTCATCACTGCAGTCCTAGCACCTGCAAGGCATGTTGAGTACAGGATGGTGCCATGGAACTCAAAGAGAAATCTATGGAAACAAGAAACGTTTTAACCCAAATTTAATCATATTATGATAGGTCTTTGACTCTCAGCTGCAATCTCATGAACTGCTACTAACTGCAGTCAAGGTATGCATTCACCCAGTAACCACCAATCCAACATCCCTGTGTGTTTCTTGACTGAATATAGCTGCTCACTAGCTGAAGTAGCACCAGGAAAGAAGTTTACCAGCAAAACTGCTGTCAAAAGCTAGAAACGATGTTCCGCTCTCAGTCTGTATGCTTCTGCTGCAGATGCTTTGAGGAAACGTAACTAAGTTTACCTACAGGGACTCTCACTGCCAGCAAGGATAAGTAGTACTGTTAAAAATACAGTGAGATTCTCAAACTGCAGGGACCTTACAGGCTTTCCTCATCCATTGCTGTTGCTTTGTTCACAAACAGGAGCAATCATCAGAAAGCAGGAGAGCCATTCTCCACAACCAAGTGCAAGCTGTAGAAAAGCTTGATCAGATTTTCAGAACTGCCATTTATTAAAGCAACTACTGGAAAAGAAGACAACAATCTCAAAGCTGAACCACGAGAGGAAAGTTGTTCACTGTCACTCAAGTGCCATTGGAATCACACACAGAAGGACTGGAGAGTTACTTGCTTGCACACAAATTTCTGCAACTCCTTTTTTTTCCCCTCAAACTCTCAGGGCTGCTTCCCATGGCTGTTCAGCCAGTGGCTGAGCATAGAACCGCTGTGCTTTTCAGTCAAACTGTATGGGCAGCAAAAACTCCAGTGAATGTTTTTTTTCCTGAAGGTCTTGGCCCACGGTTTGCAACCCTTGTCTTCATATAAGGGTCTTCAGTTCACAGGCAATAGGCTTCAGTTAGCAAAACAACTTGATATTACTGTAAGTCAATGAACTGTCAATACCAAATATTTCCAATTAAATATCAAAGTACTTTGAATAAATATCAAACACCAGCAAAGTATTTACTTTTCATTAACAACACTACTTGGTAACAGGAGTTATACCCAGAAACCCTTAGTTTAGAAACATTCAGTGGAAAGCTGTCACAGCCTCACTGCTGACATACGGCTCAGAGGAACCCTGATGGCTGGACTCACCTTGAATAGAAACTGTTCTGTGACATTTGGCTGGCCAGAACACAGTTTGCATTCATGCAGAATTGCCAGTCTCCTGTCTTAAAAAGTCATGAGCCAAACCCCTAGATTAAGGCTATTCAGCTAAAATAATATTCAGCTTGTATTAACACCTCAAAACTGGCAGTATTATGAAGGAATAAAAAGGCCAGCCATAATTAAGGCAATATTTGCACCAGAATTTCAGACGTACAGCTGCACCAATGCACCAAACTCACAGTGCAAGCAGACCTGGAATTCTGTACAAAATTACCCTACTAACTGCTGAACATAGTTCCTATTTGCTGCATCTGCCAGATTCTCTCCAACTCCATAGAAAACCAGAAGTGACCCAATAGGCATTGGTGGCAAAGCTTTAAGTGGTTATAAAAGCTGCACCAAGCCCAAGGAATCTTGTTCAGAGCTCTGGTTATTCTCTGTACAGAGCAGGGCTGGAGTGGTGAGTCCCATACAGGGACACCAATTTGTGCAGCCCGGACAGGAGGTGGACACAAAGCCTCTGCTGCTACACCAGCCCATGCAGGGTCTGCCTTTAACTATGTCATCAAAATGGTTACCAAGAGGTACTGTGCAGGATTGTAACCACATTTGGCCAAAGAAACGTGGCAAGAAAATAGGCTAAAGAATAATGCAAACACTTAGGAAGGAAAATAACGTTTAGGGGCTGTTGTTTTGTTGTTTGTTCTAATTTAAAAAATACAAGAGATGCTTCACCTTCAACATTAAGTCAGGTCTTGCCCTTCGCTGCTTCCTGGCATAACTAAATGCTTTAGTGTATGCAAATGAGAAGAAAATGTGGCTTCTTCCAGCAGTAATAAGTATCTGCCTGTTGCTACCTTAAAATCACAGCAATCACATCTGGTAACTGCCCTTTTCTCATGTTTCCACTAGTTTTCAGACTTCCTCTTGTGGTAGCTTGAGACTGCGCATCTGGATGTTTTAAACATACAAAGGAATTGCTAGAGCAAGCAAAAGAGAAAACGGTGCAGAGAGTTAAGATGTGCAGATAAGCAACTAGTGCACTGTACAGCTAAAGTAACTGACAGCCAGTTGGAAAAGTCTTTTTTCAAAGAGGATTGCAAAGATACAGGCAGAATGAAGACTCACAGCGTATTTGGCTTTGTTTTTAAAGTACTATTAATCCAAGTGTATCTTTTTAAGAGAACTTTAGCTGCACCGTCACCAATCATTAAGTTCCCCGGGGACAGCACTCCAAAAACAGACAAAGAACTAGCAGTGGTAAGTGTTGGTTTCATCTTTGTTTCAGATTTGTTTTTCTTTCATAAGCAGATGTTTCTTTCTTCTTTCAGCTGAGGCTAGGAAATGACTGTAGCATTCTCTCTCTAGTCTCTGGTAGTACTCGCTAGCTAGGAAAGGTATCAGCTTTCAGAAGTAAGAACTAGAGCCAAGTAATGTTTCTCCTCTCTTAAAAGATTTAAAAGCTGCAAAATCTTTTTCTTTTTCCTTAAGTCTAAGCATACAAAATAATGTAACTGAATCATCACAACTGTAATCAACAGATTCCAATGGTAAGAGAGGAAAAGGGCAAACGTCTAATTTTTTACTTATATCGAATAGAACTGTGGGCTATCAAGATTCACTTACAGAAGTCTGGGCTGAATGCATGTATCACACAGCTTTCAGGATCTTGTTTTCCAGACTGTTTACTGTGCGCTGCATAAACACAGCTTTAAGGGACAACTGCAATTGAAAGCTGGCTCGAGTTTCAGAAGGTATCATGACTGCTTCTGACTTCAAAAGAACCCCCAGAGGTTTAAAGAAGCACTTTTTTCCAGATTAATTTAAAAAAGTTGGGATTTCTGAATGTGACATTAGCAAATTATAGCTATAAATCTACAGTATTTTATTCTAACCTCATTTTAAACCCCGTGGACCTTCATAAAAATGGCATTCTATGGGGAAGTCAATTTAAGGGGAGATTGAGATGGATCCTAATTTTAGCATGTAAATTATAGACATTTCTCTTCTTCAGAAGCAGCTCCATTTTAAGGAAGATTGAGATAAATTATTCTTATTTTAGAATATAGAGGGTTGGAAGTTGGTCGCTGTTCTTTAGGAGCTGGGGTGCATCTTGGGAAAGCTTGCCAGGCTAATGGTCTGGGGGAGGGTAGAGAGAGAAATTCCAGATGGGAGCCGTGGTGGAAAGTTGAGGAAAACCAGATAAACTGACCCCAAAAGGGCACTCCCCAGCCTTTAACAAGACAGACTCACCAGAGCTTTTGTCCTGGCAGCACAGCAGCCAGGGGGTGGGGACAGCGTGTGTGGGAAAAGAAAGGGGAGTCATACATGTCTAATGGTAACTTAACCATCCTTAAATAATCTATTTTCCTTAGACACAGTTAGGCTTTTACTAAACGGCAGCAATCCACATCTCCCCTCATCTCTACTTCTTTAAAACAACCTATTTATTATGTGTACTCAGAGGAAAATTACAAGCTGGTTTAACACTGCAGTTCTGCTTTGTCTTTCTGGTAATATTCTTGGGCAAGGTTAACTGGCTGCTTTTCTCTCACACTCTCCATCTGTACAGCCCCAACACTCAGAATCAGAACACAAATTGCTATGTTGCAGCTGGACTCTGTTTCATTAATGGGCTGGATCAAAATTCCAGATCACCACAGCTCCCTGCTGACTCTGGGGAAACTGAATTTTGCAGTCTAGGCCAAGATGTGGTTTACACAGACACTGCATTTTCTTCAAGATTCCCTCCTCATAGAACAGCTGGTTATGTTCATTTCTCATCTTCAGTAAAACCTCCATTTTAGGAAAAACTGAGAGGGGGGGTTAGCTTTTTATTTAGAAACTTACCAAATACAATTCTTTATTGTGCCTCATTTTCTATTCTGTTCATTGTCTATCATACTTACAATCCTAAAATGGCAAGAGCAGCATCCTCTGTCCTCAGTAAAGTTCAGTTCTGAGGTACAGTCTATGCTATACCATGGTATATCACTGGCAGATACAAACAGAAGTGTAAGACAATAGATCTAGCTACATTAAAGTTATAATTAATATAAGAACAAATGCTCCAAAGGGGCTTGTTTATATTCTTAGTGCATTTCACATTAGGCCACAGGCCCCATTTCCTCTGAGTAGACAGAAACTTGCTGGTAGCAAAGGTGAAGCCAGTGCGTGCCCATTTCTTGCCAGTGTTGTATTCTCCTCAGAAGAAATACCATATCAGAGTACGATATAAAAATTATTAAAACCAAGCAAAATCCGTGCTTAGTCAGAAAGTAGATGGAGGACCTCCTGAAGGAAGTGGTGTAACATCCTGATTAAAGTCTTTTCTGATTCAGCTAGGAACTATTTCCTATACAGGGTAAAATGAGGTACTCCTGGACTTAATATTGATGAAATCCAGGTTCAGACAAACACACATCAAATGACATATCCTACGCTTTGCTGATGTAGATGATGATTAGAAACATAAAGTAAGGTTTTCCCTGAGGAGTATTTTTGGCACAAAGACTTAAATGCACAGTCATTTTGTCAGGCTTCCTAGAATCTTTGGTAAAATAATTCTGATATATTTAACTTGTTTCTTCCCTTGGATTTGTAGTTAATAGTTTGGATACAATACCTGATGGACTCTCCTTCCTATGCTAAAGACAGTTTTACCAGAAAAAAATCTGTAACCTACAACCCTTCCATCTATCAGCATCACTGGGAATGGCATATCTCAGCTTTGCGCCATGCTAAACACCAGTCCAGATGGCCTACGCACCAGTTTGGGAACACTCGCTGTTTGACGTGGCTCTAGTACTTCTTTTAGAGCTAGATGTAGAATACTGTTAACCCAAACTGCAGTATGGAATTACCAAAAGCTCTGAACAAGTAGAAGAGAACTGCAAAGTTCACTATACTGGATAAAGCCTACAAGTCCTGATTGCCAGATTGTTAGTCAAGCTGTGAATGAATGATAGGTAATTATCATTCAAGATGTTTCCAAATCAGCATATTCATCAATCAGTTTATCTGCTCTTCATAGGGAATGTAAATTTAGCAATCTAAAACTGTCCCTAGTCTAAGCAGTTCAACCACACCTACCTTTGTGATAGTCCAAGCAAAGGCAGCAGCTTGAAAAACAGGTTTTCTCAAATTTAGTTTGGATCCAGACACTGAATTCAAATCTTCAAAATAGCCATCTGTCTTTGTTTTGGATTTGTTAATTCCCAGATAGGAACAGAGTTAAGATTTTACACAGTTGAAGATAATAACTGAAAGTTTTATTGTCTGACTCTTATGAGAGGTCACATTTTCCTTTTGACGACAGTGTTGTCGTGACAGGTCTCACCACACATTACAGACTGCCAGACTACCAGGCATTCTCAGAGGGTCAGTGTCTGCCCAAAGACATTCACTTATTCGGGCACTCAACACTGAATTTAAGAGAGAAAATAAGAGAGAAAAAATGCTAAATCTTAAACAGCTTATGTGAGCTTACATCTGTTCTACATGGAAGGTGGAGACCATGAAAAGATATTTAGGACCACAGCTATTAATCTACAATTTAGTTTAACATAATTATACAGCTTATTAACACACATTTGAAAGACAAGTTGCTTAACTGTAACAATTGCCAGGGAACAGGCAAACCCACTGCTCCTCTGGGACAGAGGGAGCAGATCACAGCAGGCAGATTTAATACACTGAAGTGGAACCACAATGGTGTGTCAGCAAATTTCATCCAGTAGGTCAAAGGTATGAACTGTTGATGCTCTTTGCCTCATTTATTCCTTATTATTTGTTATTTTATAATAAATAAATATAAATAAATAAATAATTTATTACTTTTTTTTTCCCCCATGTATCCAATGGGGCTTTTAAGTATGTACATCCTGTTCAGATACAGTTTCAGCCAACTGAGATACACCAAAGACTCTTCCTCAGGTCTTTGCAATGGTTGACTCAAAAACAAACACACATGACATTCAAAGAGCTGTTTGTGGTATGAATTAATGATTTTTTTGTGTGTGTGGTTGCTTTGATACCTTAACTTGAGTTTCTCAATAATCCAGAGTCTTCCAGGAAAGAAGTACATGCAATCTAAGACTGTAACCAGATTTACACATCATTAAGAAAGCAAAAAAAACTCATTTTCATTTTGTAGTTCAACATTAAAGCTCTTTGTTCTGCTTATTAATAATACAGTTCCTCAAGCAAAGGTGATGGCTAATAGTGGAAATTATTGCTTAATTAGTAATGTGTGATCAAGAATGGCTTGTGTCATTTGAGGAGATTCTGCTGGTCTCTGAGCTACTACTAATAATAGTAATTTTGAAAAGAAAACTTGCAAATTTCAGATGAAAAGTTAACATGGAATTATAGTATTTATTTGTAATGACTACTTATCTCTTTTATGAATGTTAAAGTCTTTGTTCTGTGCTTTATTATTCCCAAGCAATACCTGAATAAATATTATGGATGCCCAAAAGACAACTGCAACTTATTTGTACTGAAAGATACTTTGAAGAAAATGCAGAAGTTTTTCGGGCTGCCTGAAACGGGAGATTTGGATCAAAACACAATTGAGACAATGAAGAAACCCCGCTGTGGTAACCCAGATGTGGCCAATTACAACTTCTTTCCAAGAAAGCCAAAATGGGAAAAGAACCATATAACATACAGGTACTGTCCGGGTTTTGCTCATACATAACCTGAACGCTTTTAAGGACCAGCCATACAAGGCACTTCAAAGTGGAATAGGTGCTCATTGGGTTTGGCAGTATGTCTTGAATTACAGTCTTGTGTTTGGATGACTACTAGATACTTAAACATCAGAAATTTCCAATAAGAAGTTTCAGGAATAATTACCAAAAGCTCAGTTTTAGCATTTTGGTTGGGCCCTGAGAGATTCTGGTTTTGTTCTTTCTCTGCCACAAGCACCCTATGGAATCTGGAGCAAGAGTGCATTACTTGCCCATCTCCTTGATGGAGACCAAAGGACTTACTGAGTGCAGAAGACAGGTAAGAAGACAGAGCCCTCCGCAATCAGCAGTCATAAAAACATTGCTCAAATAAATTGTAAAGTAAAACAAGTAAACATATTTATCAGCTTATAATCTTCAACAATCAGGAAACCAATGAAATAAAATTCAGCTTCAGAAGCCAGTCAGAGAGGAAAAAGTTGTAGGTAATAAAGGGAGTGAACTACTAAATAAGGTGTGGGATGAGCATCTATCCATGTTAAACAGATGATCTATCAACATAAGGAACATGAAAACTTAAAAATATATTAAATATGTCCATTTGTATACTGCTTCCAACAGTTTAGGAACACTTATTTATGCCCACAGAACTTTCTAATGGCTAAGATGCAATCGAGTTACCACAGTTTGGTAAAGCACCGCACTTTCCTGTGTTTCCATACCTTGAACAGGAGCAAACACAAGAGATTCCAGCCTTCATGAAAGAAAGCTGCAGCATCATACAGTTGTTTAGGCATCTAAGCTGTTTCAGAGTTACCCTACGGTTGTCAAAGACCAAGCACATACATACAACCAGCCGCTGCTGTTAGGAGAAACGATTTAAAGCAAGACTGTCTCAATAGGTCTGACATATTTTCTATTTTCACTCATACTTTAAAGAGTTACAAACCAATATAGTTAAATTCAATAATAAAAACATTTCTGTGGATCAGATGGTCCGGGACAAAACATTTAGCAGCAGCAAGGAAAAACAGCAGATCTGTCTTCAGTGCTTGACTTGGTCTGCTGCTCCCTTCCTAGTTACAGTTCTACACACTACTCATTTTATGACTGTCTAATGAATGCTGGAAAAGTGTGTGGCAGTGCACACAGCCCTGTACTGCTGATATGCTTCCTCTGATAATGTCATCCCTAGGCATAGAGTCGTTTCACCTGTTATGCACAGCAACAGCAGCAAAAAAGGAGATTTTCTCCATGAAGTTAGATGGCTGTAATACAAGGCACTGAGAAATTCAATTAGAATGTACAAACAAAACAAACAAGAAAACCGACCACATTTGAGGTCTAGGGCTTTATCCTACCAACACACTGCTGAACATTTAGCAATCAATTGGCATAAGACAATATATAGCTAACTACCAAAGTGGCAGAGAAGGGCTGCTTTTTTTCTTGTTATTAAAGAGCAAAACAATCTGAGGCTGTCAGAATTTTAGCAAGCTCTTTATCTAGCAGGTCTTACAGGACAGGGATGCATTGGCATGATCAGGTCTAAAGTGACAGTGTGACTTGCAAGCTTGTTAAGTAGTTTACAAGAACAAGTCTCAAATGTAATGGAGGGAAAGAATGTGAGATACTGTCTTGACAGCAAACCAGCACTGATGCAAAACTGAATATATTATGCAAAGTCCACCAGCATGCAAGTTTTACAGCCTCTGACTATATAGTTAATGATGCTGTGTCAATTCTAAAGAAAAACTGAGTAGAAACTACCACCCCTGAATGCTCTTGGATCAGCATAAAGTCTATACCTCATGCGGAGTAGCATTTCTTCTTTAACTGGTTTCAAAGTCTCTCCAGCTTTTTGATCAGTAAGCAACATATACTGGGAGGGAAGGTATGTGTTTCTTAATTCTTCTTTTTATGTCTAAGGATTATAGGCTATACCCCGGATTTGGATCCTGAGACAGTAGATGATGCCTTTGCCCGAGCCTTTAAAGTCTGGAGTGATGTCACACCACTGAGATTTAACCGAATAAATGATGGAGAAGCAGACATTATGATTAATTTTGGCCGATGGGGTATATTTTCTATTTTTACATATGTTTTTGGTTTTGTTCCTTCCATTAATCCTGCATGTTGGAATGACTTACCCTCAATAAGGAGACTCATGAGCCTTTCTGGCAAATCTAGTCCTGGCATGCACTTGGCTCATACTGGCGACAATTTAATTTCACTAAGATTTTTTTCCCTTATATATTTTTACACATATATATTTACCCTTATTCTATATTTATCTTTGCAAAAGAAAATTAGGAGCAACATTTTATTTTTAAATTTACAAACCAAAAAGAGAAATGTGAAATACTGACACATTTTCAGATGCAAGATGGCTT
The DNA here is from genome assembly GCA_035772895.1 of Perdix hodgsoniae. Lineage (NCBI taxonomy): Eukaryota > Metazoa > Chordata > Aves > Galliformes > Phasianidae > Perdix > Perdix hodgsoniae. Next base: position 7,318,003 of record JAPSGF010000031.1, read on the forward strand.
CTCACAACAGAAAACTATGTAATGCCATCATCATCTTCATTTATACTTCTGTACTTGTTTTTCCTGTGGTAGTCACAGAGGTTCTAACATATAGGGAGGCCTTAAAAATGTATTTAAGACTTTCAGTTTATCTCCATAACAGGTCTCTGTTCTCTAGCATAGCAGACTAGAGGCTTTCAACACCGTCTTTGGTCTTCAAGAATTTCTAAGCATGATCCTGGTTTTAGTCCTGCTGATGATAAGCAACTTGATTCATTTCAGTTGCACATGCCTTCCCAATTAATTTTGGTTTCCTCTAAGAGAACACAATTTTCAGTGTATACCTGGGGCATTTCAATTTCTTACAGTCACAATTTTTAATACTAATGAAGACATTTCTGAAGCCAGTCACTTGGGAGGTAGACTTTGGAAGCGAAGCAAACAGTTTAAAGAATAACTGAGCTCTTTGTGAAAGCCTCCGTTTCAAGTTGGTTTTCTTTGCTTTAGCTACTGATGAGTTGACTTCAAAAGCTTCAGAGATTCTGCACAGAACCCAAAACTTCAGATCCTCATCCAGGCTGGCTTGGTTCACAGGACAAGCCTTACAAAAGCAGAAGTGTTCCTGCTGATTTTAGTACTTGCAGATCACACTCAGCTCAGAAATAGTGGGAGAATTTTTCCCATAGTCATTCATTCTCATCACCTTGTTGCCTACAAATTCCCAGGAGTTGGAATATCCACAGAGTTGTTCATTTTTCAACTTCTCTTAAGCAAAGAGCAGGAATAAAGCTTCTAAATTCATGTCAAACTCTTGCTCCCTGAACAACTGACACACTGGTCTACTGAAATGAACGAACTGAACTAGTATTAAGAGGCTGACAGCAGCATGAAATCAGTGCAACAGAGCAGAGATTCAAGCCTGTGTATTGAGGGTTTCTGTTAAATGGAAAGACATCAGACTGAACAGCTTGAAATGATGCAACTGGAGATCCTGGCAGCCAGCTTTGCTGCACAGGTCAGTGTGGTGGGAAAGCTATGAATACCAGGGTTATGCCCTTGCCAGCCTGCCTTACCCACACACAGTGTACTTCCAAGAAAAGCCTACAGTGCAATAACAGGAGAGTTACTTAAAGTGCTGTTGCCTGTGAGCAGCCTGCATCTCAGAGCGGTTGATGTGGAGAAGGGACAGGCTCATTCACAGGACTCCAGGCATTGAATAAGAGCTAGCTTTCCAGAGATTCTCTACTGAGAAGCACTCAGATGATTTGCTTTCCCCAGTATACTGTGCAAAGACAAGAACACAGCAATCTGAGGTGTAACAGACAAAAGAAACCTACAAAAAAGAAAGTCCACCTTCACTTTCAAATCTGTGTTTCGGACTGATGCAAACTCTGAAAAAAATACATCTCATTTGCAATGTTTATTTTACAGCTCCTCCTACTCTCCATTGAGAAGCAACAGCACACATGCTGTCGCACATCCAGTATACAACATTTCACTGCTCTCCACAGTCTGATTCCCTTTCACAACACTTTTGGTATATAAAATAACATGCTGTCACAACTGCAAAACTGTCACTTGGAGTTCTTTGCAAGAATTGGCTTCCTCTTTTCCATTTCAGTCTTGCCAGCCCATATCCCCCACTAGAATATCTGTTGCTGTCTTGGATGAGAAAGTGCATGTAGTCATCATCATTCATGTATCCATTTTGACAGTTGAGGTCATTAGAAACTGCTTTTTTTCTTTGATTTCTCCTGCAGAACATGGTGATGGCTATCCATTTGATGGCAAAGATGGTCTCCTGGCTCATGCCTTTGCACCGGGGCCAGGAATCGGAGGAGACTCCCATTTTGATGATGATGAACTGTGGACTCTTGGAGAAGGGCAAGGTACCAAACTTTTTAATGTTTCAGAACATGTCTGCTAACTGCTTCAGGATGTTGCTTCAGGAACTGCAGTAAATGTTTTCGTGGACACGTCAAAAAGTTTTAAGAGAAAATATTACTACAGATGAAAATAAGTTCATACAATTTAAGTTGATCTCAGCAAAATGTTTATGTAATCCCTAAATGTTTTGTAGAATTTCCATTCCTGTTCCTCTACCATTACCCCTTGAAAAGTTGAACTCAAAGCCTTGCTGAAGGGTGGAAAATTACAAAGCCTTGACCGATTTCAAATGCTTCAGTTCTCAGGTGCCCAAGATGCAACATTGCTATTAAGAGGCAGAATGCTGGGAACTTTTCTACTGGCATTCTCTTTTAACAGGACCTAAGCTATGATTCCTGTCTTTAAAAACTGAATCAACCACCTGAGTTAGAGTTTATGTACTCATGGTATCTGTCAAAACAGATGAAACAAACCCCACATGCACAGTGGGTTAAGAACAACTTCAAGAATCTTTAGTAGGCAGTCATCTTTATAAGGAAGTAACCAAGGAGACTGTTGTATGTCCTTAGACAAGCGAGACCAAGCAGTAGTAGTGTGGAACACATTTTATCTGCTTAAGTTTCACCGCAATCGTATATTACTAACTACAGTTCTTCCACTGTAAAATAAATTGGAAAGCTAGGAATAAGAACACAAACTCACACTAGCTTTTCATTTCAAAATCTATTCTCTCAGTTGTCCTCCCACTCAAAGGAAGTAATTGAAGTTCAATAACAAAAGAGCCAAACCCCTTCACTTTGGCTTTATTTTATCTCTAGCACAAGCACTGATGGGTAGCTGTAACTGGTAAGCATCCCTGCCTCAGAGCAACAACAATGAACAGGAAGAAACTGTTTTCCATATGTGTAGATATCCTACACAAGCATCCAATTAGTCACTGCCAGTAAAAGAAATGCTACGATATGCAAGTTGTTTGTACAGAAATGTGTCTCAGAGCACCAGTACTGTAGACTTAAGAAAAGTGTTTACATGGGACAAATAGAAATAAAACCCAGGATCTGCGTGTGCCTGCATTACCACCAAATCACTCAGTGCAGCAGCAAATCTCATTCAAGTCAAATTGCAAATACTCAAGTCATTTATGAGGCATGAGGTATGCTGAATCTCATGCTCAACATAAACATGCTGCCTGGAAACATTCAAAATATACTGAATATTTTAGACCACATTACCAAAAAACCTCAATTATTAAACATATTAACAGCATGTATAGAAGTTTGCATTGCCAAAGTAACAACACCACATTTATTTTTCTGGGCTGACTTTTACTGTTCAATCTAACACTTCACCATGAGTAATATCTATGTAATTCTTTCAAAATTACCAGTTATTACTTCCATTATGATCACCCTGCCAATAGAGAGACCAACAACATATAGAATTTCAAAGTAGAAATCCACACTACATTTACACCAATATCCTCCAGTCAGTGACTCATTTCAGCATTGCATCTGTTCTCTTTGCAGTGGTTAGAGTAAAGTATGGAAATGCAGATGGTGAATACTGCAAATTCCCCTTCTGGTTCAATGGTAAGGAATACAACAGTTGCACAGATGCAGGACGTAATGATGGATTCCTCTGGTGTTCCACAACTCAAGACTTTGACGCAGATGGAAAATATGGCTTTTGTCCCCATGAGTGTAAGTAGAAAATCATTTCTAGTGCTTTTCTTCCTCCTAGATTGTTCCCCTACTTAACTGATCTATCCATTCTCCTTTTACTTTTTCCCCCCCACCTCCCTTCTGGTAGATTCAGATTTACTGGTCTTTAATATCTCCACTGTAATTAAGCAGAATCAATTGGTGTAGAAGAGTACGTAATTGATAATAACCCAGGCCAATTCATTTTTCTAAACATAAGAAAACACCGAAAACGTGCCTGAAGTAATGCAGATTCCATTTGTACGTCAAAGATATAAAGGTTCAATTTCACCATCCAGGAACAAACTATGTTTTAGCTTAAGGATAAGGTCAAATTCAGAGAAGTGCCCTAAATGACAAAAATCTCTCCCAGAATTGCAGTGCAATTGTCAGTGGAATGGCCTATCTCTTTCAGCTGCAGCAACTTCTAGAGTCTGGCAATTAGGGATGAAATCCATTAAGGCAAATTTCTAACCTCACATATCAATTTACTTATTTTAGCAACTGGTAGCCCAAGTCAGCTCAGTATGGAAGCCCTTTTCATGCACCATGACAGTACCATCACAAATCATCCTATAAATGCCATGTTACTGCTTTTCAAAATAAAAACAATTGAACTTCAAGTGGTTATCAGTGCTGATAACAAGTGATTTCTATATTAGTACATTACAAATTACTAGCCAAAATAGCTTGCACATTTGCAGAGTTTAGATTTTTATTTTAATGTATGCCTTAGGACTCCTAATGAAGTAGCTCCCATTGCTCATTTTACATATAGAACCAAGACTTACATATAGAACCAAGACTATTTCAGAGGTCATTGCTGCATCATCATCTGTGCAAAAGTGTTGGCAGGTCTAGAACAGCTAGGATCATACTTAACTTCCAACTTTTTAGAGAATCCTTGCCTTTACAAGCAATTCATTTCGTGTCTTGTCTGTTAAGGATTGTATCTTAAAAGTGCAAACAATTCATATTGTGCTGTCATGTTGCTATTACTTTTTCTACAATACACAAAGCAAGATTATAATTTTAAAATGAAATTATAAGCCAACTTGTTCCCCAGTAAACATTGGGAATGTATTCATGTTCTTGAAATTCTTGATTAATCTACTAGATACAAGATTTCAGATAATTCATTACTGTACAAGTGTTAATTTGATCTCCTGTATATCACACAGCAGGGAATCTTCAGAGAAGCATTACATATAACTAGTTGGAGCCTTGATAAATCAATGCCAGAAGAGAAAAGGAAAGAGAAAATGAGGAGCTTTTAACCACTAGCGTTTTTCCAGTACTGTGGTTTCCCATATTTATTTTTGCCCTTTGTACATAACCAATTGCTGCCAACTTTTGGGAGCAAGCAGCATTTCATCATATCTATTACCTGACATCTGAGCAGTGAGCACACAGCACCACTATCACCGCTGCTGCTGCAACAGAGCAAATAATGGCAGTTATGAAAGAGAACAAAACAGAAAATAACAGAACTTCCGCTGGACTTGTGATAATCCTGCTTGGAACAACAGCACTAAGTTTATTTTCAAAATTGTACACTTTCCAAAAGAAGATAATATTTCTGTATCAGCAAGCTAACAGCTGTCAGAGAAAATCTGTTGCAGAATATAAACAGTCTTTTAGCATTTATACACGTACAATCAATAAGTGCACAATTGTACAATCAATAGGCACACAGAGGTTAGGTTTAGAAAGATTATCATGGTATAACAACAACCAAAATAAACAGAAACGCTCACCAGTGTTGTAGGCTTGCACAAAGCTCCACAAGAAGCAATCTCCAAAAGAGAGCCTTCATCAGGGGCAGATCAGCTCTTAAATGGGGTCTAGGAGAGGTGCAGCCAGGCTCCACCCCTTCCAGTAGCACAGGTGAATTGCCTTCACCTGTGCTCCTGCAGCTGACTCATTGCTCACCCCAGGTGATCAATCAGAGGTTCAGGCTGTGATCAACAGATCCCATACATACGTTAAAAAAAAGTATGCTTTTCTTTCCAAAATCCTAACTGCCCATTCTGTCCCATATCTAGAGCTGGGATCTGCCATGGTGACAACTGTTTATTTGGCATAGCAGATGAAGAAGGAAGAGCATGAACTTTTACCAGATTTCAGTTAATGGAAAGAGATACTACAATTACAATTAACCGCATTCCTTTCAGAGCTAGCCTCTTCAGTCTAACATTTACTTCAGTAAATGGCATGTGCACACATGCACAGAACTGCACAATCATTCTTTCCTCAAACTTTGCCTTCTCTTTTACTCATTCTCTCCCCACCCTCCCTCAAATCTCCCCTCTCATAGGTTAATCCTTCCAGCTGGAAAAGAGCAGAATTGGGTTTATTTTTTTTTAAGATAGCTGAAATGCTCAGAGGCTGTATGAATTAGGCCTACATTACAGGAAGCTGGACAAACAGACATTTGCATGCCATGACTGATAGGTTTGTAAAATGCTGAAACCATACAAGAGAGAAAATGTGAGCAGTGAAGCGCTCTCAGTAGGAGTTGGTTCTGGAATTTGGTGTTCCTGGAAATGCTTATATCAAGGTTTCTGAAACGGAACAGAACGATTTCAGCCTTTTGTTTCTGATGTAATTGTTTTGCAAGATCCTTGAGCAGTTCTGCACAGATGTTTCTTATTAAATTCAGAGCAGCATTGTTCACTCATTATTCCAAGACTCCATTTGCTAAACCCTGCTAATAAATTCAGATAGGGAAGGATTTACATCATACAGCTTGTATTGGAGGCAACATTCCTAGTTGTCAGTGTTCGTTTCCATCTTTTAATTCATCAAAGTTAGGTTCAATTCACCTCAATACCACAGTGCTCCTTTGGAAACATTTTTCTTAAAGCTGTGGTCCTCTACTAGGCCTTTCTAAAGTTCATCTCAGATCTGTACCCTCATTTGGTAGGCTGACTCAGAAATCATTTTTTAAAGAAAAATGGGAAAGCAGAAAGTTGTCTATGTACTACAGCAATTTTATACAGCTGTGCAAAACCTCTCCTTTGCCAAATGGGATCAAGGGATGTTGAATCACTCTCCCTACCAAAGTCCACTTACACTACAGGGAGTTAAGGTTCCAAATCTTGGCCCTCCAGTACCTAACATTACTGTTGTCTGTCTTACTCCAGAGCTTTCCACATCAATAAAAGACACATAAGCTAACCAGCTGGTCACACATAACAGTTTATTTAACCCAGTGGGGTTCTCCCTGCTATGCCATCATTAATACCAAGACTTTGATTCAAGGCAGCAGGTTGTGTCAGTTCAACTTAGAAAACTGGACAATGTCCTGAATTGGAGAAAAAAAAAAAAAACAGGTTTCCTCTGCAAGTCCCACAGGCCAAATACCTCTCCTTGCACCAGTCACCACTAATCCTGTAGGCTGTCACTGCAGCTTGACTCTCCCAGGCTGCATCCTTATCTCCTGTAGCTGCAGCCACCTCCACTTTGGGCCTGTGCCACATGGTTTTAGCAGCCTTCCAGCCTGAGGTTTCCTTACATCACTAGTGGCTGATATTTCTGGGAAGAACTAACAGCACATTGCAGCTCACAGGTTAGTTACATCCAGCCTAAATCTGCTGTTGCAACTGTAGAACTTTACAAATTTTTAAACTGTTGAATGTACTATGAAGCAGAACAAGAGACAGGCCCTTTTAAGATCTTACAATCCACTAAGCTCCTTGCTTGTTTGTTTTGGGGAAATAGTCCCTTTAATTTTCATTTATATCAAAGCAAAGAGTTTTCTAGTAATTGTTGGGGATTGAGGGAGGTAATCCTTGAAAACTTAAACTTCTGATATTATCATCACATGATGTTACGTCAAACAAAATGAAAAACTGTCTTTTGACTGTGACTCACAAGGACTCCATGAAATGCTGTACAAGACTGGCTTGCTTTATGTTTTCTGCAACTAAGCCATGTTCTAACTAAACCTCTTCTCTTCTCTTCTCTTCTCTTCTCTTCTCTTCTCTTCTCTTCT
>JAPSGF010000031.1:7325575-7349202 GCA_035772895.1 Perdix hodgsoniae
CTTCTCTTCTCTTCTCTTCTCTTCTCTTCTCTTCTCTTCTCTTCTCTATAAAAATATAAAAGCTATTCAATAAAAAAAAAAAAGCTATTAAAATGGAATTTGCCAGATCTAGATTTGGAAGCAGCCCATGTGGTAAATGAGTCATCTCAAAAACTTAGTTTAATTTTGCTTTCCAAATCTATCTTTTAAAAAATAAGAAGGATTTCTCCAATCAGCACAGACACAGTCCTAGTTAATATGTTTCCTATTTTATTGCAGAATATTAAAAAATACAAACATTTGCAGTTTGCTCTTTTGGGGACACACAGTGTGTGTTGCCATTACATTGATGAGCACCTTTTGCCTAGGGATAGGAACTCTGTGGCTGCCTCCATACCAATGATGCAGAAGGACTTAGAGAAAAGCTTGGCCAGATCTGAAGTTCAGAACACCCTCCCACGTGAGCCAGGCCTGCAAGATCCAAGTCCTCTCTGTACTGGGACAGGAACTCACGTCAATAATGTAGTGGTTCATATCCTTGATTCTGTGGCCAATTGCTGATTTAAGTGGAAAAGCAAAATGAATCATTTGTGTCACAATATCCCATCGTCAGAGCCCTTCTCAGCTGCCCTTCGCCAGAAAAAAATCTTGGCTTATTATTTATTCCTATTCTAAAAGGTAAAGCTTGCTCATAAACATCGTCTCTTCCCAGCTGTGTATCAGACTAAGCAAAGACATAAACCCTCAAAACCTACACAAAGACACTGGGGCTACAAGAGCTATTTGGTCATCAGAAATGATAGCAGCAAAGTTATAAACAATTTTGTAAGCCTTCCTGCATAATATTTGGGTTTTAGCTTTGGATTTATAGCGGGGGAGGAGGAGAAAGATGTTCTCCTGGTGATCTTAAAAAGGCCAAATCATGCATTCTTTACACTGGAAATTCACACAGTTCATAGAATAATTGAATGGTTTGGGGTGAAAGGTACCTCAAGGATCATCAAGATCCAACCGCCCTGCCACCAACCTCTATATCTGATACCAGCCCAGGATGCCCAGGGCCCCCAGGGCCTTGAACACCTCCAGGGATGGACAGGGCACCCACAGCCTCTCTGGGCAGCTGTTCCAGTACCTCACCACTCTCTTGGTAAAGAACTTCCCCCAGTAGCCAATCTAAATCTTCTCTTCTTCAACTTAAAACCATTTCCCCTTGTCCTTCTATTATCTACCCTTTTAAAGAGTTGACTCCCCTCCTGTTTATAGGCTCTCTTTAGCTACTGGAAGGATGCAATGAGTTCACCAAGCAGCATTCTCTTCTTCAGGCTGAACAAGCCCAACTCCCTCAGTCTCTCTTCATAGTTTCATTCTGACGTGCTGTGCTTAAATCTCAAGGAGAAACAGTATGTGGCAGCTTGGAGGATGTTTCTGTCTCAGTTCAGTGCAAATCTGGCCTAACCTTTTGCCTTTTGCCCCGAGGTTTCCTCCCACCAGCACAGGGCACTCACGTGGACAATCATACCGCTGAGGATTCCTGCCCATAGAGTGGCCCAGAGAAAAGAGAGGCAGATTCAAATCTTTTGAATGCTCTGAGCCATCTGTGTTTTCATGCAATTCAGCTTGGATGCAATTCAGAAATTCTACTCCTAAATCCTAAAACAGGTCCCAGGACTCTTGACTCAGTTTAAACTACTCCATCTATGTGAGAGACTTGCAGTTCTCACAGATGAGCCATGGGGACCTGTTTGTGTATGTGCATAGACAACAATCAGTCCCTAGAAGATCAGCTTGGGAGCACTAACAAAGCAAGAGGCAGGAGGATCTCCCAGTGTTCAGCTTTGTTAGAGGAGTCTTGCTTGTCTAGGGAGTGCTTGAGCACAGCTGTGTGGATGCTTGGAAATGAGAAGCAAAGCCTAAGGGAAATGCCTCCAGGATATAACATGAACCTAACTCTACCACAAGCTAACATCTTAAAGAAGCATGAAATTTAAACAAAGAGCTATAAGGAAAACTGTCCAAGGCTCTGTGCAAAGCTGACTATCTTAGCTAACATTTTTGATGAAAGGTAAACTAATCAGCAAAGCACTAAGGAACATGAATGATTTTATCAGAGTGGTTTTCAGAAACACTGATTGAAGAAGATATATTAAACATTTTATGTAATGGGACAGGCTACAAAGGATTCGTACAATCCACACTGCATTCCAACAGCTTAGTAGAGTTTTCTTCCTTCCCAGTTAATTTGTAGTTATTCCTTTCTGTTCTTCCATTCCCCCCCAGTGAGACTGTAACACATCCATCTCTCTTATCAAAGTATTTTTGGTATAAAATAGAGGCTTTAAGTGAACACTGCACACAATGTGTACCTAATCACTGTCAAGACCTTGAACATCACCACTGGCACATTATGATTTCTCATGGATTCTGAGCACTGTGTTTTAATATTTTCCTCTTCTGGTTTCCCAACAGCACTTTTTACAATGGGTGGCAATGGTGATGGACAGCCATGCAAGTTTCCCTTTAAATTTCAAGGCCAGTCCTATGACCAGTGTACAACAGAAGGCAGGACAGATGGATACCGATGGTGTGGAACCACCGAAGACTATGACAGAGATAAGAAATATGGATTCTGCCCAGAAACTGGTATGAGGAACACTGTTTGCATAACACTAGAATTTGTCATTGTTTTAAGTAACAAAAATATTTTTTACACCTTTACCAGTGCATATAGAAGTCAGTGAGCCAGGTACAATTTCAGTATTGGTGGCCAAGGAAGTAACTAAAATAAGCAATCTGTGTAAAGGATGCTGAATGTGGCATACAGTACTACACTAGATCTATCCAAGATACACAAAAGTCATCGAACCATAGGACTAAATGTCTACCACTGCATGATAATTATGAGTAGATTACAATTTGTTAATGGCCCTGAAAGAGAAGACTGGTGACAGAATAAAGCATGAGCAATATTTTAACTTACAACTCGCAATAAGTAATGTTTTAACATTTTCACATGGGAAAAAATAAATCCTGTTTAGTATGGTAAACTTGAGCTAATGATCTTTTTAGCAGATCTGGGGAACTGAGGAAAATGTTTTATCCAGGAAAATAAATCTCTGCTTTATTTACATTTGTTTAAATTTATATATATTTTTAAGCTGAATTACATTAATTTTATTACACAAAAAAACAAAACAATATAGCTTTTTGTAGCTTGGCATGTTTTCATTTTTAGGATACCTGCTACATATACAATTATTGAGACTTAGTGAGTTAGTAGTTGTGGTTCTAAAATCTCAGCCTTTTGCTGGAGGCAAGGTGAAGCTATGCTCATGCACAATGGGCCATAAGCCTTTGTGCACAGCTGGCACAACTGCCAGCTGAGAGCACACAGGTGTACCCTGCTTTTCCAGTCTTGTGAAAATGCCCTACTCATTTGAAATATGGGTTTGTATCAGTGTTTGGTTTCCTTATACTTCTGATATTCAGGTGTGACCGTTCAGTTTTACCCTGAAAATGATTTAAAAAGGAAAAGTTTAAAATTAAAATTAAGGAAAGGATGAAATTCTTTGTAGCATGCTACATAGTTAAGAAGATGAAAATCTGAAGCATAGATCAACAGGCAAAAGAAGCAATAGAATTCACAGCCCAGCAATTAGAAGAACCTAGAATCCATGTATCAAAACTCCTGGATAAAAAGTCTCTATTACAGAAACAATGAAATACATCTTGTTTGAGCTTTTTCTATTTCTTTTTCTTCTTTTTTTTTTTTTTTTTTATTACACATTGCCGTATATTTTGGAGCTCTGGAAAGTTATAGTGAAAAGTTTTAGGGGAAATTTTTGCAAGTTTTTGCATCAGTATTGTAAAAAACAAACAAACAAACAAAACAAACAAGTTCAATTAGAGAAAGTTTGAAACCATAGGTTTTCAAAATGCATCCCGCTGTCAACATAAAGCAACTCCTCAATCTGTTAGATGAGACCTTTTGACTTCTCCACTGGACCTTTTTTCTTTGAAATATTTCAGTGAGACAACTAACAACCACTTGATGCTCAGTGGCACTTCGAGTTTCCCGACACTAAGCCTACTGCAAATCTTCCTGAGCTACATTAAGACATCAACAGGAAATTATCAACAGCAGTATCAAAATGACAACGCAAAGATATTTGCTATGCAATCTTCCTCCTCAAAACACTGCTACCCATTTCTTTCTCAAAGCTGTACACATGGGGCCAGCACTTCTCCTTCCCACCAAAACAGATGACAAGTTCATAGCAGTGGCAGTAGCTAGACATTTCCCTCTTTTCTGTGTCAGAGGATTTTCTTCTTAAATAATGCTTTTAATCTTATTCTTGACATTGTTAAGAGTATTTCAGATTTTCTGCTTGCTTTGCCTTTTTAACGTTTAGCTTCAGAAGAGAGACATCAGAGTAAGCTTACAACTGGGATTCCCTTCTGACTATTTCCCTACCATTTCTCATAGCCATGTCAACAGTTGGTGGAAATTCAGAAGGAGCTCCTTGTGTATTCCCCTTCATCTTCCTTGGGAATAAATACGACTCCTGTACAAGTGCAGGTCGCAACGATGGCAAGCTGTGGTGTGCTTCTACCAGCAGCTATGATGATGACCGCAAGTGGGGCTTTTGTCCAGATCAAGGTAACACAGTGTCAGAGCGTACAATGGTAAAACATTCTGAGCTGGTGACACTGTGAAGATTTCATTTGCACACATCACTCCTGTCTGCTTAGAGTACTTCCTCCCCACCCAAAATCTGAGCAAAACCCTTACTTTGAAATCTGAGAAAAATCTTAGGAAGCTCCAGAGTTGGTTGGCTGATTTTTTTTAAATTGCAATGAGAAAATATATGTATAAAATATAATAACAAAAAACAGTAAAAAAAAAAAAAAGGTTTTTTTCCATGACCAAATTTTCCCTCAAATTGAATATCCACATGTACTATAGTATTTCTCTCACTATATGGGAATGAGACTCCAATAGCAGTCAAATCAGGAACAAACACTAAATGTAAAAAATGAATCCATTTGGAACAGATATTGCAGAGATGAAAGGAAATAAATAGAGTACTGGGAATTTGAGAGCCCTGCTAAGCTTATATAGTGAATACAAGTATTTAAAGTTAACTGTGTTAATCCTTGCCTTTGTTTGTAACGTTGATAAAATTAAAATTAAATAATATAAACAGCATTTTACACATCTACAAACAAGTGCTAGATTCAGGTTTTTGATTATTTTCCCTTTTTCTTTTAGAAGGAAAACAAATGCCATATATCTAAAAGAGACTGTTTGGACATAACTGACAAAAAATGTTCCATGGACAAAACATTCTTTTAAACTTAGTCTTTGGTACAACAGTGCTGATTCAGACTTTGTTTAGACACATGACTTTCAGACCTGGAACACTTTCATGATTTGGGATCTAGATTGCAAGTTTAATTCTTCTATGCTTAAAAAATATGATTTTATTTATTACACTTTCTTGTTTCACAGAGGTATTAAGGCTGACTGTGTTCAAAGTTACATGTGAGACTCCAGCAACATCAGCTATAGAAGAGGTTTTAGACTCTTGTGAAATACCATTCTGGATCTATGACACACGTATTTGGAGGCTGTAAATGCTAACTATTTTGTTTAGGACTGAGAGACTTTTGACAAATGGCAGGAAAAATGAAACAGTGAACTAACCTGCATGGTGCCTTTTTATTTAAATACAAGGCAGCTGATACTAACTCGCTGTGTTATCCAGGATACAGTCTCTTCTTGGTTGCTGCCCACGAATTTGGCCACGCTATGGGACTGGAGCACTCAGAGGACCCCGGAGCTCTCATGGCCCCAATCTACACCTACACCAAGAACTTCCGACTTTCTCAGGATGACATTAAGGGGATCCAGGAGCTATACGGTAAAGTTGTCCCTCGTCAGCAGAATTCATCAGAAATGTATGGAGCACAGGTTGAGTTTTGGGACTCAGAACTCACAGTAGATGTCATAATGCACAATAACTCAAATGCCAGAAACATCATCTGTTTCTTTCCCTAGTTGCTCCATGTTACTACCAGGGGCCTTACTTTAAACAAATATCACAATTTAAGGATGAGGAGTCGTTAAATTTATTGCAATAACAAAAGCCTCCTAACCCTCCCTGACAAATGGCTTTCCAGGACAATGAAATGCTGTGTTTTTCTCTATCTTGAAATATCTGATGTGGGTGTTTTTGTCTACACAACCCTGATCTTCCCGGCTCATAACCCTTCCCCACAAGGGCAAGGGTTTGTTTCCTGTCCCAGCTGGAAAAGAGTTCACATTGACTTCCCACTACTCAACTTATGTAGTCACAATAACATTTGCAGATAATGTGTGGGAGATTATAGCAGTGTGTAAACAAATTTGGAAGGCTCACAGATAAGTACTTTTATGCTGGTATATCTTTAAAATTCATTACTTTTTGTCACAGACACTCAGTACAATGCATAGAAATAATTATGATTGAAGGCCCTTCTGTTCATCCATTTTTCCACCCTGCGGAGGCAAAAAAATCCTACAGTCAATTAAGCAGTCTAGAAAAATGCATTTCATTTCTCTTTCTGCACTTTATACTTTTCTACCAGGATATCTTCCTACGACTGCGTGGCACAGCATTCAGGACCTCAGAAATTATTATAAGGATACATCAAAATGATCACCCCATGAGACCTTTGTCAAAAAACAGATTTAACTATTTTCTTGTTTCGTTCTTAGTTGCTTTAATTGAGATTGAGAATTGAGACGTGGGCAAGGTTAAGTGAATTTTCTAAACTCACCCAGCATGTCATTGACAGAGCTCAGAATTTAACACAGTGCTCTCCAGTTGCACATCAAAAGCCAAGACAAAACTACGATGGTTCTTTGTAACTGAAATAATACTTGAACTGCGTTCTATAAAACAACTGTTTGGAAAAAAAGTAAATTCTTCCATTACTGTTACCTCTAATCAGCTACTCACACATAGTGTTTAACAAAGTTGATCAGTCTGATGGCTAGGTCATAACAGCCAGAAAATAAACAAACCAGGCAGCAAAGAGCATGTTCTGAAAAGCACATTTTGATTAGTGTTAAAGACACAAGGACCATACACAAATTACTCAAAATTCATCTTTATAATCTGCAAAATATTAGCACTTGTAAAACGGAAGAAAAATCCTTTTTTATATCTCTCTCAGCTGAGTTGCAGAGAATTCTGAATAGAAGGACTTCAAAGTGTATTTCTCTTCATTCTATAAATCACTATAATAAAAATTGTAATGTTAACATTCACACCCAATATAGTCAACCCTGGATCTTTCCCTTAAACAGACAGCTGAAGACAACAGACACAGCTAGGTGCAGTGTCTCAAATGGCATCGCAGCAGGTTCAGGCAGGACTGGAAGCTAAGGCCTGCTCAGCTGGACACAGCCATCCTTCTTTATAAGACTTCATTAGAATTTTTTCCTCTTCAAAATCTTTCTCAAAGCTATTCCCTTGTATTAATTATGTTAATTAATTGTATTAATTATGATCCATCTCTGCATTACAGCATAGTATAACACCCAGAATCCTTTTGTTCACTCTTGCAGAAGTATCACCTGATGTGGAACCCGGACCAGGGCCAGGACCAGGGCCAGGACCACGTCCTACCCTTGGACCTGTCACTCCAGAGCTCTGCAAGCATGACATAGTATTTGATGGAGTCGCACAAATTAGAGGAGAAATATTTTTCTTCAAAGACAGGTAAGTGAGATAAATTGCTTACTGATGGCATCTGAAGTATCAAACCTGTTCATCGGAGTCTA
Organism: Perdix hodgsoniae; assembly: GCA_035772895.1. Lineage (NCBI taxonomy): Eukaryota > Metazoa > Chordata > Aves > Galliformes > Phasianidae > Perdix > Perdix hodgsoniae. Next base: position 7,333,383 of record JAPSGF010000031.1, read on the forward strand.
GGAAGTTACAATCAAGTACAAACTATTATTTCTTCTGTGTGCTCAGAGATAGCAACATGTCCTACTCAACTCCTAGGAGAAATAAACGGCACATTCTCTTGTTATGATTAGATAATGCAGCCTCCTGCACACTGCTGGCTCACTGTCAGACCAGGGCCTTGCCTCACCAGTAAGCAGTGGTGCTTGGGGCTGTTACACCTTGCAGCGTGCAGGACTTCCCAGCCCATTGTGTAACTGCATGAGGCACCTGTCTGCTTCTGCCGCTTGTTGAGGTCCCCCTGGATGGGAGCACCAGGTAGTCCTCTTGGTTTCCTACCACCAGCACGCTTTCTGAGGACACACTGTCCCTTCATTGAGGCCACTGACAATGATGCTGAACAGTGCTAGATCCAGTACTGCCCCTTGAGGCACACCTCCACTGACTGACCTCCAAACAGACACCAAACCACTGATCACACCCTACAGGGCCTGCTCTTCAGCCAGTCTTCAGTCCACCTCACTGACTGCTTACCTAGCTCATGCTTCACCAGCTTCTTTATGAGAATCGTAATAGAGACAGTGCCAAAAAACCTTTACAGAGTCCCTTCCCCTCATTCACCATGCCAGTCATTTCATCACAGAAATCCATGCTGACTACTCCCAGTCACCTTCATGTCCAAAAGTTGTAATTATAGGCAAGTGAGGTAGCTCACATGAGCAATGATTTTGAAATAAATTCACTTTCTCTTAGAGCTACTCTCAAACCACTTTGAGATTCTGGAACTTTCAACCTCAGTTGTTTTAGGCAGTTTTGTGGTGATTTTTAACTTCTGGTTTCTGTCTGCATTGGGAACATTGGTGCCAAGATGTTGTGACAGCTGGGCTGGTACTGGTTATAACCAAAACCTGAACAAATGCAAGTTACCTCAAGAAAAAAAATCTTATTCTCATGGTATCTTCAGCCCAATTTTACAGACTTGAGAGCTAAAATTAACCTTGGTGTCTCTGCAGGCTTCTACAGATTTGCAACCAGGTCAAAAGTGCCAAGTATCTGGGAAATGTATCCCAACTTCTAAATGTTTACACAAATATCTGACCCCCCTCCCACATTTTAGGAGATTTACCAATCTGTAATGTTAATCACAAAATTAGCAATGGAAGAGATGCAGTCTATTACCTGCCAAAGAAGCATTCACTCCCTATAAAACATCATTTCTAAATGTTTCTACAAGGATAGTAACTCAGCACTGGAAATCCCATTACTTTCAGCTGAGTACACTTCTGGAGGCACTATCCTTCCTTATGTCATTCCACATAATCTGCACTCCAGAGAAAAGATTCAAATCTCATTCCAGGAACATTTCCAACCTGAACACATCTCAACAGAAGTACTCTATCCAGAACTGGTGACAACAATCTCCAGTGCCTCCTCTATCAGAGAGACAATGTTTAAGCAAAACTTGAGTGTACGCATTACAATGTCCTGGTCCAAAGAGGGTCTGTTTTTCTCCCATGTGCACAAAGACACAGTTATGGAAATCTGCCAGCAAAACTGTCCTTGGATGGTTTAATCTAGGTTTAGTCCAAAATCATTAAATAATAGTATTATGTGGCACACAGCTGCCATAATTACACATCAAAGATACTGATGATTAGAACAGGCTCCATGAGTGCAAACGCTCCGCAGCAGAAGACACAAGAGGCCTTTTTGGTCCAAAAGAACATATTCATGATATGTGGCAGGAAAATGAGGCAGCTGCACAGCTGCAGCTTCCACTGCCTTTGCCAGGCCCTGTATTACCCAGCTGCTCAGCAATGAAGAGCATCTCCTAAAGACTATGAGACTTGGCATCATCGTGCTTGAGATACTCTAAAGCTCTATTTTCCCTTCCATAAATCAATGCCTGGTTGATTCGTTCATCCTCAGTTGCTGTGAACATTCTTCCAAAGCAACTGCAGATCTAGGACCGTGTACTTTCAGTGTGTATGCCCAAATCAAACACCATCTCCTAGCATATATAAACATTCAAGTATCTCAGTCTGACATACTGAAACTCACATTTTCTTTGCTCCCTGACAGATTGTCAACAAATCAAAAATAACCTTTATTGAATGCTTTAAGTTTCAGCAATGCAGAGGCTGTGATTATGTTGTTATAACTGGGAATTTTTAGTGTTCCCCGTTTGTATTACAACTACTATAAGCTAAAAGGATTTGTTCAGTATGTCCAGGGGGCTGAGTGCAATACCTCCTGTACTGTTCCCCTGCTCCAGCAGCAGGCTCAGACTCCTTACAAGCCAGTCATCAGTAATGGCTGGAAATAGCCCCTGCTCGGCCAAGAAATGGTCCCACTCTACCAACAGGCCAGCTTCGCAGAAAGCCAGCTCTGGACCTTCCTCCAGTAAGCTGCAGAGCTGGCCTCGGCACCATGGCCTAACAAGTTTGCCAAAAAAAATGGTTCCCTTCTGTTAGCATACTCAGAGAGTTAAAGTATTCACCTCGTCCCCGTGCTTACAAAAACAAAAACACATTCTCAGAGCAGTACAAATCCTTACAAGTTCCACAGTGCTCACAGCATCCTTTGGCTCACCTGTGGGCTTTGGGTTTCAGCCAGGACCTCCACCTCACTTCTGCTTTTGTGAAGCAGTAACCACACAAGGCTTGATTCAGAGAGGAACAATTTTAAACCAATTCCTAAATCAGCAGAGCAATTCAGTACTCTTTGTAATGTGAACAAAATAGAAGGATTTTGCATTCAGATCCAGTCGGTCAAAGAACTATGCAAATACAAGGCAGTCTGTTCATCTGCCTCACTCCTTATCTAACATTCAGCAAAAGCAGACAATTGTTTAATTGTTTTGCTCTGGAATAGATTTGCCTGTCAGTCCTGCGGCTTTCAAAATATCAGGCAAGGAACATTATGATTCACTTTTGGAATTCAAAAAACAAAATGTCTATTTTGTCACGTGACTTCTGTGATTCATGAAAATGATCCCAGCTGTCACATTACATTGTCACAAGGGGCAAGTAGCAAAAAAGGAGGTCAGATCAGATGAATTCTCTCAAACAATAATTTTTCCTTTTCCTTCAAATCACATCTCAAACCAAATTAATAAATGGGAATACATAAAACCACTGGGCCTTTTACTGGGACAGTATTTTCAAAGCAACCAGAATGTTTGACTACAACCCACCAATTTGGTCCCTCTATGTAACTGCATATAATAGTAGTAGTACAACTAATAATGGCAAATACTGTGTTAAAATGGAATGTAAAATACCGAGCATAAAGAAGTATGAAATGTCTGTATATCTAATCTTAAAATTTAACATGAACGAATTTAAACATTTCGAAATTTTCAAAGAGAAATGAGAAAGCCAAAGAAGTATTTCCACCATTTCCTCAATAAGAGGAGTAGAAATAAAAACACTTCTTACTCAATCCAAAAACAAAAGGAAATACAACTTCGACAAAGATTCCCTTTCCAAGAGAAAACCTCACCATTTCAACGAGTCCCTCAGAATGTGTGCTTCAAGAAAAACTCCTGAGTTCAAGTCTCTATTGGCTCTAAAAAGTTTGGAACTCGTGCAGATAGCAGTTATTAGTGCTGACTCAGCCGTAAATCAGTTCCAAATTTGACTAAGAATCCTATAACCTGCATTTTTAAAGGAGCTACTTTTATGAATGCAGTGTTGAAAAGATTTGTTATGTGGATCTCCATTTTATGTCGTATTAAATCTACTTCTTTTGTCTAAAACAAGATACACAAAATACATTTTATCATTACCTTTTACAATATTTCACATGCACTTTAAAACTGTCCTAAGAGTAATTAGCTAAACACCTTATTTTTCTCCTCTTTTCTAAACAGAAGATTATGAGACATGCTAATATATTTTTGTACACATTAAAAATACATCTCTGCTTGCAAAATTAGAGTGAATTGATTTACCACTACATTAATTATTAGTACCTATGTCTGATTTAATTAATATATATTTTTAATGGAGAGCGAAAAAACAATGCAGTTTGCCAGTTGCACTGCTCCTCATTTCAAACACTATCTTAATTATTAGTACATGGCAACTAATTATACTTGCAGATGCATTTCAAAATGATTTATTTGCTGTAGCTAATCCTGTTTGTTCACAGCCAAACGTCATTTTAATAAAAACACAGGAATTTATCATATGAATTTAGGACTGTTCCTCCAAGTTTGGGATTAAAATATATAAATAAATCACTTTCAGCTCCTAGGTTTCTGAAAGGTTTAATTATTCTGGTTAGGAATGGGTAATGATAACTTATTCTCTGCAAAAAATCATATGCCAGTAGTACCTTGATCTTCAGCAACAAAATAATAGTGAAAGCTGCCTGATCTGAGAATTTCACAGCGACAGGTTTGGTGCAAGAATGATCCCACGAGCCTGCTGATACTTCATTTTATGACAATGGCAAAACTTCTATTTTGCTGAGGAAAAAAGCTGCTTGTTCTGTGGAGGAGGAAATGGCAGTGCCATTTTGAGTACCAAAGACCCTCAGCACAAAGCTTTGCCATTTGAAGATAAATACAGCTTTTTTAAAGTTTACGTCAAATGGTGATCCTACTCACACATCAAATATCCAACACGTTATCCTCTGCATTTCTCTAGTGAGCATTTTTAGAGCTGGCAGTTTCTTTTACAGCCAAGCTCACTTCCAAGCAGACCGATATACCGCTGTTACATTTGAACCTCTAGTCACTGCAGTAGTAATTGCAAGAGCAACCCATAGAATACCGATGTCTGCTTTTGTCAAACGCTCATCCATCTGCTCCACACACAACAGCAGGAGAGCTCTAATAGTTGAAATGCTCTGTAAATGAGTTTATTTGTATAATCAAAGCACAGAATACATTTTGCTCTGATGCAAAAAGCAACATGTACTCCAAAGCAATCAGATTAAGCAATGTAATCTGCAGTCCAGCTCGCAACTTATTATGCAACTGTTTTAGCAATACATTTCTAAACGATTTGGTTTTGCAGCCACTGCAGGAAAACAATTATAAGTGTGTGCTGCTGCTAACGTGTGTGCATGTACGTGTATACATGCATATGTGGCCTTTGCCAGAAATGATGAGAAACAGATGTGCTGGTGAATTAGTTCATTGTAAACCTCGTACTATTTTGTGTTCTGCTCAGATTCATGTGGAGGACTGTAAACCCACGAGGAAAACCCACAGGTCCTCTTCTTGTTGCTACATTCTGGCCTGATCTACCAGAGAAAATCGATGCTGTCTATGAGTCCCCTCAGGATGAGAAGGCTGTATTTTTTGCAGGTACTGCTTTTAGTTTTAAAATGTAATTACGCATTTGCATAAATGCTGCACTGAAGTTCAGGTTCCTCTGAGTTGTAACTGAGCCAGGGAACAGCCTGCTGAGAGTAAGCATAGCCGGTGGGTATGGATGGCAGATATCAAATATCCTGTGCTGAGGACATCGCAACAAAGGCTGGATCTGAAAGGCTCCGAACAGCATACAGCCCCCATTACAGCCAAAGGGAGCCAGCAGCACCCAGAAAGAAGCATTCAGCAATAAGCAGGACTAACCAGAGTTATTACTTCATACACAAAGCCACCCAACATCCATTCCCGCGTTTTCTTTCTGCTTCCTCTCATGATAAGCTATTGTCTCTATGCATGTTGCTTGGGAATATTACATCTTTTGTTCCCATGCCTCTCCTCCTCTTCTCCTCTGCCAAACACTGACTTCTACTCTGGCATCCAAGGATCTGCCTTGGTGGCTCACCGGCAGAGGACAAAGGGGCTGTGCTCACTGCCTGCACCAGAGGGAGGAGATTAGGCAGCACTGCTCTGGCCATCTGGAGTCACACGTATGGTTCAGCTGTACCAGCCAACTTAGCAGAGCTGGGAGGCTCTATGAAAAACTGAGCCAGCAAAAACTAGGCTCCAGTATCTACCAAAAACATGACTAAACATCTCCAATCATATAAAAACCACATGGCCCACGCTCCCGTACATTTTCTGTACAGGACGGAAAAGAGTATTGGTAATCTATTCCATATGTCTCAAAGGCTATTTCCTTTAGTTTACATGAGAGAAAAAAAGCTTTAAGATGTTTTATTTCAGCCAAGTCAAAACACTTTAAAAGTTGGATATACTATACATAATCCTATTAGATGTGCATCTCTCTCCCTTTCTTTATATTTTCCAGGAAAAGAAATATAACTAACCTGCTTTAAATATGATGGTCTTCAGACCATCAAAGACTGGTTTGAAAGTGGCCTGTAACTTAACTATTCAAAATGCTTGTGAGTGAGAACCATCCTTTACTTCTGAAGTGGCAACTGCTCAGGAGCTCAAGTGCTACTTTTTATAGCTTTCTTATATTAAATACTTTCCTCACCACTATCTGTATCATAGAATCCAGGAAATACCCTTTCATGAACAAGTCTTTCCATGGCTTTCAGTGAATCTCATTAGGTGTTTACTAAGTTACAAATCAATGTAAGGAATGTAGAAACAGATCTCTTCCACCACAACGTATTTGGAGAGAAATTAGAAAATGTCATATGACAAAAAAGACAACACAAATATGAATTCTGGGCAAAAACATCCTGGTAACAGCTCAGTAAAGTTGCTGAAGAAAACAAACCAAGGAGAAAAATTGCTGAATAAAATAAATAGAGGGTGAGCATGAGTTTCTGCAATTGACCCATGTCGATCCATGTCTGGTTTCAGACCTTCTTTATCACACAGAAGGTTACCAAATAGTAACTACTTGTTTTACAACACCCAAACTATACTTTTTTCTTTCTTCCTTTCTTTCTTTCTTTTTAAAGAGCTGTACATTTGGCAATTTATTTGGCTCAGAGCTCAGAAAAATGAAACAGACAAAAAATAGGAAGTGAAAGCACATTGAAATGATACATTTTACTGAGATGCAGAAACAGAAATTGTGATTTCAGTACATCTGCACTCTAATTTAGTACGTTGCAGACAGAAAAATACTAGAAAGACTAGTAGTACAATTAACACAATGAAAACTGCCATATCCAAGTATAAAAGAAGAAATATTGCTGTGTGCCTGATTAATAAGCAGTGTGTTTTTTCCCTTTCTTAGGAAATGAGTACTGGGTTTATACAGCCAGCAACCTGGATAGGGGCTATCCAAAGAAACTCACCAGCCTAGGACTACCCCCCGACGTGCAGCGTGTTGATGCAGTCTTCAACTGGGGCAGAAACAAGAAGACATATATTTTCTCTGGAGACAGATACTGGAAGTAAGAGACATGAAGGGGTGGTATGCTGTTAGACAGGATCATACCTCTAGTGCTAAATGCACATTCAGGTTTGGGAGGCAAGAATTAAGCTGAGGGTTTTCATCCCTGGCCAGCTCAAAATGAGGGCGGCTGGGACAGCACTGATAGTGGTGTTGAGCAAGGGTGGTGAGAGAGGATGCTGACCTGAGAGATACGGCAAAGAGAGAGCTTCCATATGGTAGCAGGAGGCTAGTATGTAATTGAGGTAACAGTTTCCAAGAGAAGAGGACATCTGGGTGTCCATATCAGACTGCCCACCACCCTCAAGCCCTGTGTCTGAGCAGCCACCCCAGTCAGTCCCATGCTCTTAAGAAGGGCACATTGTCCCTACTGTCAGCCCAAAACTTGTGGGAGAAAGCTCTGAAAGGACTTCCTAAACACTCTGGTGATCACCAGTCATCTGAAGCTAAAAACTGGATTGCCTTCAAAATTCCTGCACTAAGCCAACAGGTTTGAAGGCGCTGCATGCAAAAGAAAGAACAACCTGTGACTAATAAAACACACTGCAGATGACTGCAGTCCCATTGGCAGTTGATGTACCAGTCACTAATGTATTTGTTTACTAATAGAGTTGGCATTGAGATCTGAACAAACCGCAAAAAGTCTGTTAGTACTTTGGGAAAAATCCAGGCTTCTATTTGTTTTGACCATCTTTGCAATCTTTTTCATGTTTCCAGTACATCTCAGGGAAGCTTTGTTGCAAGTAAGACCACAAATATTCAGAAAAGTCCTTACAGGTATATTTGGGGTAGGGTTCCTCTTCAAAATAGTACCTAAGATGCAAAATATGATGTAACATTCAACTAAACTCATATGCCATTTTATTATCAAAAGAATTCTTGGATTGCAATGGAGACTAAATACCTTCATCAGTATGGGATCTAAAAGTGTTAGTATAACCATCAACAATTTCACCAGAGGTTTTATATTTTAGGTAAGTAAGGCTAGCAAGAGCCTATTTCTAAGGAAGGAAATAAGATGCATGGACTTGCCTAAGGTTATACAGCAACCTGTGGCAGAGCTGGGTATTGAATTACATTTATCTAAGTGTCTAAGTATTTCAGGGCACTCAGACTGCAATCGAGCTGGCCAGTAACCTGCTGCAAAAAGCACACTGTGCAGGAAAGATATCAGACAGAGATGAGGAAAGAAATGTCTTGAAAATGTGCAAATATAAATGTGTTTGAAATAGACATCCTAGATTGTGCTTGACAAAGTGTGTACTAAACGTATTCAATAGAATGTCAGTATCTTAATCACTAGGAAGATGTGGCACAAAGTATCATTTTAAAAAGCAGACACTTTGGTGCTTTGAGGAACTGGGTGCTGCCCATCAGAACAGGGTGAGACCAGAACAGAAGCACTAACTCCAGCATTCACAATCAGAGATCTCTTCCTGAAACAGGACTTCACTCTAGGAATGCAGCCATTAAGCAATGGGCTGAACGTTGAGCCCATGAATTGACAACATAGAGAAAAGTTAAAAATCAGAAGCCTTGACCATGAAAAGATTCACAAGATATGAGTCCTTCCCGAGACAATCTATATAAAAATATAAAAGAAAGTATAACTGAGTTCATTTTACATAAACATTAATTTCATATTATCATCAAATTAGATTACTGTCTTTTTTTATAGCCTATTGGCTGAGGATTCCTGTAAGTAAATAACATATCATTTCACAACTGTCCATTAATCATAACATTATGGAGCACTGGAACAGGTTGCCCAGAGAGGTTGCGGAGTCTCTTTATACAGAGATATTCAAGACCTGTCTGGGTGTCTACCTGTGCAACCTATTGTAAGGAACTGCTTTAGCAGGGAGATTGGACTCAGCGATCTCCTGAGATCCCTTTCAACCCCTGCAATTCCATGCCTCTGGGATTACTTTGAAAATTCTTATCCATTATCTCTAAGAAAAATGAAAACTTAAAAGGTAACGATTTTACTCACTTTATAATGTTGCAGAGATCATCTTGTTAAATGAATTCAAGTAGTTTTAATCCAGTCATTTGCAGTACTTGTGAATCCTAACAAGAGCTACAGACTAGGAGTTAGCAAAACTGCTGGTCTGTATCAAACACTGTTTTGATTAACGGCACTCCAGGGCCCCCAGGTAATTCATCATTCTAGCCACAGACTGTATTCCTATCAAAGTGCCTTATCAACTGCAGTCACTGCAAAATGCAAAATTTGTTAAGAAATAAGAATAATCTGAGGTGATTTTTATCTGTTTAAAGATTAAATCAAAATATTTGAGGAAAAAATACATCTAACAGATGCAATAACATTTGAGTCTGTTTTATTTTATACAAGGACTCTGCCACAGAATCAAAATAGTTACATACCATAATACTCTCCTTGCTATTATCACACTTGCTTTAAATGGATTTTCCTCCAGCCCCAAGCTATTTGAGTGTTATTATAACAATATTATTGAGCAAAGTGAAGTTATGTGAGACAGAGGAAGAGAAGCTGGCTTAGGTTCCACATCTGAAGTTTTAAAGCTATGTAGCAAATAACTAGATTTGCTTTAAATATCCAAAGAAAACACAAGAAGCAATTTAAATTAATTACACAAATCATTTTTAACCAAGATGCTGCTCATTTGTACCAGCATACCATAGGATACAAACCAAGTACTTCCATGTGGTCATGAGGGAAAGGTGACCAAAAACAGTAAGAAAGACCGTACACACTTCCCTCCCTCCATTGTTAGCCACAGACGACCTCTCTGAAATCTGCTGGGTTTGAAGAGATGCTGCTAGGGTGACTGAGGCTTCAGATATACTGGAAGCCAAACTGCATCCTGTGTCATTGCTCCTTGGGGCAACTTTCAAACTCAGCACTGACTTCAAGCTTCAAGTCAGAAAAAGGGGGAAGCATCTTCTGCAGGGCCCCTGATCATCTGGAGCTGCAGATACATGCAGACCCACTCACTTTAAAGGATACTGCAAAGTACCTACAAGATTTATTGAAGTCGTGTGGATTTGCTTCAGATGAGGTTTTATCTTCAAAGCTCAGTGTGAAAACTATTGTGTTTTTTGAAGAGATGAATATATTTTTTAACATGGCCTTTCTCTTTTGACTGTCACAAAGAGAAAAAGAACTGTGTGAAAATAATAGAGTTTTTAAATGAAAAGTTAAGGAAAGTAATTTGTAAGTTAGTAACAATCCATCAATCAAGTGCTCTACAAGCATAAAATTTCAAGTAGGATTTTTTAAAAATCCGTATTAAAACTAAGACCTTCACCTGTTGGCTGTTGCTTGAAAAGTCACCTTCCCTAGAATTTGGCATTTTGAAGCTACACTTGTGAAAAATGTTTTGCGAAGCAAAGTTTCAGTTCAGTGAGAGCTGCGTTTCCAGAAGAAATTTCATGAGGTATGAAGTTTATCAGGAATAAGAACAATGAATTGGAAGCAATGTTACAATCTCAGTTATCATTTCCATTTGATTGCTTTGCACAATCACAGGAGGACTCCCTGCGAAATTAAGTTCAATTTCTACATAAAGTACAGACTTGTAATGTATGGATATAATTCACTTCAGGTACAATGAAGAAAAGAAAAAAATGGAGCTTGCATCCCCAAAATTCATTGCGGATTCTTGGAACGGAGTTCCAGATAACCTTGATGCTGTCCTGGGTCTCACTGACAGTGGTAAGCTATAGTCTGATTTAAGTCACTAACACTTTTATTTGTCTCCTGTGACATTACTGGATACTTTAATTTCTTGTGGTCCATAAATAAGAGCCAAATTGCCATTCAGATTTGCAGGCTACCAGTTCAAACTTTATATTTTTTCACTGAACATCAGTTGGTAACTACATCCTACTGATCACAGCTTAAGTTTTTTTGAAATGAAACATTTACAGAACACAACTTCTCCTGGATTTTTTTTTATCCAAACAAATAATAATAGTTTCCCTAATGTCTCTTTTAACAAAGCTTATTTAATTTCAGTTTGCTCTGTATCACTTACTTCCATTACACAGAACACTGTGTAAATATTAACAAGGCAAGAAACAGTCTTTAGTAGAATTTTATCCCTATTCTTCTATTTTCTTAGCAATATTAACAGCCATTATAAGGCCATCTATGACTTGTTAAGGTGCTTTCCATTCATATGTTGTTTTGACCTAGAAACTCCCTACACAAATGTCAGGTTGTACATAAGTAAGAAGAGCTACCCATGATGGAGTCACTTTGAAAAACTAAAGAAAACCTGGATTTGAATCTGTGACAATTTGACATCAATTTTGGCATAGGGAAAATCAGCTTGCTGGAGAACTCTTTATAGCTTGAGAGAACAAATAAGTGGTTTCTACCTTCCAGCACCTAAGGCACAGGTTGTCTTAATGCCAAAGGCCACGATCAACCCAGGCCCAGTTGCTTGAAAGTTTCCCAACTTCTTGACTACCCTTCAGGCATGCAGACCCAGCACCATTTCTGCATCATCCTCTTGTGGCACAGTCAGAATTAGAGCATGATATTCCCTTGATCACAGACACAAACAGGTGGCATTTTCCTCCCCCCACTTCCCAATCTTAAATTATTTATTTCTTTTATCCTAGCAATTGCATCTGAGAGCTTGGCCTGAAGTTTCACATGGCCTCTTATGTTGCTCAAATAAGTGTAAATATCTGGAAGCATCACTAACCTCACGAGTCCCAACTTGATTACAGTTTCAACATCAATTTTGCCAGCAAATATTCCTGCCCGGAAAGTTCTGGCTCACAGAATGATTTTAAAAAAGCAAAACACATTTTTAATGTGTGTAAATATTTCAGGAAATACCTCCCATACTTCATTAAGATTTGTGAAATTAAACAAAAAAGCTTTGATCAAAGATTTTGTGCTCTATAGTTGACTGAGTATATCATTCTGTTTACCTTCACAGGGTACACCTACTTTTTCAAAGACCAGTACTATCTACAAATGGAAGACAAGAGTTTGAAGATTGTTAAAATTGGCAAGATAAGTTCTGACTGGTTGGGTTGCTGAACTGTAGAATATATTAATAACCAAACATTTACTTTTTTGTTATATACCTTATCTGTAATTAGAAATAGATCTGAATGTCAATTACTGGACCAGTCTGGTACTGGCACCAAAACATTAAGTACCAGTACTGTACACATCTGATAATTTAAAAGTGTTTGCCTCCTCAACATACAAAAGATGTTTACGTATCTATTCTGGTACAATTTTTCAGTTTTTGTGCTAGTCAGAGCAATGCTAACAGAACATGCACGGTTCTTTATTTCCCTGGTGCTTGAAGAAAGCATTGAAATCATTGGAGACTGGATCAGGCCCCCGTGTTAGATACATCTCAAATAGCCTCAAGTAAGATGTACCAGCAGTGCACTTTGATTTTTTTTAATTTTTTATATTTTTTTTTAATACAACTCTTTTATAAATAGATGGTTTGTCTTAATGTTTTTAACCCTCTTGCGAGTTTGATCATTACTTCCATTTATTTACATAATGATACAGAAAGACTGTCAAAGGCACAGGTTGCCTCGGGATTTGATTTGTATTGATGCATGATGGAATCATGGCAAGAAACTGTATTAAAGTATTGTTTTAAAGTACTTTCTATTTTAAAACCTTAGTTCAACTTAGCAATTTGCTTCCTGCACTTTGTTACTGCTCTATAACTTGTCTATACAGACAGAATGACTCAGATTAAGTCAATGCATTATACACAGAAGTCAAGTATTACTGTTTACCTTGTTTTATTTTTCTGTTCTTTATCATACTGAGTGTTTGTTTGGTTAGGCTTTCTGCTTATGCATTGGGAACAGAAGGAGCTCCTTTCACATTTGGTGGAATGTTTTTCATTTGAAAAAAAAAAAAAAAGGAAAAATAAATTCAGAAAACAATGTCCCAAACATGAAATGCCAATGATACAAATAAAATTAAATTACACTGCCAACACTTCTCATGGCTGTGCTTCCTTGTATCATTTGGAATTAGAAATTCAGTAGTACATTACAGTGAAATACCTGTCAAGGGATGGGCAGCATAGGATATCACTGTGTACTGGATTTATTTAGAAATCTAGGTTAACTTTTCTATCACTACAAAGCCTTCTGCCTTTTCATCACAGTTTACAGCCTATTATCCACACTTATCCTTCTTTATCAGCTACTCCACCACAATGTAGAAAGATACAATCAGAATACAAATTGTATGCATATCTTCAGTGAACATAAATTTGAGAAACAGAGACTCAAACCTTTACTCCATGGAGCCAACACTGTTTGGAGCTTATTCAACTTCACAAACATGAAGCACTTCACACAGCTATGGGCTGCATCACACACATGGTCAACCCAGCTCCTTCTCAACATGTCTCTCACTGAGTTCACTCACATGTCTCTCACTGAGTTCTTCCCTTTTATAACTAAAGGAATGTTTTTGTTGTTGTTTTGTGGGTGGGTTTTATTCTGTTTTTCTGTTTGTTTGTTTTCCAACTATATTCTGAGAAGATACTGCTACTAAAGTGGCTGCATTTGCCAAATAATCTGCACTGCATACTATCCAGACATAAATCTACTTACAGAGAACTATTGTGAGGATGAACCTATTTTCACCTATGCCAAAAGCAAAGATGGCTGTCTCCTGAGAATCCTTGTTTTCTGTAGCAGTCGCTGCCTTCCCAATTAGTCCTGCACCACAGTCAACAGCTGTTGTTCCTTGAGCTGAAGCAAATTTTCTACCAGTTACTCCCAGGACAGGTTCAGTGCACTCAGCTCCAATCCAGTGTGGTGTAGTAACCATTCTGTCACAAGACATAAAAGGCTGCCAAAGCTTCAATGCCACAATTTAAACACCAGTCTGAACTAAGAATCATGCTTAATATTTTGTATCTCACTATTTTTGTTTAAGATGCATTTTCTTCCTGTTATTTTGTCATGACTTAAGAAGGCAATAGCTACCTGCATATTTAAGCAATTAACAGCAACTGCGCTGTTCTGTAAATCAGAAGAAAGTGCATCTTTTGGGTTGATTTTAAACAAATTAGTTCTACTTACAAATATAAACATGCATGTTTTTAGCAGCAAAGAGAGAATGAAAGAACATCCTTCTGAGTTTGGAAGAGGCTAAGCCAACAAATGACCAGGCACTGGGTGCTGTGGGATCTCCACAAGTGGAGAGATGTCTGTCTGCAGAAGCAGTCTGCTCCAGACTGGTTATATAGAAAGCTCTGAGCACTAAGGTATTTCAAGGTAGCAAACTGTAGGAATGACAGAAATATTGCATTGAAACAATCCTCCCAAACCAACAAAAACCAGCGACTCTGAGATTGACAGAAATATAAGGGAGGGTTGAGCAGAACTGGAAGCATCTCAGAAGCTGCCAAGACAGTTTCTGCAATAGCAGAGCTTGCCTCATGTGCTGTTACTTATATCTCTCTTTGGCACTGCCATTTAAAACACAGGTGAGAGCAAAAACGGCATAACAATATGGCAGTGGGAAAAAGAAAACAACTGAATGCCAATCAGCCTCAGTAACCTGCTTAGCACAAAACTTCTCCATAAAACACACCATATTCTGTGCAAAAGAAATGTATGCCTGAAATCCAGAGTATGTGGTCTGCGCTAAGGTGTTCTCCCTTGGGAGCACTGCTGGAGATAACAACCAAGAATTCAAGATTTCAAGACTTGGGAGTTTATTTGTCCATAGCCATGAGTGTGCAACCATTCAACAGGACACAGCAGCTTCTACATCAGCCTAACAAACACTAGGAAAGCTTTATCCTCACTGCCTGCTGATAGAACCTCTGGATCATCCTTTCAGCTCTTTTTGCAAATACCCAGATTCCTGTTACACTTCTAACACTTCAGCCAACTTGCCCATGCCCGTGCTCAGACTAACAGACAATCAACAAACCACTCTGAAAAGATAAGAATGAAAGACTGCACGTCACTACAGTTCCATGTTTCCTTTGCTAAGCAAGCTGCAGGCTGTCTGCACAATCAACTGGAGGATGACAAAACAAATCTCATGAGCTTTCTGCTCTCTATTATTGCCCAGTGCTTTCCTCCAGGTCTTCTCAGGATTACTCCTGAGTGACTAACTCACTTGGACAGTTTAAAACTTCAGAATACCGCCAGAATAAACTCGAAAAATTAAGAGGATAATTGTTTTAATCTGTATCAGCCTGGAGCTTGGCAGCATGTTCCTGGAGTTGTCTGGAGGTGGTCTCCCCTTCTACCAGACAGGAATTCACAATATCAAGCTGAGTGGGCTTATTTGGGGGGTTTGTAAACACTGCTTTAACCATGGACTGCCTCACAGCCTTATTCAGTCTTCCTTGTGCCCGTTACAACCACCGTAACACTGCTGCTAAAAGGGCTGAAGCTAGAAAGTAGATCTGCATTCTGTATTTGGAGACTAGACAACAGTGAAGAGTGGGTGTCTCTATTGCAACAACTTTCTGATCACTGCTACCCAAAGAATTAGGAAATTCAACCACAGGTTTTCCAGCCATTGTCACATCACAGTCAGTTA
>JAPSGF010000031.1:7349602-7368605 GCA_035772895.1 Perdix hodgsoniae
GACTATTGCATTAGGTAAGCCAAGCCGAAATAATTTATGGAGAGACAAGCCTTGAGTATAGAAGGAAGAAACTCAGCGTGCTTTCTATCTGTGCTCAGTGCTCTAACTCTTAAACTCAATCTTCTAAAGGAAGAGGGACTTCCCACTATTTGAGGACTATTTTTACATGGATATTCTGTATTATGGATGGAAAAAAAATAGGAAATTGGTAGCAAGACTGGTATCAAATGCTTGATTTGCTGTATTTGTATCTTAAGTGAAACCAGAACATTATTAAATAGAGCTTTTTCATTTCAATCTCAGTACTCCCTTGGCTATCAATAAATGCTACATGGTCTCTTCTACCTTTCAGTGATAGTTTAGTATAACAAAGTTTTACCTAAAGGTGTTTGAGCTGGAAAGCCATGTAATCATTTTAACTATGACTTCATTTATTATATATTTCTCTAAGTAAATAT
Organism: Perdix hodgsoniae; assembly: GCA_035772895.1. NCBI lineage: Eukaryota > Metazoa > Chordata > Aves > Galliformes > Phasianidae > Perdix > Perdix hodgsoniae. Next base: position 7,350,061 of record JAPSGF010000031.1, read on the forward strand.
ATATATATAGGCATTTGTATAAATATTTATTTAATATATGCAGTATTCATTTAAATATTATGTAATTTTAAGTGGACATGCAATGCCTGGTAAATAAACAGCAAGAAATGTCAGTGTGTCTGAAATATTAGCATCTAAAATAACAACAACAGTGTTGCAGAAAACAGAAAAAATAGGTATAGTAGTGTTTAGATACTTATTTTATCTAAATCTCACAGAAAATCTGCTACAGGCATAGGAAATCAGTAGCACATCAGGATTTAGGTCACGTGTTCTAAAATATTTAGGAGCCAGAAACCTGCAGATGAGCCTAAACTAACCCACATAATCACTTCCTGCATTTACTCTTCAGCATACACTGATGCTTTTCACCACAGAGTCATGCTCCCAGTCATCACTCATCACTTTATTGCAATAAATGCAGCATATCATACAAACGATTTTGAGGCAAGCATGCTTTTCTAAAACATAACCAAGCATTAAAAAAAACTCAAGCAAAAATCTACAAGATCATCGTATGAAATCACAGCTGAGGTCACCAATGAACTGACAACTTCTGAGCTTCTGATACCTCATTCAAGATCTGAATCTGCATTTCTTCTTCACATTGCAATCCCAACTGATTTTTAGAGCGTAGTAGAGCTGGATTCACCATTCCTCATGCTTGGGGTCTGAAGAGGAGTGAACACTTCCAATAAAGATGACAACAGCATGTATGAGCTGATTTTAGCAGGGAAGTGCAAAGCAAGTTCTCTCTTCCCAGTAAATAATCAAACATTTGGAGCAGTATGAACATGTCATCATAAATCCTTTATTTGGGATCTCTGCGATCACAGATAATAACTACACACCAGCCTCATAGACACCTGCAGATTGTATCCCTATCAGAGTACCTTCAGTACAATAAACACAATTGATTTTTCTACTGTGTTAGCAATCCTTCACATTACATTATTGAAAGCTCCACTCACCAATACATCCAGATAGCTATTAAACATGGACTGATATAATTCTACAGATCTTTATTCCCCCCATGAAATCAATAATGTGGTGGATTTTAGCCTGTTGAAAGCTTCAGCAATTTAGGGCTAATAACCAAGCCATGCAAAAGCATTTCATCAGTTCTCACAACAGATTAAAATAGCAAACAGAACAGGACATGCAGGGTAAAACTCCGCAGACAAACTCCTGTCCACAGTGGGAAGCTTGCCTGGCAAATCTGACATCACTCAGTGCCCTTGTCTATACCATCACTTTTCCAGCTGATAGCTCCTTACCCAACACCCTTCAGTGAAAGCAACACCAACAGCTCTGAGCACAAGTGGTTTTACAGCTGTGCAATACTAACCTCTTACAACATAAAAGAAACAATTTTTTTCCCCCTCTTTGAGAAGAGTTTTTCTATCAAGTCTGGCTTGAGACTGCACGTTTGAAGTCCACTGTTCTTAAAGCAGGAGGAAATCAAGCAAAAAAAACAAACAACACACTGGTAGCTGTGAGGTTGGCTCAGATGATGTCAAAGAACCCAAGCAACCATGGCTTCCCCAGGCTGCACATGCAAAAGAATCCTATCATGCTACAAAGAAAGAAACACATCCTTTTGGAGAAAAGGGCTCCATATAACTTGTTCCCAACATCCCAGAAGGGAACATGTCCCCAGGACATCCTTCCTTACCAGACATCTCTGGAGAGCAGGCCCCAAGCTACAGAATATGCAGTACCCAAGACTGCCTTGGTCCAATCACAGCTTCTACCAGCACTGTGCTGCCTACTGGGATCCACACAGCGGGGAACCCCAAGAAAGAAAAGCTACACAATGAATTCTGTTGCTAAACCACCATTCAAAAAACAACCTGAAAAACAGTTAAGCTGATGATACTTTGCAATTAACACAGGCCAGCGTGACTTTCTTGGAAAACTTAGAAACACAAAAGTCCCAGCACACTTTGCTTGAATATGACAAAATACACTGGAGACACAGCACTACAGACAGGTAAGTAAAGGCTAAGTAAAACTATTTGCACTCACTAAATAACTTCAGAGAACTTATTTGCTCTAATTGACAAAATACGTAACTCCAGAGTTAAGTCTGGATTCAATTAGGAGGAAAATCCCGTAACTGGATTCAGGAATGTGAAAAGTTCCTGCAAACACAGGAAAGAATACTCCCAAAATTGAAAGGTTTGTGGATTTTGTGAGCTCACAGGGCCTCTGTGTGTGAAAAATGAAAATATTTCTTTTTAAATAATCCTAGTCCTTCAAAAGTTCTGCTCCATAAACTCCAGCCATGCAAAACTAGATGTGGCCTCTGGAAATTAAAACTATAATCATAACAAATATTGCTAAAGTATATTATGTTTCTGGGGCACACTGGCAGCTTTTAGTGTTCCTGAGAAAACTCTGTGTCAGTTCAAAGGCTGCTGCACACACACAGTGATGTTCTGAATTCATGGGGATTTTTTCTTTCCTTTCATGAAGCTGAATTGCTCAAGTGTCAAGGGAACACATCCTTTCTCACCATTTTCAACCATACAAGTAAACACTAAGACTAACTCACCTTCCTCATCTCTCTTTGGAATATTGAATTCAGTGGTACTTTAATCACTGATGGCAAAGGCTATGCTTTACAGAACCTTAGAACCTAAGAAGGGCTTAAGAACATACATGATACAACACCAAATTTCTTCATTCATGAAAGTTCTTCATTTTTGAAATTGGTGCTAATTTCTCTACCTCAGAAATTAAAGACAGTGATTAATACCTCCTGTGTAAGTATATAATGAGTCCTAACTAAACACTTTACTAGCTATGTGCATAGGTAATGCACAACGCAGTAAAAGAATCCAGACTGCAAGCTCCATATTCCTTCCTCAGCATAATGCAGCCTCATAGGAAAACCACCTTCCCACATTTCCTAATCAAAATTTTATGAGAAAAAGGACCCTCCTGAGTTTCACATTCTTCATGGGAATAAACTTTAGTATTGCAAAAATGAAAATCATCCCAAACAGACCAATAAAAACATGCTGCTCTCAGGTATACATGGAATATGCTGTACACCATACACGGTTAGCAAACTGCTAAAACTTCTACTTAATTTTCTCTTTGAGAAGATCTATTAGTAAAATAACTGCAGTGGGTAAAGAAGTAGCCCTAAGAAACAGCCACAGTGATCTAATACCTGTGTCCTTGCTAATTATGTAGCTCCCTTGCTTGCCAATGCTAAAATTCTTAAGAATCATATTTAATTAACAGAGTATGACCTGAATAACCGTGGCACAAGCTGACCTTAATGTAGCCCACTGTGAAAATACCATAGGAATTTGTGCAGGAGTTACTGAGGAAAGAACTGAAATTCATTCAACTGAAGTTCATTCAACTTGAAGAGCCTCACTTTTTCTTAAACTTGGAAATAGCTGGCATAGTCCTAGAGAAAGTTGACACAGCGCCGCTTCTAGCTTCATTTTACACCCAGAGTCAGCACGCGGGCTGCCATAGACAAACACTCGGAAAAACAAAAGCGATGTCGAAATATTTCAGCCGACCCGAGGCCGCTACCCGGGCGAACGCTGCCGCTCGCAGGCTGCCGCGGGTCACTGCGGAGCCCGGAGCCAGCGAGCCTCAGAGCCCTGAGGCTGCATCCCTCCGACGGCTCCTGCGATGCGAGGGGCTGCCGAGCAGGAGGCTCGCAGGATTTTGTTCTCTTTGTGTCAGTGATTTTGGGGTAGTACCAAGCTATTGAGGAAGATAAAGGGTATTTGGAACATCAAAAGGAAAGCATATTTTGGTGGGAATAATTGCGAAAAGGCATTTTACGAGGACGGCGCTTTAAAGAGAGGGAAAACGGTCACACTGCCTTCCACGACTCTCCCACACAGCCCCATATGCACCCCATACCCACGCAGGGGAAGCGTTTCCCCGAGCTCGCTCCCCTCCCCTGCTCATTTCGGCGACCAGCCGCTCACGCCGAAGCAGGAACGGCATCCAAAGCCGCGCAGCCTCCAGCCAGGAGAGGGCGGGGAGGGGCTGAGAGCGGCTGGAGGCATTTCCTCCTGGTGGGGACACGGCCCTGCGGCACCGCCTGCCAGCCCGAGGAGCGACGAGGGTCTGTGGCGCTGCACGCTGTGCTGCCAGGAAACCTCTGCGTCTCAGCAGTGGCTCAGCCATGCGCTATTTGTATTCCGGCCCATTATCTCCAGTTGTTCTTCCAAACGTGCACGCTGCTAAGCTATGTTTTAAACAGAAACTGCCTAAATGTAATGGTAACTGGTCATCTACCCGAGCATAATTCAACATATGATACCCATTAGTTCACTCTAGAATTGGCCTTCCAAAGCTTGCTGGGTTTTGGTTTCTGTTTGTTTGTTTATTTGTTTAATAGAGATTTTGGCACGTGGCTGGCGTGACCAATTCTCAGCCTGGAGAAGAGAGGTTTCAGCAGGCTGTGCCTTGGAATGGAGCTGCAGCAACTGATGGCTGCTGCACACTCACCCACACCCCGACACACATCTTGGAGAACAGATGAGGACAGGCAGTGCCAGCACAGTTTTAGATTAAACACAAAACTCCGGAGCTACAGGCCAGTCGCTTCAGAGAATTAACCAAAATGTACAGAGGCCATAAGTGAGGATACTGTAAATGGCAGAGTGAATCAGTGCCCTAAAGAAGCAGCCACGTGGTGATCTCCATAGACATTATGGCTGCTGCATCTTTGGGGAGCCAGTATTGGCCTCGTCTTCCCCGTGTTGCTCCACCCTGTCCATCACTCAGCCATGGATCCTATGGGGAAGCAGCTCTTCCTCTGAAACCACACGGCTGTCCCTGCTCTTAGGTAGACTGCAACATTTAAAGCATCACAGAAATACCAAGATGAATGAATTATTGACAGGATAACATAAACACTCAAGCAGCTCAAAACTTGAAGATGTTATCTTAACCTTATTACTGGGGTGGAAATACAAAGGTCACCTTTCTGCTTTTTATGCAAGAAAAGAAAATCACCAGAAGAAACATCACAGATGAGGTAACAGATAACATACAATAGACTGAACTACTGAACTCCACTCCAGCATTTGGGCATGTTTCACACTCCTATGGAAAGTTATCATGATAGAAAATCAATTCAAAGCATGTTCCTGGTAGGCTCTCTACTGCAGCACTTTTGTCAATTAACAGAAATGTAACTGTGTCTCTATGGCATTTCATTACTTGGAGCTGAAGAATACCACTAAATAGCTCCCTCTCACACAGATTACTCTATTCTCTCTCAGTTTCTAATATCTGTCGTGACCTAATCTACATTGGTAAGATGCCTTCATTTCCCAGATGAAATGGATACGTTCTGTTAACATGTTTTATCAATATCTCAGTCCTGGTGGCTATTTGCAAACATACTTACAGTTTACCAGCGTGCAAGATTCTCTTTTTATTAGAGGAAAAAACACTGACCTAGAATTAAACACCACAGCCTTACATTACAGAAAAAGGTCAGAAGTCCTTCATTTCCATTCACATGGCACTTTAAAACAACTCAGTTTTCACAACAACCTTGGGGAAGGAAGGGTTAAAGTGAAGGTGTTCCCCCCACCAAGTCCTTTAGAATCCCACGTACCCATTTCAACATAAACATGTTTCATGAAATTCAAATTGTACTTGTGCTGAGGATTGGTTTTGTAGCTTTTGCTCATGAAGGAATGTTGAGATAATTTAGCCTGAACTCCTTAACCAGCTCCTCAAATTTCAGCCACTGGTTACTACATTGTTGTCACTTTTAGATAAGGGATAACTCTTGATTTAAAGCCTGTAAAATGTCAAGAATTTACCACATCCCATGACTTTTCTTTTAAGGAGCTCTGTTTCCACAGTGCCATGAACAACAGCTTATTTTTTTTATCCAACATAAAGGATATGAAGAAACCACAGGACATGACTGGGTTCCAGTTCATGCTGTTTACAAAGTATGTGTAAACATACAAACCCTGGTAGCTGAACATCTATCCAAAGCCCTGTATCACATCTCAACAGCTTGAGAGTTATATTGCTTATGCAGAATTTCATTTCAAGTATAGACTTTGCCTTCAGTGAATTCCTTTATTGCACACTTTTTACCCTTCCATATAATTGTCAGCAGATGCATCTCAAAACACACTTCACATTAGTTGGTTGTTGGCAACTTTGTAGAGTATTGGCTAACTCAGGTTCTCAGTAGTGCCTTAAGCAGAAGCCACATCTTCCTGGAACCAAAGACTGAACAAAGCCAACTTCACATTCTCAGTTCAGGAAATGGGGGTGGGAAGGGAAAGAGGGGGATGAAAAAAAAAAGAAAACAGCACTTCTACAAATCATCACCACAATTACCAAACTAAAGCGCTTCTTTCTCCCGTTTATGCGCAGCTTGACTTCTGGCAGCTGAGCTGTGCTCTCAGACCACAAAGTAAATGTATTTTGGTGCACTGTGTACATGTTAGATAGATAGGCTACAGCATAGCATTATGTTTTATGGCATCATACTCTCTGTTATTCAGATTTAATTTATGCTAACTCAACAGTACTACCACTGAACTAATTAATCCTCAGGGCATATCTGGGGAGTCTGCTGTGGAGCTGAGGAGTCTGAGACATCTGCTAATCTTCAAGACTTGAGTGGCAAGCCGTGGGCAGGGCATGGTACAAGGGGTCATAATCATCACTTCTCCAGAAAGTAATGGGAACTTCAGCATCTGTGGCGGTATGTTCTAGTCTATTACACAAGCCATTCCCAAATGAATGACAATCAATCCAGCATGCAGCAGTGCAGCTGAAGATAGCAGTCGGCTTCTTCTTTATTTCAGCAAGAATTCTTCCCATTCTGTGCCACAAAAATACTTAGCAGTATTTGATCAGCCTGCTGTGTCACAGGACATCAGTAATTATTCACATTGCTTTTTTTTTTTAATGAAGCACAATAAGCTGGAATGTTGTTGCATGACTGCATGCTAAGATCCCTGACTTTTCTTGTAGAAGTTCCTTAAATATGATTAGTTTCCCCTCTTTGATATTTTAAACTTGGCCAGAAACCTTGTGCTCAGCTTTGCTACAACAGAGGAATTTCCATATACTTGGTAGAAGCTCTGCAGTTCAGGCTATCCAGGCATAGAGGTCCTGACATACACTTCAATTTATCCATGCAAAGACAGAAAGCTTGCTTTCAGATAGAGAACAAGAAACTGAAATCTAAAAAATAACCTGAGACTTTTCCAGTGTTACCATCCCTCCTTCACTCAACTTCATTCTTCTACAATTACATGCAGTCTGCCTTAGGTCTGTGTGATAAACAAGCCACTTGGCTCTCATGGGTAGGTACGGCTGCAATGAAACAGATTTGCTAAACCAGCTTGGGAATCAATCCAACCTCCTTGAAAAAAATACCATCAGATTTTAGAAAATGACAACTCCAGGCTTTTTCAGTCTCACAATAACTAAGCCATCAACACAACTCTGAACACAACACAGGTAGCAATATTATTATTATTATTACACTAGCTTAGTGTTTCTCTCTGGAAAGAATAAGAAGGGGAAAAGAGCTCGGCTTAACAGTTAAGGGTTTTCTCACCTGCAAAGTTACACAAAAGCTCTCAGATGCCATGCGGAGGAGGGCAGTATAAAAGCACTAGCTGAATATAAAGCTAAAATTGAGACCATGCCCTTCATTCTGAAAGTATTATTCAAGCAATATTGCTGCAAATAAAGGTGTCACAAATTCATCCTGTTAAACCCTGTCCTCTTTACTTGCCATCCCACTTGCTCCTTCAGCTGACCCCCTTAAGAGATCTAAGTGAAACATACAGAGATGACTGCCAGAGAAAACTAGTTATATTTGCAAACATTTAAAATATATCTGCAACTGTTCTACAGATGTAGAACATCTTAGTTCTACAAGAACATCAAGGATGTAAGCCGGATTTCTTGGGAAACCAAAAGCTGTGACTGAGAAAGTTCAGTAGAGTTATTGAGGGCGATTTCAGACAAGGACAATGCTGGACTTGCACTTAGAAAAGTCATTTGACACCAGAGCTAGCACTGAAACACAACTGGCAGCAAAGCATTAACACCTCCAGCACCCAACGTGAATGCATTAATGATTACCCTAACCCTTGCTACCCTCTGAGCAGCGTTCTAAGCGATACTTCGCGTAAAGCAAGTGGGTAAAAATGCTATCAAGGAAAACGTGAATAGAAAGCATTCTAATGGAAAAACTTAAATGCCTCTTACTAAGGTGTGATAAGCACTCAGACATAAATCTTGTGCCGTACCACATCTGCTAAAAGTGAAGCTATAAAATCTAGAGTAAGACATTAAAAAAAAAAAAAAAGGAGGCTAAATGAGCTCATCAGTGTTCTTTAGAAGGTGTTGGCTTCCTCCCTTCTCTCCTTGTCAAACCTTGAAGGTTTGACATAAAAACTTAGTGAAGATAATTCTCTATGGCATTTTTGCTCTATGGCCATGAATGGCAACCCAGCAAGCACAGGGAGAGATTTCACATATTTAGTTCCATAACTCATGGCCCAAGTGTTTTAGTTTGCTTGTAGGGATTTACCACCACTGTGGTGAGAATACATTTTTTTAAAGAAAAGGCAAACACTGCTATTTACATAGAAAACATAATTCCCTGCCTCCTGAAACACAAGCTCTTAAGAAAAGTGTTTATTGAAATCTAAACGTCATGAGGCAGGGGTTCTGTAGATTGCAGATATTCATGGCAGCATGTTTTCCTTGAGAGGTTCTTTGTTTTGCGTTATCATTTTTGACATTTCATATAGCAATTTATGAGCTTTTGCAGAAGAACACCACTTTTACCAGAGCAGCACAAATCACAGGGGTGGGGGAGGTTCATGTTAAATATTATTAAAAGATCTTCTTTTCCAAAATAAGAAATGAATGCAAAGGTATGAAACCATCTGGCAACACAAATCCTTTACAAAACATCAGAAACGTGGGATAGTCTGCTATTTAATAAGAAAGTCACCTGTACACCAGTCCTTGTTTTATGGGTCTTCAATGGTCAGATGAAACACTGCACCTGATTTAACCAGACAGTGCACGGAGCTTAGAAGAACTTTCTGGATTTGTCAGTCATTTGTACGTCAAAAGGAATCCAGCTGACATTGTTAAAGTGCAGCTTTGCAGGTCCAATTCCGAGGAGTCGGGAGCCCCTATACCAAAATCAAAATCAGATTTTAAATATTTACATTAATATTCACTTTCATAGCATCACTGAGATTAACATTACTTTTAAATCACGATAAAGGCAGCTTCTGGAAGTGATTTGTTGCTCTGCCTCTCCAGCCCATTTGGTGACTGCTTTGATATATAAATTGTTCACAGATCTACTTACCCTGAAATTCTTCAGAGCAAAAGCCATGCTTCTTGTTTGACTTAACCATCACAGACATACCCCAGTTATCGATACATATTGAGCTACACTTATGTTGGGATAAATTCCTACAGATTGTTTTGTTGTTGCTTTTGTTATTTCCTCTCCTTTTCTTTCTGTTGACTTTCTCCCCATCTACCATTGCTTCCAGTTTCTACATCAGTGATGCACAGTATTTGTTACTCCTTTGATGGATCATATGATCTATTTTAACTGCTCACATAACATATTTCTATATCAGTTCACCTACTGCCAAAATCTCTATAGGCTGTTCAAGCGTTCTTCACTTTGTGTGTTTTTATTTGGAAACAGCACTAAACATAGCAGTCTCCTTCAAATTCTGGCTTAATAAAACCCTGAGTAATTAACTAACATACTGAGCTCTACTGCAGCACTGGAGTACTGGAGCTAGGACTGGCACTGCATAATGTAGCTTTTCAGAAATCCTACATCTCTTGTTTTGGAAACTCTTTTATTTACCTAAAGCTTCCTGATAAATGGCTGGACCATCTTCAAGCTGAAATCAGTGACAGAATTGCCTCTGACTGTGCTAAGAACAAGGTTCCAACACCACCAACCCAAGGCTTTATGATTTTCAATGGTTCTGTACAAATTGCAGGCATTAAGAAATGTGTCTCCACCTCAAAATTAAATCCTTTGGGTGTGCAGCAGTAGATAAAACCACTTTGCACTGAGATAGCACTTTCTATTTCAATGCATTTTACAATTGATTATGCCTTTGAATCCCTTTTGCAAGATAGCCACATCGTACTGGAAAACCAGCACAGAAATGCTGTCATTTACCCACTGAAGCATGGGTGAAATCCCAACACCCAGCCCCTGTGGGTCCGTGCCCCTTTGCTGTTGGGAAGAAGTAAGCTCACAAGTCTCTGTAACTAATCATCATTTTTCTTTATGACAACAGAGCTACAGTTCCATAATCCTTTGTTAACATCCACATTTGTGATCTGATTCTAGTGGAGAAAAAGAAGTTGTCGCTATATTGTTCAAGGCCCAATCCCAGGCTCATTGATCAAATGAACCTGCCTCATTTGGCAGCCTCTAAAAGCTTTTCCAAACCACCCGGAGAGAGTTTAAGCAGTGTTTCTAATCCTAAAGCATATTTCCAAGCTGAAGCCTTATTTGAAATAAGAAGCACCAATGCAAAGCACCTGCAATCAGTATCTGTAATTTTTTTCTCTGGCACCTGCACACTTTTCCTTAGAGCTTCTTCTGGCTTTTGGCATGCCACAAGCTTCAGTTACACTCAACAAGCAGCAAAATTCTTGCTGTCAACCTAGCAACAGGTTCCTGAAAACCAACAAGTTCTATCAAGCTCTTTCTCTAGCCTTCACACCTTCTTCCTTGAAAGAAGTACCCCAATATTAACAATACCCCTCTATTTTGTGTTTTACAGCAAAATTCTAGCCTGGACCCCACATAAGATATCTTCCTTTCCCCCCTTAATTATAGTTACAGTATCTTACTCTTCTAGATACATCAAATTAGTTGGTTGGAAATACTTGCTTTTGCTTCTTCCTCTCTCAATTACTAAATTTCTGTCAACTATACAAAAAAAAAAACACCAACAAGAACAAAAAATTGACCTATTTGTATACTTGATCCCCTATGATCACAGTACACTTAGAACTTTAAACATGACAGAAATATGCATCTTTCTGACACACGGATGGAGCTCTGCAGGGCATACAGCTGTGGTAAGAGAGGTTTGTTTTCCTTAGCTGGATACACACAGGCTATACATTACAGTGAGGCACATTATATTTACAACCAAACTTGCCTTATTTGGACTTACATCTTCTCAGATGCAGAGAATTGTGGCTGCATCTGCCAACAAGTTATGGTGTGGTGATGAAGCACACAGAACCCAGCTGCTTTCTGGAGGAAAGCTGCTGGGAAACCAACAGGCAATCACATATTCCTGTTGTATAATTTTGGTTTTAACTAAAATGGCCAAAATGCCTGACCGAGAGAAGCTCTGTTAAAGCAGCTCATGTTTAAAGTGGAGTTTATGAACTTCTGTCTGTGACAAGGCAGCCATTAAAACCCTTTGGCACTGGAGTTGAGCAAATGCAGTGAAGAGGCCATATCCTTTGTCTGGTGCTTAGGAAAGAAAAAGGGAAGACTAAGTTCACTTAAACAGAGCAAGTGAGGCCAGAGTTTTCTCCCCAAAACTCCTCTCTGCTTCTCTTCCAAGCACTGCTTGTTGACTAGGCACTCACCTTTTGCATGGCAGTTATCAGTAGTGCACAATTGGTGCTATACTCAAGGACAATTCCGCCCTTGCAGCATGCAGTCCCTGTAGAAACCAGGGCTGAGATGGGGAAGACAGTCAACAGAAATTTTTTACAGTCAAGATAATAACAAAAGAGGTAAGCTAAGAGTTAGCCCCACTTTCTTGTGGCTTCCTTCTAACACAGTCCTGAAGTAATCAGACTGGGCAAGGGGCCGGGCAAGCCTCTGGATTCCTGCAACCAAAGACTACTAAAAGCTGTTGAAAGACAATATCAAAGTGTCTTAGCTTCAGCCATCTGAGACCTAGATCTAAAACTCCATTCAGACTGTAGTCTCAAGAGCCATGGGTTTGTCTTGTCATTTAAAGGATGTATTGGAAATCACATCATTTAAGGTACTGAAGCTCAGCTGAACACTACTCACACCTCAAGCAAATGTCTCTGTGTTCTGCTGGAGACTTTGGACATCTCCTTATTTTTCACATTAGGATACAGTGAGAGTATTCTTCAGAGGCCATACTGTACAGTAAATTATTAAGAGTCATTCCAATACTGACAGCATAAAAATTGCATGAGCTGGGGGGTTTTTGGAACTGAAATCCAGCTCCTTCAAATAAATGAGGTGGAGAAAACACTCTCGTAACATCAACAGAGACATAAAGTAATTTACTGTACTGAACCAATTCATTTTTTTCCCCCATTATTCCTTATTCTACATAAACTTCCTAAATCTATCCTACTGTGTAGCATAAAACAGAAACTACTGCAGGGAGACAGAGTGAATAAATCTACATATTTAAAAGGATAATAACATGTTAATAAAATTCTTTACATAAAAAGAGAAATTGTGGTGCTTACAGCAGTTTCCCATGCCGATATTTTCAACACATTAAGGCTTAAAGTTGTGGTCCTTGCATTTAGGTGAAATATCATTGCATTTAAATGAGTTGTAACAGAAGAAATACTTTGATTGAGGCAGAGGATCAAAGTTAATAAACTGAAAATTCTGAATTCCAAGGACTGTTTCACCGCGAGGAAGAAATAACACAGCAAAGTTTAGGATATGGGAAACTCTCAAAGTCTACTGAAAATCACATTACTTGAGGCATTTGACATGAATCTGAATGTAATCCTTGTAAGTATACCACAATGAAAACATCTGTAGCGGAGGCAATCCTCTAAATAACCTTTCCACGTGTAGTTCGTACTGCCAGTAGGATCCGCAGCGGCGTGAAGTGATCTGAGCCTAGCCTGGACTTCCCATAAAACAAAAGAAAAGGTGTCACAATATGTTACACATGCCTCTGCATACCAGTTATCAGACAGCAGGATGCTTGTGACGACGTTTTGCAGTAACTACTGATCACTCAATGCAGAGGCTGAGTACCGATGACTGGGGATTTATCGCCCTCTTGCGAATAGGAAAAAAGCTGCAGTCTTTCAGAGAATGTGTGTGCAGTTCTTAGAACTGATGAATGCTGTGATAGAAATACATCTGCACACTAAAGATACATTTGGGTTGATCGGAGGGCCTACCTTTAACAGCTAAAGGGCTGCTATCAGCTGCCTCTTAAACTTGGTCTGTAATGTAACTGTAAGCTTTCCCAGGCAGCCACAGGCCCTTCTTCAGTGCATGCACAGCACATCCCATGTTAATACCAATTAATTCCACTTTTCTCTCACCACACCTAGTAACAAGATGGCTTTTTCCTGTAGCTCTTCAACGAAGAAATCTTACCAAAATTTTCTCCTGAGATTCTTATCAAGCTCTAGTATCAATAAGCTGACTGCCATTTAACCACAGAAGTCTCTCTTCATACAGAAGCAGGAATAACAGTTTTACAGTAATTCCAGAACTTCTATCTTGGCAATGCTGCCTTCTTTAATTCACATTAAACAAAGCACAAATCCTACCCAAATGTAGGCACCCCCAAGTCCTACTAGCACAACATATTAACTGCTTCCACACAAAGCTCTGTATTACTGCCACTTAGCATAATAAATATTTAAAGCAATGCTGCAGTAAAGAATACAAATTCACCTATGACTTCCGTGTTCTTCATATTGACACCTAACAAACACAGCTTTATAGCTACTATATTTAAATGCAATTAGTTCCATACATTTCCAGCTTAATAAGAAATAATACATATTCATTTCTGCTCATTAACAGTCAGTATATAATTCTTAGCTAATGAACATTCAATTATGTTCCCTGAATACATTGTGGGATAAATTCTCTTTTTGTTGCTCATATCAGTTCACTTCAATTCATTGGCTTCTAATTAAAATTCTTTTGCCTCATGTAGACAAAACTGGTTTTCTTTTTAGTCCCCGGAGACTTCTTTAAGAGTTGTTTTATCTTTATGTACAGTCAGCTCCCTAATTAATGCTTTAAATAGGGTAAACTTTACCGAGGCTCCTGGGTTCAGTTCAAAGGGAAAAAAAACAGTTAATTTTATATCTCATTCTCACGCAATTCACTGGAGTCACTCTTTTTCTTGTAAATCTACTTTTTTCTTTTGTTTTCAAGTGAATTCAATAATCAGGGAAGGTACTTGTTTGAGAGCAGTGGGAGTTGGAAATCCCCCATCATTAGTCCAGAGCTTTCCTTACCCAGAGAAACAGAAGAGAAATTCTTGTCAAGTTGTCTAGTTTTGCAGCCACCACAGGTGAGGAAATTTTACAGAAGGATTCTCCAAGGGGACAGCCCCAGTGGATTCCCTGAGATAAACACTGCCTTTATTTTCAGACAGCATCAGCAAGACACAATGTTAATGTATTTTTCCCTTAACTTGTTAGCTGAGCTAGCTCAGCAATCTATCTGCCAGACTAGGACCGGAAATCTAACACAAGTCCTACTTCACCAAGATGAACAACATGCAAGGTAAGCATTTATTCAAGTGCCTGCCTTTGTGCAGGACATTATCAAGTATAACTTGCAAACTGAAGTGGCTAGGTTCTTGCCTCTCATGTTTCTCTTCTTCCATCAGTTAAGCAATGGCAAAAGAAAGGAAGTCAGTAGACGCGGCTTCAGGGAACTCTTAGCAGGAAGCTCCTCTCTCTGATGAAGCACACCAGGCCACACTCTTGGATTATTATATTATGTATATTAGGGAATGGGCTGGACTCCCATACTTCAGACTGCGTACAGCAACTGCCTCTTAATAAAAACAGCTATAAACTACTCTCAAATGTGATGAATCATTTGAAAACTTACCAGACAAACACTGTATGAACCCTACATACACACTTCTAGCACAGAAAGTCTAACATTTAAGGAACAAAGGGAAGTGGAAGAGAAAGGGATTTCTGTGAGAGAATACCTCAAGTAGTATCCAGGAGGCATGTTAGCTTTAGAGGTGTTTCAGTTACATTTAACATTAAACAAAAACCCAAAGATACATTTATCTCTGCAACTGACTTGAAAAGAGAAAAGCAAAGCATGGGCTGGTTGTGTATGCATGCATGCACATGCATGTGTTTGCTTGGATGGATTATGCATGCCTGTCACTACATCCTCTGGTCCACAAACACTTGAGCGCTGTGAAGGAACAGGCCAGAACTGCTTCCATTGTTTACAGTGACACAGAAACAATAAATTCTACTGAAAGACATGCAGAGCTAGGTTCTCAGCAGTCTGAAATCAATTGATGAAGCCCTAACAAATTACACTGTCTGTTATCTGGCTCACTGAACATTCCCATGGATGGCATTTTTTACTGAGTGTTAAATAGACATTAGTTAAAGAGACTGTTAGGTAACGCTTGTTCCAGTTTCCTTCTACAATCAGATCTTATTTTCACTACTGTATACCATTTAATTAGTCCTTTATCAGTACAGAACTTGAAAAAGTTATTTTGATTCCTCTTCTGTGGTATGTTGTTTACTACTGCAGCTGCTATTAACTACATGACAGGCCATGTTTACCCCTGTGGACATCACTGGGGAGACAAGTATGTCCACACAGCTTAGCACTGAGTTTGGGTTTCCTTGGAGACTCATGCTGGCTTTCTGATTCTCAGATACGATTACCAGAAAAGTCTGTGGCTTTTTAGTTTAAAATACCTGTGGCAGCCTGCCACAGTGCTATTAACATAAGCACACTGCAGAGGCTGTGTTGTATGGCTAAGGCACGAAGACCTCTGAGGCTATATGACTTACCAGGATAACACTGGAATGCTGTCTCAGGTGAAGAAAAACTTGATGCAACTTTCCATTCATGCTATTTGGCTTCACTGGACACTGGAGAAAGCATCTGCCATCTGCACCCAGATTTTCTCTTGGAAGGGATCAGTAGGCATTGCTCCAGGAGTGGAGCAAAGAATGAACTGGCATTAGTGGGTCATGATCCGCAAAGAAAGGATAAGTTAAACTGATAGTGAAAACACACCATCACTGATTTGATACCCATTATGTAAAAGTAGTTCACAATTAATACCACAGAAAGTAAGACAGTAATCAGAACGACACTTTGCATGAAGTTTTGTAGCTATTCCTCGACGGAGGGTCGTGCTTTTCCTCACGTGTAGCTCAAACCCCGCCCTCAATTTTCCGTGCAGCGGCATTACACGATTGCGGCCACACGAGGGGGAATGTTCGTCAAGAGCAAGCAGGGAGCAACTCAAACACGAGGCGGAATTTCCATTTCCATGTCAAAAAATGCCTTCGTGAGCGTTTTACAAAGTTAAGACTGCTGGCCCAATTGAAGAATTAAATATGGAAATGCTAAAAAGGGAAAATGTCTAGCTTCTGGCTCGATTTGGGATCGGTAGCAGAAGACTTAGAATGCATGCTGAAGCTGTACCTGCTCTAGAGCCTCATTTTACAGTACAAGACAATGCAGGGTAAAGCACCTTAGGGAGAATACCTACCTTCCTAGGGACCTGCAGAAATAAAGGTGGGTGTAGGTTCCAAACATAAGGAAAACAAACAAACAAACAAACCCAAACCTAATTGGTAGCAAACTAATGCTACTGCTCCCATCTTGCCAGTCTGTCGTATCAGATGCACGCTCTGTTGAAGTAATGGTACTGAAATGATTATAGAAATCAGTTTCATAATAGTTTTAGTTGTTTTGTATTAGAGGAATGTGAACCAAGTTCATTCTACCATAGACTGGCAGACCAGAAAGGAATTATTATGCAAGAGTGACTGATGTCAGTTTAACCAAAGGATCACACCTTCACACATTCTGAACATCAGAACATTTTGGTTGCACCGTTCGTACCTCATCATCTGTGAAGTTAAGCCTTTCTGGTGTCTCTATGGCTAATCAGCCTTAGATAAGTAAATATCATCAGTACCATTGTCTTTTAACAATTCTTCTACACAATAAAAGCATCGCATTTGTAAAACTAGATACTTTATTATCCCAGGTGCTGGAGATAAGATCGGATTTGATAAGGACAAGTGCAGTGTGCAGTGGTTTGTTCTTAGAACTTCACATTTTAAATGACAAGTAATTGTGCAGAAATGCATCTAAGCGTTATTGTGAATCGCAGTGTGAGTCACAGAGCCAGGGCAGTGAGATAAAAGCAGATACTGTATGGGGACATATCAGCTTGTCAGGAAGTCATCCTTCCTGCCCAACCACCAGCACTGGGCAGTTCTTCTGGGGAGAAGTGCTTCTAGTTTAGGCGTTTGAAAGGTCTGGAGAAAAGCCAAAGGGAAGCATCAGGAATAGTCAGATCTTTAGAAACTTTGACCTGTGAGAGAAAACCTGAAAGCGCTCAACTGCTGAGCGTAGCGAAAGCTTGAGGGAATCATGTGTGCAAAAAGTAACTGCAAAGTAGAAAGGGAACGGTTCACATCCACCAAGAACGGACATAAATCGCAGAGAGAAAGGCTCTACTCAGAAAGCATATTTGTATAGATGGGAACTGATCTGTTAACGGAGGCAGAACTGAGCCGCCTTCCCTGGGGTTCCCTCAGCCCTACCTTCCAGTTACAGCATGGTCCCAAGGACCAGCTGTCACTGGGGGACCCTGGAAACCTGGAATCCTCCACTTGCCACGCTCCTGTGACACGTGGGCTCCAGTTAACCCAAGGATATCATTAGGACTACCTCCTTCAGCACCGTGGATAGTTTTATAGTATTATAGTATATTATATATTATATATATATAATATATATGTATATATATATATATATATATATATATAGTATTATAGTATATTTATATTATATTGTAGTACTTAGTAAATCTGAATTGGGTGGAAGCAGCCACTCCAAAGCGGGAACAGAACCATAAGAATTACGTGCTATTTTTTACAGCGATACGAGTAGTGAGTTCAGCAACAGGTTGATGCGGGAGGAAGCGTCCACGTTTTCACTGAAGAACAGACGTGAGACAGAACGGAGCGCCACAGCAGCACACAGTGCCTGAACACAGAACAGATGCCATCGCTAAGGCCGGCTCCCGGAGCAGCGCTGTGCGGACAGCCGTCCTGCTGCTCACCCGCGGCAGCAGATCAGAACCCAAGCGCCCGTTTTCTAAACGCGGCCAGGCTGACAGTTCCTTCAGCACAGGAAGCAGAAGCGGCGTGGGGTGCAGAGAGGCAGCGCAGCTCCTGAGCCCAACCCAGCCCCGCTGCACGGCCGCCCTGCAGGCGTTGCACGGCGTGACCCGGGGCCAGGCGTGCGAGCCCGGCTCCCGCACGGAGCGCCTCGCCGGCTCTCCGCGCCTCGTCTCACAGCTGGGGCTCCGCAGCGGCTCTCCGCGGCACCGTTTGCTCGAAAAGGGCTTCGGTTGTACGCCGCGAAACGTCAACCCGCCTCTTATCTCTCACGTATCAGCCCCTCGCGGATGCCGAGCACCGCTCGCGAACAGGGAACGCGCGGCAATCGCCGCCTCAGCGCCCAACGCGGCGATGCC